>JACXIV010000002.1:10521382-10906168 GCA_014737475.1 Bombus confusus | reverse complement strand
ATACGCAAGGTAATAAAGTATCTTTTTAAAAACTAAGACGCAAATGTACTGATACATCAGGTAAAAAAGATTTTACCAAATCAATAGGAAATATATTAAGCAATTGATCCAAACACTCTAGCTGGACGATTACGTCAAAGAATTATAAACTTAACGTAATACACGATTTAAAAAAATTATGTTACTACAAATCTAGCAATGTATCCCATCACGTACACTCAATGATGTAAATGTACGATGATATAATTAAAGGAATTTTTTCCACGTAAATCAGAAGAAAGCGTAGACAGAAAACAAAAGGCGCTAAATATACAGAAAGAAATGAAAGTGGTGTACTTCATTTGTTACCGAAACCTTCATACTATAGTCCATTAAACCTACGCGGCTACCCTTATTCACGAGCCGTTCACCACGAATTAAACATACGCAATTAACGCAAGCGACCAAGATTACATATTCTATCCGCCCTCCTCTATCAACGAAAAGGGGAAAGTCAAGTGCACGGCAAGATTAGAAACCGGGAAACAAACCAACGTTGCTCGATTAAAGCGAATCTCGAAAAACGAGACGGACGTTTATTCGCGTGCCCGACTTCGGTGTGGACGACTGTTTTACATTTTAATTGGCCAAACAAATTACGCGGCGAGTCGAAGCAGAAATTCGCACGGTTGAATCACCGATTTCGACAGCCAGATTTCCCGTGTTCTATCGCCACGGCGAATGCAAACAAAATTCCGTGACTTACGCGCCGACGAACCAGGCCTCCAAGTGCACGAATGGTCGCGACGCTTCATCCACGCTGTCAACGTTATCGTCGCGATGGCCGTTCGATGGCCGTTCAATGGCCGATGCCAGCCCCGAATCCGAGGGTGAGCTCGTAAAATCGTCGAGAGATCCGCCCGATAACCAATGTTTTCCAATTTCCGGCAGCGTCGAGCACCCCGGTCGTACTACGGATTCAGATCGCGATGATATTCACCCCGAAATCGCCGCTCTCCATAAAGAAGATGTTTCGTTCCACGTGCAAACGTAATCGTTGCTGGCCTGACGTTTATTTTATTCGTCTAGTGGGAAATTGATATAAAATGATGCTGCACATGTAGTCGGAGTCCGATATGTGTGATTACTTCCTGAGGAAGCTACAGTGGCTGGCGAAAGTATTCGAACGCTCGTAAATACCTTTTAAAAATATATTATGCGCGTTACATGGAACATTTGGAAGTTTCATTAACACTGGCGTTTCGCTGACCTTTGACAAAGTTACGTAGTTAGTTTTAATTTAGGAAATGTGTTGCGATCTAGTCACTGGTGCAGTAGAAATAGCGTCTGACTCCTGACTGATTCTACTTATGCGAGCCCGAACTATTATCGCACGAACGAAAAGTCAAGTCAGTGGCGAGAATCGGTTAAACTCTTGCTACACGAATGACTTGTTTCTCGATAGGTTCTACCATATGGGTGTAGAATTTTTCATAATACTACTTGAAAGTAATGTGTCATTTGTATATTTTACTTAGGAAAGATTGTACTCTACGATATTCAGAATTTCATACTGTCAGAGGTTAACGGAAGAACAAAGATAAAGGAATGGAACGATCAACGAGAGTGTAGAATTTATAATACGGAATATATGGAAACTATACTTGTGAACGATACTCGTAGAGAATGCTATGTCGTCTTGTTCGCGTAAAGATCGAGACTACCGATATTCGGTTGCCTCTGTTATACCAATTTCCCTGAACAGGTATACGTAGCTACAAACTCTCGAAACACCGATATTATAATTCAAGATTCTATAGAAATATTTCCAGAAACTTGTTTCAACAAAGTGGCAGTAGTAAATACTTCGTTTTCCTGGGAAAAGGAATTTTATCGAATGGAAAACTCATCTTTTTCTTTAACGTGAGTATTTGAATGTAAGAAGAACGTAAAACTATAAACGATGCAACATTGACTCTCCATTTCTAATAATAGCACGGTGCTGTAACGAAGAGAAGGAAGCGAAGAGAGACGGAAAGACGAAGGGAAAGAAAAGGAAGAGTTAGTCCGGAGTCTGTTAGTGAAGTCATTAGTAAGGCTCCTTAACAGGCTCTTGCTTTAAATGCGAGGGCAGTTGAAGTCAGCTCAAAGGATATAGTCGTATGAACGAGATAGTTAGACGAGGACTTTTGAAAATTCCATGTTGACACGAATCCTTCTGATGCAAGAGAATCGTCACAGTAATACAGTAACCTGCGCCATTTAGTCAGCTCTTAAATTAAGTCAACGCTGATTGACGCATTGAAACCTACAGACGCGTACACAGTGTCTTAGATTTACCAATAGAAATTGAAGCAAAACTGTAATATCACCTTCGTCCTAGCTAAAGTTTCGAACTCTTAGTTTCACAGAGTCCTGTCAATTCGCTTAGGAAAATGCTGGAACATGCAAACTTTGATACCCGACCGTGAAGATTATACGGTGACCAAATTTTGATTTATAAATCTCGCTTTAGCTTCGATCATATGATTCAAATGAGAAGTCACAGGCACCAACGGCGATTTTCTTCGCACTTTAGTCAAGTTCAAGAAACTTTTTAAGTAGCAGAAAAGCGCAATTCGATCGAAAATTACGGAATAAACGCGTGAACGCGGTATGATTTTCCTAAGAAATCCTTTGCAACAAAAGTCAGCCGTGATTTTTCGTGGTAATTAATCAAAGCGTAGATACAACGAAAAGTCAAGAAACGTTCAAGATGAAGGATAGTTGGCACGCTCCGTAAACACATCTGTCGAGAGATAACGAGGGCACCACTCGCGACTTAAACGACGACCGTAAACGAAGCCAAGGGTCGCAACGAGCGCTGTCGTTTTAGCGTCATCGGCGAGCAGCAACCTACCACGACTAGAAAATTAACAATAACGTCCTGCAGACATGGCGTGTCGCGTGTGCTCGTTACGTTGCTCGTCGAGACGTTTCTCCAACGACGTGTAAACGCTGCTCCGTGAAAGAAAGTCAAACAAAACGGAGGGGTTGAAATAACGACAGGATAAAGATGAAAGCTGATATTGTGCAATGAAGTGGATACACGTACGACAGGAATCGTAGACGTGGATTTTCAGACAACCATGAATCGTCGTATCATAGCAATCTTATTCAAGAGATATCGTAGATTTCTATTACAAAAGAACCGTACGTCCTCGCAGAAGCAGTTGAATCTTATTTTACTTTCTATAGATATCGAGTACGAGTTCTACCGAAAACATCAAATCTTTCTCCCATGAAAACCGTCCTTGCGATACAGAAGATTTTTACAGAAATAACACATCCGAGATTGCCTTTGACAAGGATTCTGAATACACGTTTCGAATGATAATCCTGTTCTTCAGAAATCGCAGATATTCCTTTTATAAAAATTCTATACAAATCGAAGATTTATATTCCACGGATGGAGGAAATCCACGTTGTACAACATCCTGGGGAAGAACACCATACCGTGTTTGGCAACATTCGTAAATATTTCCAGACCGTGATCTCGAAACAGGTTCCTCAATTTCTCCTTTCGCCGTAGACGCGGCGATACACACACTTGGCCTGGCACAGCAATCAACTTTAGCGACAGATGATGCGGAGCGTCCGCATTCAATGGAACAACGATGATACACCACGACGAGGCACTTGCTCCGTCGAATACACAAATATGCGCGGAGATTGTGTGTACAGCCGCGCGTAAACTCGCAGGAGAACGTTAGTGCGACGGGTCACCAGATCAAACAACGCTGAAATCAAGGGGAAACCAGCTAAATTATATAACGCCACCTTCTGCGCGGCTTCCTGTTCGGCCAATGATATTGTTTCAGGAAGCTGAAGCAAAAGTTACATCCTACTGTAACACGGTTCAACAAAACGTAATTGATTTCGGGGTTGATTCGAAGTACAGGCGATCAGTGGTCTTCGGTTATGATCTCGAATAGAATATGAAATTTTCGTACAACCTGTATGCTATTCTAATTACGAACGATGGTATCGAAGACAGAAGTTTGCATAGTAAATTAATCTATCGGAAATTAACATTCAGAGAAATAAATAATTGAAGAAGGTTTTCTGGAAGAAGACTGATCGTACAAATTGTTCCGAATCGCTCCGTTTTAGTTGTGAATTCAACGTTAGCTACGTTACAATTGATGATTACGAAGACTCTTAAAAATCTTTATTCGGTTTATATTTACAAAATAAATAAAAATCTCATAAATAACTCCTGTTACGAAACCTCTTTTCCCATTGCTTTCCTGCTTCTGCGTGAATTCGAAAGTTATACTGGAAACTTGCAAGGTAGTTTGTTTCGAATTATACTTTTCTCACGCAAGTCACAAATCTATAAAGAAAGATATCGGTAACAGAAATATAGAAAAGTTCTTTCGTCGAAGATATGCTTCGATTACGAATTTTCCTCGTGAATATTTAGACAATATTCCATTTAGATTCGTAGAGTAGTTTCTTAGAACACGGCGTATACCGGGAAACACGGCTTAAAAGGTGCAATTAGCCCGTAGGAGGATTAACGCCGGAGGACTACGGTCCTGAGCAGAAGCGCGAACATACAGCACACAAGTTGAGTAGAAAATAACGGTGCCGAGGGTCGAAAGGATGATCATTGGACGATATTGTCCTCGAGTGTTCGCGTCGCAGGACGTAATGTGTCCCGAAGGGAAGCGTATTCGTGATTACAGTGGAAAGCAACTACTTAGTTGGCGACTTCTCGAGGCACGTCGATGGAAATGCCTGTCCTTCGGGGGTTCCATGCGAAATCAGGGTCTCGGGAAAACGGGGGCGGACGTAAAACGAGAGGCAATAAACGTGGATTAACGGTCAATTTCATAAAGTCGTATTCGCGCTGAAGGAACTGTAAAGCAATGAAATTAATATATCATCATAACGAGCCTCGTTAAACACGCTCGGAACAACGGCTCGATGCGTTCATGCATTCAAATATGCCTACGATATTCTGTTAAACGATACATTCGAGCATTGAAAACTGTCGAATTCTCTAGGAGATTGTAAGACTTTGTCTTGTAAATAGTTTGTAATTAACCGTGATAAGTTTATTAAGTTTCCTTCCTTTCGCGTTTCGATATTTCAATAATTAAAGCGAAGTTAGCATTTATCGTTGATTCAGCACCTCGTGTTGCAATAAATTAAGTTACACGTCTGTGATTTCATTCTAATGCCACAGATATAAAAAAAGGAAAAAGATTTATTTGTACATGGTTGTTACTTGTAATTTCCATTCAAACGTATCTCAGCTGGAACGTTATTTTCATCTTCGAAAAAGTATCCCGTACGGGACAAGAACGATAGTTTACAACAAATAAATATTGGACACAATTTCAGATTTTATATTTACAAACTCGTTATTCTATTATGATATATACAATCTCATTTTAAACTCGGATGGCTACTAACTAAATCAGTATCCATCAAATACTAGAATTTGATTTCGATCAACCCATCGTTCTGTGCGTATATCGTCTATTACATCGTCCGTTTCAAGGAAATCGTTGTCGTTCGACTCTGAAACGTAATTTTATCAACGCGTTATCGATCGTTTCGTTAAGCTCGATGTTTCGACAAACCGCCGGACAAACATAAAAAAACGTCGATCCGCAGATGTCGGTAAAACGCAGCGTTTTTTTCTCTCGGCGCACCGCACTGTAGCGAAACTGCCGCGAAGAATACGCGTCGCGGCAAATTAACCGTCCACCGCTAAAATTACTTTCAGCCAGGATTAGATTAACACGAACGGCGTCGACGAACATTCAAGCTGCCGTTCTATACCGCGGTAACGCGGAATATTTCATTTTCACGGTTGGTCTCGATGCTGGAACAACGTGGATTAAGTAATCTCATTTCCTGCTTTCCAAAAGGAGACTGGAGAAATTTACGCCGCTTCGCGTCGATTGCTGACAGACAGCCGGAGATTAGGCACACCTCGCGGAAGAAAGTAGAAACTTCTGTGTAACCAGAAACTCGTGGATAAAAGTTGTCTCCGGTTGCGAGCAAATCATCTCGAGATTAACCGAACGAGATTCTCTTATCGATTTCGATCTACGTCCTCGACTGATCCTTTCATTGGATCGCGAGTGCTCAAGATTGATTTGCACCAACTTTTAATTCTTGGTTTACGGGAAGATTGTTGGTTCTGTGAGTTATGGAATAGGCAGCTGCATTGAAGAGACGGGAACGTAAAGACGGGTCTCGAAACGGGTGTCTTATAGAACACAAGAATTCCGAATTCTATTCGTTTTTAGAGAATTTTCCTCTCGGAAATTCATTGAAGCAAAGAAATCATTATTGATATCTGTAGCGTCGATTTACGATTAATAACAGAATTATTGAATCAGATACAGTAACTGAGAGAGTGATTCCAAACTTTTGATTAAATTTTTGGCAGTTTATACAATCTCGAGTTGTCACGTGTGTCGAGCAAGAAACGAAGAGCGGAAGTTTTAAGGTCCTGATTATGCAAAAGATATTGTAAAACGAAGATAGCGATTGAACTAAAAGAAATCAACATTCGTCAGACATTTTAAAGGCTCCAAGCAATACATGTAATTCTACTAGGTACATTATCAATTCCATTACGCTGTATGAGAGTTACAAAAGGGACGTACGTTGTGGTCTAGATCGCGTCAATCTGTCAAATCCCAGGATTGCTCGATGGCGCCAATCGAGACCTACGAATCTGGGCTAGCCAAATCCTACAATTTAGGGTGACACCAGGCGAATCCCACAACTTCTGGGTGACGCTAACCGAGCTCGGGGTGGTGTCCTAATCGGATCCCACGAGAATCCACGAAATAGAAGTGGTGACAGACATCTTTACTTCCCTTGTGTCGCATTACTTTGCGTTTTCATTATTCGTAAAAATCTTGCATCGGTATATTGGCTTTAAAGGTTTAAATATATGTATAGCAAATGTTCTACTATTATTTATATATATATATATATATACACGTGTGTGTGCGTAATGTCTATCGTCGTATAGCATACAATTTTTAGAAATTTAAATAACCATGTTCGTTACTTTATTTAATTAAATGTGCTTTTAACTCGAACTACTTTAGCCAACATTTGAGATAGGCTCATGCATCAAAGCACAACCTGCAAAAGCCTATACTGCCGAATCATCCTCGATCCAACTCTGGAATACCATCAAACATTTAAATATGTAAATTCGGTATTCTGTTTGCGAAGTACGGACAGGTTATTCGCATTTCAAGCTGTCGCCGTGAGTGGCGGGAGAAAAGTCTATCCCCTTACAAACTATCCGCTAATGCAAAACTTTCCGTGGAGCACCCGTCCATTACGTTTATCTTATCTCGAAATGACGCATTTCAACCTATGACGCATGGTACAGGCCGCGCAGCATCAATTTAGGCCTCTTGATTCATTATGATTCACTACTAAATAAAATACTCTGTTGCTCACAGAATTGGGTTTTTTTAAAATTAACTCACGTTTGAAAATATCGACTTCCCAGAATTTCGACTAAATTTAAGGCTATACGTTTAAACTTCCGTTTAAAAAAACAAAAACAGAAGCTGCAAAAGTGGCGGGGAAATGGTCGATGGATATAGCAGCACTCCAAAACCGCAGCGCTCCAAAACCACAGCACTCAAAAGTCCAGAATGAAATATAACACTCGAAGCGCAAGAACGACCGATTAATCCACCCACGCGTGCCAGAGAACGAAAGCTTTTAGATTTCTTAAAAACCAGCGGCATGTCCAAGGCCATTTAAGAGCAATAACATCGGCGAATCAGCTCGTCGATAATAGGTTGCAAGTCTACGCCCCGTAAATGGGTCTCGACCTGCGAGAAGAGGGAACGAGAGAGAGTGAAAGAGGGACCGAGTGACGCATGCAAATCGACTGGGCGTTGCTTTCGAATCAATGTTTCCGCGCGTTGCACGATTACGCTTCTGCGAGCCCCAATTTTCTAAAGAGAAGAGATAAGCTTTCGCGGAGTTGTCTTTAAAATTATACGACTCTCTGATATCATGAGATCTCTGCGTGACGTTAGTCTTTTATTGTTCCTTCGTCGTTCTTAGAAAAATCGGAGTTTCTCACGATCGCATTTTTTTTTTTTTCTCGTGGCAATTTACCGCGTTAGAGATGAGAACACTGTACGGATTATATTAAGGCAGGCTATTTCATAAAGAGGACTAATATCGTCATCGTAGAAAGTTACAGAGAATCACGTGCTATCAAACGTTAATGGTAGATATAATTGAAAGCAAGAAGGATTGCATTTACACCGACACGCCGAAGTTACGGCGAATTCCACGAATTTTCCGAATAACCACGCGCAGAAATCTCTCTTCTGCATCGGCTATTTCCCTGCCTATCATCCGCGCGAAACGTCACAACGCGGTTCTCGAATCAAATTTCCAACCAGCCGAAAGTTATCCGACGCCCCCGCGGGAGGGTGGAAATTCAGAAGGGTGGAGATGGGTGGGCGATGGACGTAGAAAGCACGGTCGACAGAGGACGCACGTAAAACGCGGGAGAAAAAAAGAGACTGGCCGAGCGCTAGGCAGAGAGAGAACAATAGAAGAAAAAGAGGAAAAGGGAGAAACGTGGCCGGTGAAAGTCGACAGAGCATCCGGCGAAACTTTTTGCATGCGACGTACGGCCCCTCCTTTTTTCCGCCCTGGCAGCGCGCGAAATTCAATTTTCGTGTTCGCACGCACTCGACCAGAGTATGCGGGCGCGATTCAACGGCCTACGACGATGCGACAATGCGAAACCACGGTCCACCGAACGCCTGTATACGCTTGTACCATCGTCTAGCGATAAGCGAGCAAAGCTCCGCTTTGCACGACTGTGGATACAACATCGCAGGATGAAACGAGCTACCGCTTGTTCTCGATCCGTCCTCGGGTGTGTGCTTTGTACGAAGCTATCCCCGAATGGCCAGGCGCATTGACGTGTGCATACTTACGCGACCGCTTGTTTCGTCTTTGCGCGCTCGTTGTGTGTTGGTTGACGGCGTTGCGTGCCGTGAACGCAACCCGATTCACCGCAAGTAATTGGGTGATGTGTTTATCGCACATCAGTTGGCCGCCGGCGCGGCGTGACGGGCTAACTAGTTATAATCGATTATCACCCCCGAGAATCGGATTCTTCACAGTTCGTCAACGTCGTTCTCGCACGCCTCTCCCTCTCTATGACACGCTCGATGCGAGTCGTTGCGTCGCCTCGTGTTACGTTTTACGTGTTCGCGTGTGTCGGATAGGTGCGTGCGTGGGTTTGTGCGTGCAAGTTGTACACTTTGTTTCCATGGTGAGACGATAGCCGCCCCTGCGAAAAAGATCCTTTGTATCCAACAGGGTGGTCTCGCGACACGGTTTATCGGTTCACTGAACGGTGGTTCGTATCTTTAGTTGGAAATTATTCTGCTCGCCTCTGGCAATTAGCATCGACTCGCTGTTTCGGTTCTTGCGCTCGCTATAGCTTGCGGTTAATCGGGTATTCCGTGTTATTTGCTACGCGATAGAGAAAAGAGATCGTCAAGCTGAATTTATCGAACCCGGAGAAAGGTTGAATTTCATGCTCGTTCGACGAATCGTTCGAACGAACGAACGAACGAACTAACCGGATCCGCGCAAGGTTTCCTCTTTCCAGGCCTAATATTCGAAGCAAAGTTTACAGACCATGTAATTGTAAAATCGACGTGCATTTTTTGGTCGTACGCCGGCAGGCTTTATAGACAGCAAACGTTATCGATTATTAGGTATAAAGAGGAGATTTGTTGACCCAGCGAGTTCAATCGGTAGGGGCAATAAACGAAGGAGCCAGGCTTTCGAATCTCGGTCGGACAATTGGATCGACCAATTCTTTTCCCCCTCTACAGAAATGTTGCACCAACTCCATTTCACCTATGTAGCAATCCGGCTACTTGTTATTTCGATCCTCTCGACCTCCTTACGAGATTTATTCCTTCCCCGTAAAACCGTAACTGCCCATCGGATTCTTACTTATAGCCTAAAGATAAATTCGAAAATTCACTTCTGCACATTCGATCCTACGGATCCGCACGGAAAGCCAATTTATACCGGAGCACGATCGATATAGCAAACTTTTCGCAGATCCTACGAACTTGCGATTTTCATTGTTTGCCACGTGACCACACGAACCGACGTCGACAACCGAGCCGGCATTCACGTTCAACGATTTCCAACGAGCAAACACTCGGAGAGTCGTTCCGCCAGGTGTAACCCTCTACATCGTCAGGCGATCCGTTCGGAGATCACGATCCGCTCGTTGGGTCACGTTGATCCACGAAGATAAAGCTACCTCCGGGGAACTTCACCGCAGAAATCGTCTTTCTCTTCTTTCTCGCCGGTTACAACCGCTTAAAAACCAGAATCGGACTGTTCTTCGGGGAGTAACGCGTATCGCTTAGAGAGAGCATCGCCTGGAACGTAGTCGAGTGGAAACGTGGTTGGAAATTCGGTTGGAAGATCGAGATAAGTATCGCGAGATTGGATGATGCAGCGGGCGAGATTCAACGAGTCCGGATATTTTATCCAAAGTCGTTGCCGAGCAGTTCGTCGATTACCTGTAGAAGCAATGCAAGTTCTCGCGTGTTCACGGAACCGACCCCAACCCTCTGGCTGGATTTTTCCTCGTGTGCCGCGTGCCATGAATTCCGCTTGTCAAATTACGACGACGAGCCGAGCGCAAGTTCCTCGTGCTTAACTTCCTCGTCAAAGTGAGTTTCGACTTCGGGATTCCGCCGCTTCGCAATGCGTGTTCGTCTTTAAAGGCCTGCGAGTCACTGATATGTACCTACCTGCACATTGTTTCGACCGTGTGTTACTTCGTAGTATGCGTGCAATCCCTCAACCCTGCTGTATAATCCTTTCGCTTCCAGTGGTATGTTAATTATGTTGAAAACTATCGCGTATGCAAGAGAACGAGATGGAACGGAAATACGAAATATTCCATGTTACGAGGTTTGCACTGGTGATCGACTGGTAATCGACTGGTGATCGATTGGTAATCCACTGGAAATTTCGAATGGTACGAATCAGTTCACCGGATATCGAAAATACTGGAGGAACTAGTCTCTGCACGAGTATCTTCTTTAAAGCTTCGAAGGCTCGGATCGATTCTTCGGTTTCTGCAAACGCGTCTGTAGCTGATGCGAGTATCGCCGGTTATTAATTTTTATCGAGAAACCATTAGCCGCGCGAGCTTGTCGAGGTTTCAAAGGCGAATCGATCGTAAAAAAGAATTCGAGGCCGAGCCTCCTCCGGCCGCGGGCGAAGAATCGAGAGGATTATATAGAGTTTGCCTAGGATTCCATTGGATCGAAAGTTTATTAAAATTTAGTTACGGCTGCGAACAACGAACGCGGAAAGGGTAGTTTCAACCTCTCGTATTGTTTAACTAGAAACTTCCGCCCCTCTCACCCTGGCGGTGCAGCTGGGCGTGATTAAAGAGCTACCTCGACGTTGTTCTCGCAATGAAGCTCGCCGCTTCCAGGAAAGACATTGTTCTGAAACTCGGGCCGTTCATGGTACGCGTGTATCGACTGGCAAGAGAGCGTTTTCCTCGGCTTTCTGCACGGTGACGTGTATAAACTGAGAAAAATAACCCGGTTACAGGCCTGGGAAACAGAGGGAGAGCCATTTACGCTAATCGTTGCGTAGTTCCACTTTTTAACGGCTCTCTCTCCTTTTCTCTTTTCCTCCTACTGCGTCTTCCTTTTTCTCTGCTCCCTCGCTTGCTCCTCGTGCAAATGCATCGCGACGTAATTGATATTTGGCCGGTGATTTATGAAATTCTCATGGAACAATTTCCCTGCTAAATTGGCCGCATATTTTTAACCGAAAACTCGTCGACTCGCAACTATCGCGTGTACCCGTTACTCCGCGAAAGTAAATACGTGTTTTCGCTTAAAATACACGGCACTTCCTTCCTTTTTTTCGCTGCCGTATGTGATATCTAGTTCGTTCGTTCGCACGAAGCGAATCGTTTCGATTACGTCTGCTTGCTATATATGACTGAACTCGCGACTTTCGTTCGATTCACGCGGCTTACGTGCGTTATGCGAAGAAATTGTCGTTGCCAGTCAGCACTGAGAAAACAGTCAAAGAAATAAGATCGCGTAGTTGTAACTTGTCGATACGTTCCGATGTTATTGACTAAAAAATTACAATGCATGAGACTCTGAATGGCATTCTTCTATTTCGCGATGGATACGAAAAATTGAAAAAATACAAAAGCTCTAGTATACTCTAGTATAAATGCTACGGTAGAGTCGCGCTTTGTTCGAACGTCTATGAAGTTTGCCACAACGAGCATCGGTATTCCTGGTCGAGAACTTTCGGCTGCGTTTTATGCATACGTACAAGCCAAGGGACAAAATTAGCGGGCACTTTTTGCACCACGATACAAAGTTGAGCACAGCGAAGAAACTTGGCGCGCTCTGAAGCTTTCGGGAGGAAAACTCTCTTTTCGTCCATCTTTCCAACCTCGAAACCGCCCCGACACTTGTTAAGTACCTTATTTGAGTTTCAAAGTTGGACGTCGCATTTCTTTTTCCTTTTCCCTTGCTCTTCTTTTTTTTTTTTTGTTGCTGCGCCAGTCCGTCTCTTGTACGCGCGCTCCCAACGCGTCTTTAATGAAACGGAGCGTCAACATTCGTGGCGATCTTTTTGGTTCAAAGTGCGTCTCCCTCGAACGCAAATAACCACGAGCCTCTCTACAAACCATTGCACAGATCGATCGATAAACGAAATGTCCCGATAGAAAAAACATATGAAATATTTTTAACGACGCTTTTTTTAGTTACCCTTTTTGTTTTCCACGAGCAACGAATTCCAAACGTTAGAATTTTTCCCATATAATCCTATTATACGCGATAAAAACCATTGCGTTTTTAACTTCAAAATTTTCAGGCTAGTTCACAAAAGCCATACCTTGTTTGTTCAAATCATATTGATAAAGCGTTTGACTATTGGGTCACTCGTGGCCATTCAAAATTCACGTTGCAGATGGGTAAGGATCGCTATTTTACTATTTTTTACTTATTTTATTAAGGATTACTTTATTGTTGCTTGCAACAAATGGCGCGTGCCTGTGTGTCGCCAACAATCGCGTTATTGTACGAATGTTTCACTACTGGCGATTAAATACGACTCATCGTTCGTGGAAATGCCGATCGCTCATTTCATGCAGACTCGAAATCCTTAGTGAACGAACAGGATTCGACGTTTCGATGTTTATTCGTAAACACGTGGTGCTTCTTTATTACCATGCAAACTCGCGGAATAGCGAAATTTTTTAAAACATTATTACGTCGGAAAGACCGGTCTGTCAGCCACAAAATCCATCCGCTAACGTAATTAACGACTTTTTCTAATACACGCGATGGCATCGAGACCGTATACGGGTTGTTTCATTAAATGCAAAAGGCTTGGAAGAGAAAGAAAAACTTTATGAACTTTATGAAAAGATGAGAAGGCTTTCTTAGTTCCGCAATTTTTATTGAAATTCTTTTTGTAGATATTTCTAGGATTCGTATTCTACTTGAAATCGTTAATTAAACGATTTACCTATATTTAAGGTTATGGAGAAAGAATTTCAGTCTAAATTGGCTACGCTGCGAACGATGTTTCATCGTAGACTGTCCATTTTCCCTTACAGCGATCTATCCTTATTCGCTTATCTCTCAAATTTTAATTGTAGTCTGCTGCTACTTTCATAAAATCGTACACAAGCATAGTAAATGTTATTGAAATTTCGTAACTGCTATGTGTATGTATAATTAAAATAAGAACTGCGTATAAAAGATCTGACTTATGGAGAAAATGGTCTTTATCGCGATAAAACTATTTTATTAACGTTGCGCATTTGTTTCATACTGAGAATAGAATTTGCAGTACATCGAGAGTACTTGGGTTGGTATTTGTTTCGCTAAACAATCGGCACCCTCGTTTCCGGAAATTCCCATATGAAATCCAATACGGAATCCAATAGCATTTAATTGAGCTATTGTTAGAACTTTCGCGTACAAATCTACCGTATTTTGTTTTTTTTTAATTTCAAGTTTATAAAAGTTAACTCGTTATTCCTACCGTTTCGAGTATATAAAACCAATAATAGTTACTGCATCAGCCTGTATATGCGTACTGTGACAAGCTGCTACTGAACAGAAAAATGGCGTTGGACATTGTCGCTCTGGCACGACACGTAATTTATGTATACCGTGTCCCGACGTTGCGATAATGAAAGAGCCACGATGTGGATTAATTAATCCACCGTAGAGGAAAAAAGAGGGGAATTCGTGAAAGCCGATTCGTGTCGGATCGGCTTCAATTACACCCTTTACAATTCTTCCTCCGCCGCTGCCGTAGAAGGATCATTTGTTAATCTGATATTTAATTACCATTTAACGTTACGGTATCTGCCGTCACTCTTCCTATTTTTACCCAATATATTAATCCGATATAAAACGTTCTTTTACAATACCGTTATAGAATATCATCCAGACAAATACAATTGATTTATCCAATGATACTTAATTATACTGCTTCGAATTTTTTCATCTCCCATTCGCGCTATTTATACGTTAAAATCATCTCCTTTCAACGTTTAAACGCTAAACTTATCAATCCTCTGATTCAGACTCTTTTGTTCTCTCGACAAGCCACACGCACAACGCAATTTTCCACCATTTCAAAGCGATAAATCGTCGGTAATAATTCAGCGATCCAGCAACCATGCAAACAATAAAAGTGAATTTCTTAGGCGCCATTGCTTTTCCACGATCGATTCCATCGTATCAACGCTAAATTCCTCTCCGGGCAAGGAGCACGTGGTTCTGGCACAGTGAACAGGTTCTCTGGAAGGAACATAACTTGCAAAGTAAACCGAGGGAGAACTTTTGTCGACAATAATTGTGTTCCGTTCGTGTGTGTACAGAGGAGACAGGTACACATAGGCTTCTAAAGTCTCTCATTACCGCGGATCAGGTCGCGCCAGTTCCAGCAAACGTAAAGGTACTCTTTATAGCCTGGCGCACTCGTTTCCACGGGGCATACGAGCTTTCGGTTCATCCATTGTGGCAGCCTGAATTCGACGTAACTAACCTAACTCGATTGCTTTCCTCTGCGCACTGGGTCATATCAACGAATCCAAGTTACTTGTCTTTCCAGAGACACGACGCGTTCTCCAATTAAGCGATTCGCGTCTTCCAAACAGCCGTCTCCGTTTCACTCGGCGCTCGTCTTCTTAGATTAGGATAGAGTCGCAATGAGTACAAGTCCTTTATGATGCCGTCTTCGCCCGGCTCCCGTCCCATTGTGCAACGTAAACACGCGCCATAGTAATAAATATTCAGCATTGCCGGGAGAGTTTATTGCGTATACTATAATAGCATGCTCGCGGTAATGGTCCGGGGATGTAATTGGAACAAACGTGCAGCTGGCTGCGATGCCGCGTGCAATCGATTATAGGCGAGTTACGAGTTTACACGTGAGACGATCGTTTTTGGTTTCAGTTCTAAGGGCTTGATACTTTGTTATTTATGGGTATCGCTGAAATTTCTCTTTATAATTGCTTGGAGGATGGAACGATCGGCAATAGAAAGAGGTACACTAGTAAACAGAAAAAGAAAATGATACGCTGCTTGAACACAAGCAGTTACATTACACGCAAGCTTGCGTTTACAAAGTGTTTATTAAGATAAAAAAAAAAGAGAGAACTATAACTTCTACGTGGGTATACGCTTTCTAGAATGTATATGAGCGACTTCTATGAGCGGACTATCGTTTTGCGCATCATCCTGATCGAGTCTGTAGGTCAAAAAGTATCCTTATCTTTTAATGAGTCGTATTGCGTCGATATATGACACTCTGATATATTTCAGCAGGTACCGACCGAGCTGGAAATAACCTTTGAAATAGTGAGTGGGAAGCGTTAAAGTAAACTACGTAAAGACATAATTCCTGCATTTCCTAGAGCTTCCGATAGAGAACGAAACAGTCCGGCATCCGGATATTTACATCGTAATTCGACGAGAACTCGTATTTTCGTCGAAGACGTTTCTAACGTTTCCTCGTTCCGCGCAGCCAGCATCTCCCAGGCGGGTTGAATTACAAACGTAATTCCGGAAATCCGCCGCAGCGTTCCGTTAAAATTCTCTTTCAGCCGGTGGTTTGTTATTCCACCGGAAGAAATTCCATCGGCGAAGCAATTAAATTCTAAGGCGACGCTCCTAATGAATCGGGGCTTTTTTAATTACAAAGGACGAGCATGGAATAAATTGTAACGAAGCTGGTGGCGGCGGGGGTAGTCGGTGCACGCCGCTGACGTCTTATACGCTGCTACATACATCGCCGGTCTGGCGGTAAACGTTTCTCGCGAGGCAGAACGCAGTCGCATTCCAGAACAGTGATTTTAACAGCGTCGTTGCCCGAAACGTTAGGATTACTTCGGTACGCGCAACGTCGCAGTTTAACGGCCCTCACGTTTGAAAGTAATTAGGTTAATTCTACTGAAAGTTTTTGTACGTCTCGGTACACCCGAAATTATCCGCAATTTTTCCCTGCAACGATGGCGAAGAAATTACTTTCTTATCTCGATGATCGTTCCGATGAAACGTGGCTTAAAAGTGGACGTCGGATTACTCGACTAATTATTCGGGATTAAAGAATTCTAATTTGCTCTTTTAATAAAATTGTTTACGCTGTTGACGCTGCAAAGTAAACGCACGAAGGATGATCGAAGGGTAGAGCAGATTAATTAACGTTTCAATAAGGGACACCGTTGAAAATTGGAAAATTGAAAATACAGAGGCAGCGTTGCACCAGCGACGGTTATATGGTTAAATTCCACTTAAAATTTTCATCGTGGTCACTTCACCGTGCCAAGCAATTATTTCGCGACTCCGTTAATACAACGCGATGAGAAAATATGCCGAGAGGATTCGGGAGAAAATTTCGCTACGTGTGTCGAGCTCGTTAGCGCCGCGGCTGTGAACGACTTCTACGAGCACTAAATACGATCGGGCCTTCGTTTGGAAAATAAGAATTCCAAGAATGTGCATGTTTCGACTAACCGCGTGAAAAAAATCGAGCACGAGGGCGAGGCTGTTTTTGTTGGTATTAATGAAAGCGTGCATAGAATCGGGACCTGCATCGTGATAACATCGAGAAACTTTTTAACAATGGATGAACGCCGAGCGTACTGCGAGAATCGAAACGACGTTTCATCGGAAGAAAAACTCGAATGTATAGCCAATGTCTGAAATAATAACATCTTACGGGGCGATTAATTATTCAGAAATTAATCTTCCCACTTAATAGACGACTTTAAGGGGAAAAACGGCCAAGTTTGAAAGAACGAAAGAAGGAAAAAAAAAGTCAGGTTACCGATGTCACGAAAGCACTCGTGCTTACCGGCTACTTCCTGGACGCATTAAGCCGAAGTAGCAAGCGCGGCCGTAAGTTTTTCAATTTTCAAGCCTCGAAACTCGAAAGCGACCATGTTATCATCGAGAACTGCGTGCCGGCCGTAAAAGGGGACACGAAAAGCACGTCACGCTAATCCCAGCAGCTGTACACTGGCGTGCGACCGTGCCGTCTGTAATTAGTTTTGCCATTAAGCGACTTTGAAGTTCATTCCGGCGATAAGCTTTGCTCGCGGCTGCTACGCTGCTTTCGCGATCGAACGCTCAAATTCCCTTCGTTTTCTTTGCTAAATACTCGCGATGTTCATCCGCAACGCGACGCGATGCATCTAAACCAACCGATGCGTGTATCATACTCGGTTCTGATTCGCACAGGTTGCGAATGTAAAACGTGAAGCTAACGGAGAGTTAATACGTACGTTGCTTGTTAAGATACACATGGTACCATAATTTTGAGCGAACGTGGAAGAGAGAGTTCGCGTAACAGACACATATGAAATGATAACGAACTGAGCGGCTGTTTATTCCGAGGTATCGATAACGAGAAAAGATTGATTCGGAGAGCGCACACGCGGATTAGAACGCTTCACGTCGTCTGAAAATTTCTCTGCGTCTAGCCGTGACTGTGTGCTGTGCGTGTGAAGCTTTTGAGAGAGAAAGATAGAGAAGGGGATGAGGACAGAGAGGCAGAGAGAGAATAGCGAGTGAATGATTCGAGTCGAAAGTTATATAATAGCCGTAAATTTGTATAATCCCTGTATTCATCCATAATCATTATTATACTATTTAATAGACCATGAAAACCATTCTCTATACCTAACAATATTTTGCACAGTATGGAAAGGCAACATAGTTAAAACGTAACGTTCGTTTCAACTGAAATTCAGTTTGAGCGAAAGCCATCCTCAAACGTGTACCATAAAGATATACATATGTATCGGAAAAATCTTTCGATTCGATCTGTTCAATCTGTTAGAAGATTAATTCAAACGCACAGGGAACGAGAAATAATTTCAAACGATGAAATAACGTGACCCACTATCGTCCGCGAAAGGTATAGCGAAACACGAGTTTCCACTGCGAGCGAAATTATTGCAAGTTAATTATGTTTACGCGAAATGCTAGTGAAATTTACCGAGACAGTGTACACAACGTGATTCAACGTCGCCAGAAGACGAAGCTTCTTCTCGTACGGCCGTATACCGGAATAAACAAATTTTTCCGCGAGGCTGTTTTCACAGGGGGTTCACTAGTCGCGCTTCTTTTCCCTTTGTGACGGCGACGTGCATTCAGCCCATCGTCGTTCCCGTGTAAGTTTACTGCGGGCAAATACTGAGGCACGCTCGAATGAACGCTCGCGCATCCGTTCCTAAGCTGATTACGATATATGGGAATTCATCGGGCACGAGGTGCAGCGTTACGCTGTTGCTGCGAAAAAAAGTACCGTCTGCACTGTGTCAGTTCGTATAACTCTCCGTTGCTTAAGCTAACAATAACTTTATAAAGCACAATGGGATTTCTGCCCTCTGTTTTCGGAATCGGAACATGGGCGAGTTAACTAATATCATCGTGTTACGCGTGCGAGAAATTTTAGTTTCGAGTATAAATGCTTTCGAGTAAATGCGCGTACGAGAAGTTTCAGTTCCGTTGGCTTTATACTGAAAAATATTTGAGAGGGAAGAACGAAGATTTAGATGCGAATGAGGGCTCTTGAGAATATTTGAAATTATAAACGAAACAAGGCTATTGGGAATAAAAATTTGACAGGGAAATATACGAGGAAATGCACAAAATTCAGATATTAGCAAATTGTCGAGAGTTTGAAGGTGCTTGTACGAATTTCATAAATCACGAATATGATTCTTGTAGACTGCGAATTAAAAAATATTTGCCGAATATACTCGGCGTACTTATATTTTGAAAGCTAACTCTCTTAATTAGTCGCATAGGTACCTCTAAACCAAATAGTATACGAGAATACGCACGCATTTACTAATACCAAGAATACGCAGAAGGGCAGAAATACAGCGAACGTGCGAAATAACACACAAATCACGATTTCAGAGACGAAATTCAGCAAAAAGAGCAATCTGCGCAGCGGGTAACAAGCCAGTCCGATTAAATTGATTTATTTATCATGAACCAGAAATAGAATTTCGTGAACTGATGGAAAGTATTGTAACGAGGAAGTATAATGCATTGGAAGCAGTTACCCCTGCCGCGAAATTGCTTCTTATGAAAACTTGTTCGAAGAAGTCGTTCGCCCGCGGTCGGGGAAAATTGCTGGTTGCGCAAAGAAGATTGCTCGCGAAGCTCGGAGGGTGAACGAAGAAAAAGAAGGACGCTACACGCAGGGAGACGAGAGGAAAACGAACAGGGGGTGGAAAGGGGGTTGTGGTGAGTAGGGATCGGCCGAATAATATTGCGGCGCCGAGCGTGTTTACTCGTCGAGAAGTTTTGGAGCAGCCGGTCGGTTGGTTCGTTACGGCCGCAACTCCACTTACAAGTAATTAGACTAACAAGCACGAAGCTCGGACAGGCGAATTTCGACTGGGGAAATCCAGTCACCAGTTTGTCGGTATTCGCGTCAAGTTCGCGGCGTTCGTTTTCTTCGTTGTTCCGACCGCCTTCCACTCGTTTTCGCAGGATTGCACTTTCTATAATGGCAGAAATTCGAATGGCAAATCGACGACTAGAAAATTTTTACGTCCATATCGTATGCACTTGTATAAAGCACTTCGACGTTCCATTGGTACTGTAGCGAGATACGACGTGATTACGTCGGTAGAATTTAAAACCAATCTGTCATGTATATAGAACTTTTCTTGCAAATATAATATTCCATAAAAAGATTACTATACAGCATGTAGTACGTTAGTATATAGCTATCTTCAGCATAGTGTAAGCGTTAAGTACGGTTCCAATGCATATCTGTCAATAGGATAGATAATTGCTATTTAAATATCATGTCGAAACATACACTTGCATCGAATGTCTTGTAATTTCTATATATCAGATTTGTGCTCGTTCACTCATAGATGCACTCATAAAAGTGTTAGCGAAATTTCAAAGCGTTGCGTGCAACGCGTATATTCGTAAAAAGCGCCTACAAGCATTCGAATACTTTTCGAGAGCGTTTGTTTTCCATTCGTGAGATCGTTTTTATCGTCTGTCCGGAGTTCCGTTAAAAGTCGTCGTTTTTATTAACATCGGGCATTATGAAATATCTTTGGAAAGAAGTTTTATTCGTTAAACGTTGAGAATCGTATTATCCGGTAATCCGTTGCTGGAAAAGTAACTTTAAAATAAACGTGCCGGGGGATCCGGAACAAGACGTGAAAAGGAAGATTCGAATTGGAGCGGAAGATCCTCGTTCCATCCGTAAAGTCTGGATTTAATTAATGTCGTGCAAATCCCAGAAATCGCGTAATAAAATTCATTTGTCAGAGGCATATGTGTTTGTCTTGCGTTACAGCCGGTCCGGCGCGGCGGAGGGTATAATGTAATAACGTGGTAAAACGTAGGATCGTGTAGCATCGAGCCGCGGGCGATTTGTAAAATTTATCTCGCCACGGAGAGCCAGCGATGGTGGTGAGATAGGAGGTAGGGGAATCTAGGCTATCCGATCCATGGGGTGATCGCTTCGCGGGGAAAGTACGCGCGTTGCCAAAAGCGGCCACTGTAATCTTCCACGTTATTAGCCAGCTTCTCCGCTATCGCCCACTATATTCTGCGAATACACCCCGCTTAGATATTGGCGCCTTCTAAGTTGCCACTGTCAGCCGTATTTTACGCGTTTCTCGTTAACCGACCTACGTTCGACCAGCTATACGCTGTAAAATCCTATTTCTTACTTTATATACTCCTTCGAAAGCATTATAGAAGTCGATGTATTTGTGGTGCTGTAAATGAAAGAGGAAACGAGGTTGAACGAAACGAAGAAAAAGGAAAGACACTCGTTGATACAGCTTAAACGCTGAAAGAGTCCCTTCTGATAGATCGCTCGAGATGAAACTAAAAACACGGCCGGGGTAAACAATTTCTTCATAGCCACGAGAATCAGGTCTAGTCGAGTGAACCGATGAAAAGAGAAAATTGCAATTTACTCCGCTCGTCACCTGCTGATAGTTAGGAATTGGGGGCAGGAGCCTAATAGAGTTGCACAATGTGTAGCCACGGTACTCTGAGAGCTTCCGTTCAAAGCTACATTAATTGTCATAAACGCTAAGACAATGGAGGTCAGGGCAGAGGACGTATTTACACGAACAGTATAGTTAGCCAAGGAGTCCGAAGAATTCTCACGGTATGCATACCTCTAGTGCGGAATGTAAAAGAGTTAGCAGAAATTTTTAATAAATGTTCGGCTAAAATTCCTGCTCCGCAGAAACTTTAAAAAGAATTCTTCCAGTTTCTATACGTAACAGCATTAACGACGAAGAAACACGACACTCGACATGGAAAGCCTCGTGTCTTTTTCCCTCTTAACCGGTGATCGTAGACCGCTAAAGCCACCGAGCCGATATTCTGTTGTCCGTGCACTCTGCCAGCGAAAGGTTTTTGGCATTCTCGACAGCACTTTCCGCTCTTCTTTCCGACCTCCATGGAAGTTTATGTCGCGGTGCATAAAGACGTTCGCTGTATAGAATAGAAGCGAAGCGGCAGCCATGTCGATGTGAATGGTTCGCCAGACCGGCTAATAATCGGTCAACGAATCGGTTCGAGTGAAGCAGGATCGTGTTGTCGTTTGTCGAGAACGGTATTATTCCCGTCAGCCAAGTAGTCCAGGAAGATTCAGCAGAATCTTTCGGTGAACGACCTTGCGATGCCCGCATAGAAACGATCCTAAAGAGGACCATTCCAGATTACGCTCGAAGATCGTCGATTTCAACGACGGAATCCGTGGCTTCGATCCGTGCAAATCCGTTTGACGTTTCGGTTTCGTCGGTCGGATCGATTGTTTTCGCGGTTACGCGTTACTTGCGCGAAACAAATATTTATTCTTCCCTGCCGGTCGAAGAAACGGTTTCTTTCGTCGAGGTCTATGCGAATGCGCGAGATACTTTCGCGCTACGAGGTCGTGCGTCCGCCTGAAGGGAGAAGACAAATCAGCGTGGAAATAGAATTTGCGATAGAATAGAAGATGAGAGAAAGGTAGCTTTAAATTGATAATGCGGAAGACGTTGAGCGATCTCGAGACGTCGATCGAGCTTTCTTAGTCCCGTAGTACGCCGGCAATATTCCCCAGGAATAATCCCTTTTACCATGGAAATATAACAAAGGGGTCTTGATTTTCTTGACGATGGAATGCGTTCGAAATTATTTATCGCCGACGCTTTTACGAACGAATAGGATCGCGGGATCGTAAACCTCGAATCGGATCGGATTTTTATTTCACGCGGAATTCCGAGACTCGAATCACGTTATCGGAATTTCTTGACCTTTTCCTCGTTATTATTCGCTATAGCTGTCGTCTCGTCAGTCGTCATAAAACACGCAAGAATGTCTGAACCGGTGGAAAATATGAGCATGCTCGAAGTCGTAAAGTTCCATGCAACCTATATAGCAGTTCGAACGCTAGACTCCCCAATTGCACTGTGTTAGTCCGATATCCGTGATATCGGATCTGGTTTGGCAGAGTGAAACGTTTTCTTTGCGTAAAAAAACCCGAATGCCCAGTCCATCTTTCACGATATCTTCTTCGTTTTGTTAAACGCTTTGCTCGTTTCGTTAAATCATACCGATACACAGAAAAGTTTGACGACCGAGCGACTATCCGTACTACCGTCCATTCGTAGTATCCCCAATCTATTTCAACGTAATTTAAGATAATCGTAAAACGTTTCAGCAATATGATAGATACGGCGAATAAAATTCTCGTATAAACGCTGTACAAAGTGTTTGATCAAATAACGTAGATCGTCGTAGCGCGTTAGCGTAAGGACTACCAGCGAATAACGCGTACGATTTTCAACGCCGCTTTACATGTTCACACATCTTCCGGTGAAAACCACGAACAGTTAATTGATAAAATTACGTTGCAATTATATTACAAAATTAATTATATCAAAGCGAACTACAACATCAACGTAATATTCTTACAGAGTCGAGAAATATTTCCACGAGAAGCTCGAAAACTATTCTACGCTCTTTTCTTTGAAATATTTTTTCCGCTTTGAAAGCGGAACTAAAAAAAAGAAGCGTTCTACTCAATGACATGACAATTCCTCTAATTGAATCCGAGCAGTGTTTCTGTAGAATTCCTGGGACCCTTTGAAAAGAAGAATATGAAATTCAGTAGAAATAAGGTAGAAAAAAAAGGGGGAAGAGAGCAGTGAAACGACGCGTACGCTGGTCGCGAATTCTTGATTTATTTTGTCGTCGGTCGGAGTGACATTACGGCAGCGGAGCATTTCAACCATGCCGTCGGAGGTTCTCCTCAAAGAAAGCAAGACGGGCTTTTAATCCTTGCATTCCGAAGCCAGCGGCTTATAAGCGTGTAGCCGTGCCTGTAAGCTCGAGACAATAGCGCCAAGTCATATCGTCGGCACTGTAGTCGGAAGCGCTTTCGAGGAACGGAAGGCCGGGCGAAGAAGAGATTTAACACGGAATAAGACGATTACGGCTTAGCTTAACGCCTTCGACGCTGGAATCTTGCGCCCCACTCTCCTTCCTTCCGCTCGATGCCGATTTTAAGACAGAGCCATCCTTATTGGTGTAATTGCATACTTCGCGCGGTTTAACAGACGTAATACTTTTACCTTTATTTCCATTTTTCGTAACAAAATGCAAGAACAATGGATTTTTTTGAGACAAATTAGATCGTCTAACGAGTTCGTTCTCGTTCTTTTGAAAGCATGTGAAAAATCGTTCAGCTTCGCGCGTTTATATCAGATCTATTTATAGTCGGTAACGTACGTATAATATAATCTTATTATACGACACTTTATAAATGGACGAAGTACAGTTTTAGCCTACCAATTCGAAGCTTTCGTCTCTTTATAACAAAATTCCAGTATACGCATCTTTACATTCTTTAAATTGTCGAATTCCGATGATAAGAATTTAACGATCTGGATCTACGTTTGCTATTTCGTAATTATAACTGTCAACAGATGCTAATATTCTTCAATTGTAATTTTAAAATGATCAAAACTTTATGTAAAAAGTCGTCCTTCTCGAAGGTTGCTATGGAATAACGACGATGCGCGATGTTGCAAATGTATTTAACCGTTTTTTGGTTAAACATTAAACATTACCAATCAGTGGTAACGTGGAATGGAAACCGATGTGCCGCAGAGCCCTGTGTAATCCTCGCGCGGTGCACATTTGTCGATACGTCATTAAATATTTTCCCACAATATGGTATTTATACTGTGGCCACTGTTGCATATGCATACAAACGCGGTATCTGCATATTTCACCTGTACCAAAGCTAAATGCACCGTTTGCCAGATCTCCGTTGGTTATTCCTCCAACTTTTCTAATTATCTAATAAACCGCAATAGTTTGCAATTTGCTCTTCCATCTTTCAACGCGATATCTAGATACATTTTCGATATATATTCCATGTCGAAATACCCCGCGAAATATTATCGGAGAAACTAGACGAGCAGAACTAGAAGATGAACAAGGTTATCAGAAATAATCGGAAAAGTCGGTCAAGTGGTGACGCGTTGTTCGGTCAGTGGGTGGGTGAGTCGTCGTGAAACCACGTCAAACAAACCGATTCCCACGGGATACTCGGCTCTGGCTGCGACCTTATTATTTCTGATAACAACCGCGTCGATACGAAACTATACGTTCGAAGCTTTCGTCGCAAAATAGCAGCGAGTTTCTGCAATGAAGCAACAGAGTGCGCGTAATCGTTGTTTCCATTCGACGAAGAGCAGCCCGAGCTCGTTTCGATCGGAAGAAGGAAACGGTTTCATCGCTGTATGCCATTCGTCCGTATTTCCCTTGAACCACGCCCCACATTCGGCAGAACGAGACCGAGGCAAAGGGATACGAACGAATTTATACGGTCAAGATTGAGTATCGCTACGACCGCAAGAAATCCTGGCAACTTAGCGCGCGCCCTCGGTACAAAGAAGCTACTGTCTAAAAAGGTGGTTTGTTCCGACGAGTAGAAAGAAGTCAATAGCTCGAGCCATGGCAATCTCCAGCCTCTTTCTTTCCAGTTATTCTATACAGGAATCGAATAACGTTCCTTAACTTCTTCGCTACGACAGTCGCCGAATACGTCCCTACGTCCGACGATCGGCTAAACTCGTCAAGAAATATAGATACAGCCTACTGTCGTTTTTAATCGACTGTATACGTTCTCCCGTTTGGTCGTCCCGGCACTTCATTGCTCATACGTAGTTTGTCAGTTCCTGTGCAATTTTACAGTTTAAATAATTATTAGATATCGCCCCGTTTAGACAAGTATTATGGTTGTCGTCAAGTGACACTACGCGGCGAACGAGCGCCGTGCCGAAGACGTTAAGACAAGAATCGACCGATTCGCTAGCCAATTAAACATCGCGAAATCAGCGTCACCGAACTCAATGGCTCAAGTCTGACGATCGTATTATCACGAATTGATGCGTCTCCGCTAGTAACGAAGATCGAGCATTCCCCAGCTCCCTCGTCGATCATCCCGATGTCGGAGCCTCGCTGGAGGCGCTCAAAAGATTTTTACCCCCAGACCCGAGCCTGTTCGCCGAGCAACTTCGGTAATTCGCTTACGCATTCTCGCAACGGACTTATCCTTGCCTTCGCTTCCGCGGATTTCTGCCTAGGCCTGGACTCTGGCAGCATCGACTGGATTTTCTCGAGCAGAATGTAAGAGGCGAGCGGAGAAGAAGAGGGTAAGAGCCGAGAGGGTGGAAGAAAACGAAGCGTTTAATCGGCTTCTGTTTCTTTCTTCCTTCCCTTCGTATGGGAGACGGTATGGCGTTTTCCTTTCAATTTCGTAGTTAAGCTCCGGCGAGTTGTTTCTTCTATTGCTTTTCTAGCCGTGTTTCGTTTTCGTCGACTAGCATTCTCGATCTTTTGATCGAGACCCTCCGGAACTCTACCCGGGATATTGTCAGGGAGAGGAACAAGTTGCTCGTTCGTAATACAAAATTGTCGCGAGTTTCTGCAATATCTGAGCTCTGCAAAACGAAGAGGGATGCGAGAGTTTAATAAAAACAACGAATCTAGTAGCTGCGAGATTTGACGATAATGAAAGAAAAATTAGATGTACGGACACGTTTTTATCAACGACGAGGCGGGGAAACGAGATAGAGCGACAATGGGATACAGTAGCGTGGTGGGAGCGCGTTTCGAAGCTTCCTTGTTCCCTGTAAGGCCACTTCTGCCCTCTTCGGGGACGCGAAGTTGCCTCGGCTAATGCACGTTAATCGCACGGTAGCTGACGAACACTCCACAGACCTGACCCCCTCGACAACATGAATGATTCAGCGAGCGAACACAGAGAACGGAGGGTCATTATTGTTATAAAGGGGGAATGAATTTTACACGGAACCCGGGACAGACACAGATGAACGCACGATGACTAGCGACGTTTACAGCTCGGCCGCGTTTCGAGTTAAATTGATAAGCTCGATGAAACGGGTGTTCTTGGTTGCTGGAATAATACCAGCGCGCAAAGTTGATATCTTTGAACGAGTAATGCACTGGTCGCGTTGATAAAACCTTCGAAAATCGATGAAGAATATAATTTAAAGGCTGACGAACAAGAAATAAGATGGTTTGGGCGAGGATACGGCGAAAAGGTGAAAATCGTCTGAATTATCGTAGTCGTTGGTCGTTGCCTAAAGCTGCCCTTTCTTCCTCGTTTTATGAAATTCCTGTCATAAGTCTCTCAGGTAAGTTGATTGGATTGGTCGGCCGCGGCAGCCGCATCTCGTAACCCCATTTCCCAGCGAGAAAAGCGACCGGGATTTATAGTACGAGCCGCCGTATATTGATGCCGTAGCTTAGATTTCGATTTGGACGGAGCTTTAGGCGAGCGTCGAAAGGCGCCAATTTTCACGGGCCTCGTGGAACTTCCAATGTACAGGACGGATGAAACTTTATGAAATTCATGAGAGACGCCCTGTGCAGCCGGTGGGCCGATCAGCTCGCTCGACCGAATAATATTCCTCGCTTGGAAATCATCGCGGTCGAGAAGGTCTCGTGCCGAGAAAGTTTCGGCGACTTTCGGTAGGAAGCCACGAATCTTCGGTTCCGGGGGCTCAGAGATTTTTAAGCCATCGCCAACGATATTACCGTCCGAATTCGATTCCGATTGAGACGGCCAATTGCCTTCCAACGCGGCGGTTTCGTCGCTCAAGGGCAATACGAACGAAAAGACACGATTGGATAGAGAAAAGTACTCACCGATCGAGGCGAATGTGTCTCGACGCGTCCAACCTTTCACTGCATCTTCGTCTGCGATTGGAAAGCCTGCAAGCACACGTGAAACCAGAAGCAATAAGTTAATTCTAGCAAGCTCAAAGCTGTTCCGTGTAAACATCTACTAGCTTTCTACTACTCGAATAGATAAATTCGATATCCAGACGATCGTGTGTAAAATCGCCCCTAAGTATAAGCGCGGGGAAAACGATTCGCGGCAGAAACGACGCGATAAGAAGTTTGAAATCGGTCGTGACAGTGGAAAAGGATTCAATATTGATTCGAGGACGGGCGGAAGAGGTAGCCGCGTTCGCGACACCACGTTTCCGTATGTATTTCTACATTTCAGTCCGATCGGCCAGCCGATACCCTTCTTTATCATTTTTACGGCCGAGTAGGAGGTCGTGGTGGAGGCGTCCGCATATTTATCCAAGCGTGCCGGCAATAAAACACAGGCCTGGCGCGCATATTCGCCTGTACCATGGCTGCCTTCCCGTATAATATTTCGCTTAAGGAATTCGTAGACGTCGCGAGATGCGGCTGCACCGAACCGCGCGGCGAGGTCGTGCAAATACGCTCGCGTACCAACCTGCGTCTGATTTAATGCGAAAACGGGAGCGAGATTGTATCGCGACTGGCTGGAAATTTGACGAAGATACTGACAAACTATTCCTAGCGGATTCATCGAGTAACTTTGTGGATGGCTTCGTCTATTCGCCTGTCTGTCCCTTCGGTTCGCTGCAGAGTTATTTAGTCTAATAACGAATTCATTCGATGACACGGCGTAACACTGCGAGGTTAGTTGGGCGAAGTCAGCGCGAAATACCAGGGATTTTATTCGAATTGAAATATTGTGGCAGAGAAACATGCAGATTCTTATGTTTCCCTACTTTTTATTATACCAGCATCATATATACATATACACACACGTACATTGCTTTATAGCACTGGAAGGTCTTAGAAATTAAAGAAAAATTTTAAGACAAAATATTTCCACAAAATTAACACTTCGTCGAATAATAATTTCAATATCTTTTCGAGTAGTTTCGAGATTGCTTCGTTAAAGAATATTTCGAACTTTTAAGAAATAAATTTTCCGAAGTTGTTTTTAATTTAACGCATTTTTATCGATTATGAGTAAGCTTCGACATATTCGATCTTTTGTGAGATCGTAAAGATGTTTGTAAAAAATGGTTCAAGAAGATTCGTAAAAGTTTTTGTAGAAAGTACTTGTAAAGCTGCAGCTAAGCTCCTAGCATGATGTCCAACGTTATTTCGTTCAAGACGGTTCCCTTTATATCGACCAATTCTGAGTTACCAGTTTTTCATTATTCGATAAAAGTTGGAAGTATTGATTTTCAGGAACGCTACGAACTTTCTCAACGAGCCGATAGAACAAAGATACTAACAATAATTTATCGTTAACAATCATTTCCTATTATTATTGAGAATACCAAACTTCTGTACAAAGTTTTTCGCGCTGCAGCATCAACTTTTCCAGTTTTCCGAATACCGCCGTGGAATATGTCGTAGAATCGCGTTTAATTCGCGGAATAACGCGATTGGCTTCCAGCTTCTATCGGAATAAGAGTTAAGGGGGTCGCTGGATAACCTACGTCGCGAATTTAATAATAGAAAAAGTTTCTAGCCTTACAAATTTAACAAGAAACTTCGACCTGGACCTCGTCCGCTTTCGGAAGTTTCCCATCTTCCGTAGTTCGGTTCCCGCGCATTCAACCGGACGATCCAAGCAATCTCCGCCAAAGAGATTCCATAGGGAATCGATATGTGAACGTCGGTTAGAGGCTGACGTGCTTTCAACGACGTTTATCTTGCCTCTTCCTATTTCGAATCGTTCAATTAACGGAATATTCCATTTTTCACTATTACGTAGAGACGTGATGTTAATTAAAACGAACCACCCAGATATTCCATCGAGGCGAATGCACGAGTTCGTAGATTCGGTGTCGTAACGGAGTAGATACTGTACGATCGAGGCCTACATCTGGCACGACTATCAACGTCAAATTAAATCGGTAGTTCCTGGAAATTACAGGTAGACCTAATCTATCTTTAATCACAGGTTAATCCAGCCACCTAACATAACCAACAAAGTGGAAATCCCTGTTACATAATAAAATACATTCTCAAGTACGATACTCGCTCAAGACGTAATTTAGATCTTTCCAATTCCCATTTCCTGGAAATTATTAACTTCTTTTCATCATAAGAAATTCCACTTTAAACTCGTTTAAGACGCGAACGTTCGCATACGCAGTATTTTAATGACAATATTATGGCTATAAAAACACTAATCGTCTGCAACCATGATTTCACGGGATAATCACAAAGTATATACATAGAAGAACTTAATCTGCCCGTCCAATCCAGAATCACGCTCTCACGGTAACGTCTGCTGGCTATCTCTAATCGCTCGTCCTTAACTTTCTTCTCTTTCTCTCTCTCTCTCTCGCTCTCGCTCTCTCTCTTTCCGTACCACGAGAAAGAAAGCATCCCGCATTTTTGTTTCACGTCGTTCAGTTCCTCCGTACAGACATGGCCGGACGAAAGTGTGGACGCGTAGCCGCAGAAACAAATAGGCACGGTAGGAAAGCAAGCTATCGTTGTACAGTAATCCCAGACGTGTTTTCTGGGTCGGTTGCATCCAGGATTGCGGTTCCCAGGCGGCATTGTCTCCGCGAAATACGGCCGCGGAAGAAACGAAAATTATGCGCCCATCCCCTCTGCCCCTTTCCTTCTGCATTCAGTCGCCTCGCGAAATGCTTTATTTCCTTCGCCGACTAGCGTTTCCTCTTTCACGCGGTCCTCCACCTTTCAGCCTCTCGTTCCGGCCGAACAGCCGGAGAGAGTGACGACGAGGTCGTTTGCCTTTACGTCGAGTCATAAAGATCTCAGACGTAACGTTGGTCGCAAGAGCGCGAGAGATCTTCGGAGCGAAATCACGACGACCAATGGGAAGACAAAGACGAGGATGAAGAACCGAGTGACGGCTCTTACAGAGAGAAATAAACAGATGCAAGAGACGAAAGGTTAACCAGCGCTAAGAAGAAGGCACTGGTAGGAAGCTTCTTCGCTGGTAGACGTTGACACGCGTATCGTCTACTCGTTACGAAAGAGTTAAGACGTTGAGTGATAGTCAGAGAGCCGGGCTGATTCGAGCACACGAAGGGGCAAAGGGATGAAACGCAAGTGGTCGCGTGCCACGATCTCGAGCAGACGCTTTTTGCCTCTCTCATCCCCGAGCACGCGTGTTCCTGTTATCTTCCTGTTAACTGCCACTCCAGATCTCCTCCTTTACGCTCTCGTCCCTCTCACTAAGCGAATCCACTGGTTTTTCCCTCTTGTTTCGTTCGCACGTACATACTGTTCGCCATCGATACCGAAAGCAGCGTGTCCAGTGAGCGGAAATCGAATCGAATCCGATCGATCGAGACTGTGAAGTCCACGGTAACTGGATTATCAGGGAAATTTAAGAATTAAACGTGATTCCTTTCCGTATCGAGCTCCGCTGACGCCCGTCAAGTTGAATTACGAGCGGTAATCCCCGGGCGGAGGCTGAAACCATTCCGGCCGGAAATCTAATTTTTCGCGGAACCCGGTGAAGTATTGAGAGTAATAATTAAAACTGCAAATTCTTTGCCTCGGGGCCAGAAGCGTCCGCGAGTAGATAAGAACCAAATGAGGAACAGTCGGAAGAGAAATCGAAAAGGATACGGCGTGTTATTAGCGCGATCGGACGCGCGCGCCTCTCTCGTCGGATTTCAATAGAAGATGGAAGCATTAGCGGTTGGAATGGAATTAACGGAAGAATAATTCAAACGTGAAAATCATTTCGCCTGTAACGGTTCGTTAATTATCGCGATCGGATCGTGCGAAGTTGGACAAACGGCATCGGTGATTAGGAATCCGTAATCCGCGCGAATATCGGGGCCGAAAAGTGATTGCCGATAACGGCGCGAGAATGCCTAGCTTACTTGCATAATTAAGCACAAATATCGTCGCATAATTGATCGAATGCTTCGCATTATGCAACGTTATGCGTGGCCACGATAACCGTATAATTCAATGTATTCTGATTAGAGCTTCCTAACCCACATTCTGGCTTACCTCGCGCAGGAGATTCTATTTTGCCTATTTCCCTCGTAATTTCCGTGAATATTCCGCTCGAGGTTGAATGCGCGTTTTATTTTAAGAAGCATAATAATTAGGTATGCGTCTTTTTTTCTCTTTCTCTCTTTGTCGTCTAAAAGAATTACGAAAATCCAATCGATTTGTTCTTTAATCCCCTAACTATTTCGACGTTATCCGATTAAAGTCCGTTTCTATGATACTAAGAAAAACCTTGGCATGGTATGGTGTAAAGTTCCACCGGAATTTCGTCCCGTTGTTGCTGGTACAGCGACCTACCAGCGATATGGATTCGAGGATTTGCAGAGAGCTCAACAAATGTTCAGCCTGTTCCACTTGATGTATTAAGTGACTGTTTTCGTTTTAACCGGATTTGTCGATATCGGATTACAGGCCCGATATGTTGAAGAATTCACAAAAGACCGGCCGACGGGGATGAAAGCGTTGCAACGGAGGAAGGATTTCTCGAAATTGGTAATAACAGTGTTTATCGTTCGATGAAATCTGCCCGATTCGAATCGGGAAACTATAAAATTTTGGTCTTTGTAAATTGTAAGCGTATCTGTTAAATGCTGAAATGATATTTCTCACATCGTATAAGCGTGTTGTAAACGTTTCACGAAAATTGCACAAAAATTAACATCCATCCATGTGTCATTCATAAATAGAAAATTCATCCGCATACAGGTATCAATCATAGCTCCCCTATTTTCAAATATAATCAAAACGTTCGAATCCCTTCATAAAACCAACCCCACCAAACGATTAGGATGTCACTCGTTGTATTTATTCTACTGAAAACTCTTTATCTAATTTGGTTGAACCATGTTCTCCGTGCGAGTAAACAGTCGACCCCATTCAATTGGAAGCCTACTCTGTCTCTAGCTGTCTTGATCCACGAGCACGAAGCCTAAGCCACCCCAAAATACGCCTAGAGGCGCAGACGCGTTTTCGTGGTCCTGCTGGCCGCTCGTTCGGCGGCGAAAACTCGAAAATGGGAAAGCAACGATGCCACGCCGTTCTCCTCGCGTCGCCGACGAAATAAGATACTTCGTGAAAGTAATTTCCCCGAGAAAAGTAAGTTTTCGTCGAGTAATAGCTTCTGCACTGGCTGCGCGAGGCTCGCAGCTCTACGTATTCGCGAACGAGCAAGGAAGCTTCGACTCGAGGCTGCTATTGCCAGAAGAGATTCCACGCGAACGTGGGGCTGAGGTTAGAGGTCGAGGTGTAACCTTAATCGTTGTTGCCTCCACTTCCGAGTTTCCAGTCTCATTCTCTTCTTCTTTACTTCCCTATAAAGTGGCGTTTGTCTCTCTGATGCGAATTCTCTGTTTCGATTGAAAAAATATAAACTTTTATTGCGCGAACAAAAATTTTATTGGTAAATTACTGCCTGGTTCACTCGGATATTTTTTCAAGTCGTGAGATCAAGTCTCTGACGTTCTTCGTAGTCCTGGAATCAGGAAGTACCTTCACCTTCATTACTACGGAGATGGTTCTTTTACGAATAATATTTCTATTCTATAGCACTAGTATAATACGTATTTACGTACGTTATATATGGTTAATTAAAAGTATAGCAACAGCGAAGAGCTTAATACAAGTCATTTGGTTAGTTTTGATGTTAAGAAAACGTAACAATCGATCTTTCGATATCTGACAGCAATGTGTCTTCGAGATAGTAGGTTACAGTTATCGTTGGGCATTTACGCAATTGCATGCGCACTTTCACTGACCAGGTACGTTCAATCTAAGCATCTACCATAAATCCTTTCAAATCAAAATATCGTCGGACTATCTTTGAAAATTTTTATTCGCTCGCATTTGCATTCGATGGATATCCTATATGTTTTCGAATTATCGTTAATACGAATCGTCCCTTTTTAAATGAATATCGTCCACGAGAAGGGATAAAATGATTAAAGGGATTCGTTCAGGGATGCACATTGTATTTGGACTTCGGCTAACAGAACATACGGTGGCCAGCCGTTTGGTATATACCGATGTTTACCTTTGAATTTGATATGACGTTTAGATCCGATCTAAGTGATGTGGCTTCGTACCATTGACCTGATTATGAGTGACCATTGATTATTGATTACTGTTTGACCAGGCCGAGCCATTAATTACCGTCTGACCGTACCTGATAATGCTTGATTGTGTGCTAAACCTGACAGCCCGCTACATCAGAATATTCATCCTGCACGAAACAGGCGCAATCTATGGTAGACTCTGTATCGTTATTTAGATTCAATCACTGCTGTATCTTGCGCAGCAATCGACAACGCATTGTGATTGATAGTATTAACGAAGGTAAGGACAAAACAACTCATTTTCCAGATACTCGTTTAACCGTCTATCTTTCGCCAGTGAATTTTAAATAGTTTAACGTTAAGATACTATCTCCAAGGTAATATCAATATCGCGTCTTTGGACGAGGATTTGGTTCATTCAGATATTTCACGTCAATCCATTTTTAAATTACATTTATCATTCTATCAAATTATATGAACTATTGTACTTCTCAAGTAAATGTATAACAGTGGTCGCATAGGGGTAGAAATGTTCCTGTAATTTCTTTATATAAAATGAAATATTCGACCTTCGTGTCAACGACGATTCCTCCTGCACTATAAATAAAGATCGAATACGGAACGTGACCAAAAAATCGACTAAATTTCGCTGAATTCATAAAATTCGCATAAAACACGCTTCTAAAGTTTTACGACGTACAGATAGGTAAATTGTAGGAAAATTATTTGTTAGCAGAGAGAATCGTGGAAGATGAAAATCAAATCCGCAGTGAACGTGTCAAACGTAGCACCCGCGAACAAGTCATACCACGATGTGTAGATTTTCTTGACTTTCTAGCAGAAGCAAAGCCACCGCTGACGTCCCTTCGACTCGTACAAAGGTAGAGCACGGTTTTTTCGCGTTGCCGAGCAATATGTCACCCTAGATTGCAGAATGTTGCAAAACGTGTCTGGGACACGTAACAGCATGCGACACACGAGCTGCACAAACCGTTGAGTCATTCGCTCCACATGCCGTATCTACCACTCACGATAACACTCGACTGCACGAAGCGTCTAGACGCGGTCGAGGGTGTGCAATATAACGGGGGTGAACAGAAGTATCGGTGACTTTTACATCATGTTACAACGTAGGCATACGTTTCCCCGCTATCTGTAATTACAGCTCTATCGTTCGTCGCATCTCGATTCCACGTACAGTCAAAATCATCAGTACAGTGGAAGTTCGTATTAGTAGCTGAGCTTGTCGAGGATCAAACAGACTATATAATTGGAGTCCGTATAATAGGATCTCGTCGATTCTCCCCATTGCCTGTTATTTTTCGCCACCATAATAGGAGCTCATATTCAGATAAGTGAATTCAACCCGCAAAGGTTCAGTTATTAGGACATTAACTGAAATCTCGTTCCATCGTGCGATAGCATATACTACCAGGTAAACCTGGAGGATCAGCAGTTTGAGTTTTTTTAGTGAAAGAAAATGGGGGAAAAAGGAAACGCTAGACGAATGTTCAAGTTTCAATTCGACTCAGCCGAGCTCGACGTTTGCCAACGAGACCAATGTCACGCGGAAAGCGCTGGCACTGGTTCAAATTGGCGGTCTCGTCTCCGGGGTCCTCATAGACTCCTGATTAGATATTCCAATCAGAATACCTGACGAGAATACTCACTTTTAGCGAATTCTCGGTGCACTTACGCGACACCCAGAGCCTCGTTCGCTCTAATTGGATCCGTCATTGTAATTACGCTGGCTTTGCAAAAATCGATTTTCAAAGTTCGTCCCTGGGACACGAGCTCGACGTTACATCGTCGCTGCGTGAACTGAATGAATTTGTCAATGTGTTTCGTTGATGTCTCAAAACTACAAAATCTACACGAAAATCTCGCAATCGCTTGATCGAAATCCCTTAACACGCCGATCTTTTATAAATAATCCTCTAATAACGAAGAAAATTAAATTCTTCTATCGCGACTGTGAAAATAATTTTTTAATATTGTCAGTAGTGAAAGGAACAATCAGACCGTTCCACGAGCGGCGAAACCATTGTTATCACCAAGTGTTAATAGAAAGGTTGACGTTAATACAATAGGTTGACCTGACAGTAAGTGACCATTATTGGGGCGAAGCACTTTTTGGCAAAAGCTCGTTTCATTATCTGGCTGCGTAATTGGCGCATCCGGAATTTCGGCGCACCGGCACAGCGGCTGGCTGGTGACTCAGCGAACCAGTGACTCACACTCCTCCTTCGCCCGTCTGCATCTTAACGAGCAGGATATGCGTTAAGATCAAATAAAGAGCTTCCGGCCGGCGGAAAAATCAAGAAACGTTGGACTGGCTAAATTTCTAGAATTTTTATCGCGTTCCCCGTATCTCGCTTAATGAATATTCCTCGCGGTGCACCGGCAAATTACTGGAATCCAACCGAAATCGTCTTCAATGGGAATATGATAATCAAGAGCGGTTTCTCAACAGGCATACTAATCGTTAGAGCCAAGGACGAAAAAAAGGGCGAGGAAAATAGGGTGTAACCAAGGTGACGTGTCCGTGAAGACACGAAAGGCTTGTTAGGGGAAATCTCTACAAAATTGTATATTTAAGCTTTCGCATCTACAACTTTCTGATTTATGAAAGAAATTTATTATCTGCTTGGAGTGCCTCCAGAATTAATATACAATAATAAAAGTATAATATACGATACGAAGGAAAGTAATTGTCAATGATTATCAAATTCCTTAAATTAATTACGGACACAAGTATAATATACCTACGATTTTGTGTACGAGATTTCCTATTTCTCATTGATTAATACATCATTCGATAACGATCGTACGATCGATTCTATGGTTCCCTTTGGCAGAGGTATAAAAACTTTCAGGGGTGAGAGTCCAAAATCTCATGTCTCGACCGAGCATAATTCTCGTGGTGGGTAACATTACTGGACTCGACTAGCTGCGCGTATATTACGAGGCAATAAATCTCCACCTCGAGATTCATGTCAGACATCTTTGAGATTAAGCTTCACCTGACCCTTTACCCTATGAATTCGTTCATCCCTCGCTCCAACGTGTTGTTCGTCTCCTTGACCTACCCCTGATACTTGGTCCAATCGTTAAAAGTTGCTCAAAGTGATGTCGAGTCGACTCGATCGTGTAGATGGAAGTATTAGACGTACGACACAAAAAACGTAAAGATGATCATCGACTATGTACAAGGGATGAAAAGACACTGTTATCGAGAAGATATCGGAATGAAAAAATGACATTTATCGCGATGAAAATAACGGCTTCTACACTGTCATCGTTCTAAGCGGTTGTACGTCTTTGGAAACATAAGCTCTTACCTTGCAAGACGATGTCGATCTCAAACTATTGATCTTTACTTTGAAACTTGAAACTTTACTGCGAAGAGAAGCCGTTGTTATTATATAGCTATTAACGACTAAAACAGAGTGTCTCTTGCAAGAAGGGGCAAGGATTGTTTAAAAGAACAATCAGATTTTAAGCTCGACATCCAGATTCCACTACTATCTCAACGAACCGAGTCAAATATTTAATAAAAACGAGGGTACCGAGTGTAATTAAGCTTTCGCGGAATAATTGACGTTCCGAGTATTTTTTTCTTTTTTTTTTTTTTTTTTTATCACTACGAAAGAATGCAACCGAGTCAATACTCTGGCCTCTCAATAGAGGCTGGAGCGCAGAGGAAAGGAGCAAAGGGAAAAGAAGGAACACGACCGCACGGCTTTCTCAAAGCGTGTGCCGCTACCGGCGTACTTATTAAGACTTATTACGGTTCTCACGCGCAGAGCCAGCTACAGCCTCCTTTTCTCAACGAGAAAAGCTCCTTCGCGCTGCCTCGGAGCAGTCACGGCGGAGCCGCGCACTTAATTGTTATAAATTGCCCCATCGGTTCGCGAAATGATTTACCGGCTCGCCTCGCATAAATTGCAACAAAGATTTTCGTTAAGAGAGTGATTTACGACTTCGCAACATCGTTCCCCAGTTTATGCCCGACGAGCATCCTTTTCTCTCAATGCCTCCTATCTCTCTTCATCTTCTCCCAATGCTCTCCTAAATTTCCCAAGGAATTATTATTCAATTTCCTTCTATGTGGATGCTAACCTGGATATTTATTTCATTAGAATGTGCACAATTCGTAGTTTCACGTTTTATGAATTACAAATAACACGTACTATAATAGTTAGGCGACGCATGTATTGGATTTGTCAGGAAAGAAATAATTTAGATGGCTTCTTTAGACGCTCTAACCATGAGATGGTTTCTCGTTAGTTTGCGGATTTTTACGCGTGTACGCAAAATTTAAAAATACCAAAAAGCAGAAAGTGCAATAATTCAAAGATTTATAAAATATCCAAAACAGAGCACTCGTTATAATTTTTAACATCCATGAAGATAAGAGCGTAAAAATCCATAGTCTACTTTGCTATTAATTTTAACTCTTTTCCTTACAATGTCACGCGTTAGCACGATACTAAAGAGCTAACGATCGCTCAAGTAACTATTGGAAACATTCTATGCCCAAGGGTTAATACATACTGCAGTCCGTAGCTATTGCAGTTGAATGAGAATGTATTTATGACTTTACACAATGCGTGACGCGTGTGATGACAATGCCTAGAAAGTACAGCGCGATACGCTATTGTTAATTACTGGTCTTACGTCTTGTATAAGAAGCGGTGTATAGATCTCACTACTATGACACTCTCTAACAGTATTCCAAGTAAAGCACCTGTGATTTACGATCCCCGCTATATAGTATTCAAATAAAATTCACAGCAAATTCAAGAGAATATCGAAGTAAGAAGATTTCCGTATAAAATATTTCATTTACCAATTAAATATTCCAATGTAATGTTTTCACGCTCAGATTTACAATTCTGCGAAACGCTCGTTTCGCCGTAGCTACGGAACGTGTTAAGAGAATTAGAACAAAAAAAAAAGCAATCGTTCCAATGAATCAAACAATTCGTACAGCTGGTTTTTCTATTCACAATCGAATATTTCAAGCGGTGTACGAAAGCATAAATGGAAGAGGCGGGCGTAACTCGGTTTGCATAGAGATTTTCACGGTGAACGCGTCGTAAACCGCCGTTAATGAAATTAGGTCTGGCCATCGGTGCCGCAACGGCAGACAAACAGAGAGAACGTGTGCGTTTCGTTGTGTCTCGGGTGCAGCCAGCACCTACAAGAAAAGTGACCAGATTTATCGACGCGAGACCAGCCAACTAATGGAAATGTAAATCGGTCTTAGGCGACTCGTTTGCATCGTAGGCGATGGAAAACGCGCGAACCAGAATACGAAGAAAGTTCGTCGGCATGCGTGAACACATGAATCGTCGAGAACGAGGGAAAAATAAATGGCTGAGACGACGACGACGGAGAGTGGAAAAGCAAAACGAAAGGTGCATCAGAAGATGCGAGGAGGTAAAAAAGGGGATTGGTTTGTGCACTCGTTACAGCGTCGTCTCACTCGGATGGCTTTTCGAGGAGGAGCGAATGAAAGAGTCCAGAGGTATTTGAGATCGCGCAGACTGCGCTTTGAGCTCGCACAGTCGGTCTGATGCGCGTATAAATACCTCGAAAGCGTGGCTCAGGACGCCATTAAAGCACCGTCTGTGCTCAAAAGACAGGAACGTGTACGAGAGCCTGTTACCGATAAAACATCCATGTATATTGCTTCGTCGTGACTGCGAGTTTCAATCTAATAAACTTTGCGGCGGAGGTGCTACAATGCGGTCTGCGGACGTTCGTTTCCACGAATGAACTGTCTCTGTGGTGAATCTGTTCCCCGTGTCCATGAAGACGTGATGGGGGAAAGTCTTAAGGGCGACGAACGATGTGGCGAGGAATTATTATTATTATCGGTGGACAAATGAAGATTTTGAAAACAGAAAAAAAAGGGAAGTAGACCTTATCACTGATAATACGTACAATGAATTTCTAAGTATAAGATAAGTTACATGAATTTCTAAGTATAAGTTACATAGATATTGGAAATATTATTTAAGTAGACAACAATGTTATCTTCTTCAAAAAGGAAAAGGTATTTGATATTCAGAGAAAATTGTTGCACCGATAATTCGATGTAGATATTCTATGTGATTCCTTGTGTAATGAAAAGGAATAAAGTTTCTTGTAACGGATTTAAGTGTTTCATTCTGTATTCTCTCTATGAATATAGTCGGAAGTAGAACTGGAAGTTCGTACAAAGACACGCGAACAAGAGTTGTGTATCGATTCTCTCAAATATATTCTCTCCTCGTCTTATCGTCGTTATCACGCTATCTTATATTTTCCTTTACCCTACTTCTTTAATCGCTACACTTCGCTTAAGAATTTCTGAACAGAAAACAGAAAAATTTCACGCTCCATTGTTCAGAATCTCGCGATTATCGGTCCGATCTTTACACTTGATTTTTTTCTCTCGCGTCCCAGTTGCTTCAAGATCGAACGAGGTACGGCAGCAACAGTGGCTGGCAGATCTTGAAACGATCGAGAAGTGTCTCGTTTGCCGAGTGCTCGGTCGCCTAGTGTTATGAAAGGTCTCACGAAGTACTCGAACCGCACGCTATCGATTCGGCCGCCGTCGTTTCCGGTAAGTGACACTCCCTGCCCGGTCGTTAGAACGAATTCATTCACAGCATCCTTGAATTCTTTTATGTTAACGAACTTGACCCGCTGCGATCGGAAACGCGATGATATAGAGGGACGACGATAAAAAGTCAACGAAAATCTTGATTCCGTTAAAAGCACAGTGGCTCGCTGCCAGTTGTACTTCACCCTTTTCCGTCGTTACTTAAACGTCGACGATTCGCGATTAATGAACCCTTGACCATGCCCCGGCCATCACGACGGGGATGAAACATTACGACGAACAATTACAGAACATCCACCATTGTCCCGATAATATTTCATTTCGACGACGACGAATCGCGAGTTTCGAATTTCGCGTTAACTATGGGATCTATGTAGAGCAGATGGAGCGGAGAGGAAGGAGACGCGCAGCGGTAAATCAATGGAAAACTATTTGCCAAACTTTTCGCGTAGCCGACAATCGAATGGCAACTTTTCACCTTTCGTTTCTCATCTCGCGCTCAAACGTGAAATTCTACGGTCGTTGAATTAAATAAAAAAGAGGCGGAGCAGAGGGGTAGAGAAAGGGGAGAAAAGCTCTGGAATAAAACCGGTAGTTGTTGCAGGAGTCGGTGAATCTGTTTGACTTGGTCGACAACGGTGAAAAATAACGGAACTCTTCGCCATTTGCCTTACGCTATTTGTTTTCCGAGAATACTTTAGTCGAGCTTCACACTCCGTCGGTTTTCGCTCGAGCCGCAAAATTGGCTGGGTAACGAGCTAGCTCAGCTCCGCGAAAACTTTCGAAGCGTTGAGCCGGAATAAAGCAATAACTCTAATTGATCTGATAACTTAATATGCGAACCGGACAATACTGTCCCCTTTCGACTGCGAACCTGGCTGTAAACCCATTCTTTATTGCTCGTATTTCTACGTCCATACGCGCTGAATACTTTACACTTAAGTAGCTAATACGCTTTATTACGCGTATTATGTTCTAGAATAACGTCGGATACGGGCTTATTATTTTTTGTACGATTAACATTTCCATCTTGACTTATGATTATAAACATTATCGTATTACAATTTAAACTTTGGAAATTCGTGCATTATATGATATAATGGAGACTGTGTAAACTAATTAAATGCTCGCATGTGGGGGGAACACTTGAAACTCGCAATACGCCAGAACGTATTATCATGTAGTCCCAACAATTGCCTAGGGGAGAATTTGAAAATTCCGCCGTGCGTAACGAAGCCATTAAGGTATTTTCGCCTGCAGCCGTCTCATCAATAAACACACGTTCAGGCGCATAAATTCTGGTCCGATCGATGTTACCTTTTACTCAATCAGATATTCGTAGATCCATCGTTTGCTCAGATACACCGCATCGCTACGATCCTCTGCGTAATTATACTCATGGCGCGAATCAATCGCAGTGTGCACGATTCTGTTTACGATTCAAATGACACGCAAGTTTTGATTTTCACATTGATGGCACGCAAAGTGACTCACGGATAGTCTCTATGAAAAGTGATATTTTTTCACCAAAAATTTTGGTCCTCAAAAAGGCTACATTTGACTTCACCTGCCATACTTAATATCTTAAAAATTCTCAACATTACATTCGCCCTTTTTTTCTCTCCGTCTTTAATCGTAATGATTATCGGATCATTAGGGAATATAATTTGCTTAATATGGCAGCACGTCTCGTTAAGTAGAAAAATTAAGAAGTTTCCTGGGGATGCTGCGATGATTACTTACTATGGAGATTGGTACATTAGTACGGCGAGAAATCTCGATCAGGCAGGTCTGCTGCGAAACTTTCTTGAATAGCGACCACTTACTCACGACCAATGCGATGGAGAATTTAGATGAGCAGCATGGTCTCGATAAAAGCAGAATGGAATAAAGTGCGACTTAACGATCTACAATAGCAGCCACTGACAAATTTGGCCGTATCAAAAGAAGTAGGCGAGAGGATCCAAATTACGATATCAAAGGAACGTTAACCGAGAAAGTAGCTTTATATTGATTGACGGAAAACACAAGGCGAAAGCAATGGACAATCGGTGGTCGGATATGCAAGAGCAGCGAAAGAACACGGAACTATAAAGATAGCGGAGGTCGGAAAAAGGAGAGTAGCGAAGGAAGACGACAGGAATAAAGATGATACAGAGAAAGAGGGAAAATGGCTAGGAGTCGAGAACTCGCGGCAAAGTTCGTGAAAGCATCGTTCGTCCCTGGTGATTTTCCGAGACGTATCATGGCCACTAGCTCCTATACCATATCTATAAGTATAAAATCCATCGTTCTGCTTCCATTCTGCTCGCACCCTTTACAGATCTTTCTCCTTTCGTCCTTGCTCTCTATCCTTGCCCTCTGCACAGCCCATGGTTCTTGTCTGACAAACTTATGTCCGCGATAGCTACTCTATAAATAAATCCCCAAGCTCTTGGGAAGAGGCCGCGGAACCTTGGGGATATAAGCGAGGAAATTGAGAAAAATCGCTGTATACCATACCGTATCGATAAAGTAATTACTACGGGCGGAGCTTTCATTACCAGACTGCCGATATCGGTACGTCGTGCTTAAAGCGAATCGGGGACGTTCACGTGCCAGAGGCTTGCCTCGCGAAATAATCGATACTATTCTCGAGTAAAACACCGTCCATCCATCGTTTTAACGCTTACAGATCGTATCGATTCCGATTCTTCGGCTCCACGATCGCGAAACAAAGCCTACGCGAGCTTTCAATGGCAAACGAGGGCAAACTTATTACTCAGCGGTGCAATATTTGAGCGAATGATTTTAGAATACAACATCGTTGGCTTACTGGCGCGCGAGCGCGAGTTTTGGCAGCCAAGTTTGAAGCAGCAAACTCAAGCGAGGCGCCAGTCGAGAATTATGCAAGTTTCTAACCCCAGATTAGGGATTCGCGATGTATCTAATGGCATTATTAGGGTCGTTGCTAGGAAGTGGTACTCTCCTCGAGAGTGGTTGATCCCAGGGTAGCACTAAATTTCTGGTTTATAATGCAAGCTAACTGAAGTACGAAGGAAGGAGAATATTGTTGTGTCTTTGTGTTTCGTCTTTACATCCTTGTTTCGACTGCTATACTTCCCTATCTTCTTCGTCTGCCTTTAACTCTCTGCCCCCGCCCCTCTCAGCTTCCTATCATACTTCATCTCTTGCATCTACGCTCTATCTCGCTGCGATACACGTAAATTCTAGGAGGATGACCTTCTATGGTTGGAACAAATGGGTTGCCTACACCATATCGTGCTTTGTGTAGTGAAGCATTTAACGTTTCTATGCTGTTCCACTTTGTGTGCGTGTATTAATTAGTATTTCACGGACACCGTGAAATTTACCCGTAGAAATCCGTGTACAAAGTATTTAATTAACCTGTCACGCGATCTCTGAATGTTAAGCAGCGGCTGTGTGTTGTCCAAAATTTTCCACGTCGCTAACAATATCTCATTAATATCGACCAGTATACCGTACAAAGCGTACATCCGTGCGTATAAAGACAAAGAAAATTTAACTTTTTGCCGCTCGAAATCAACTTTAAACATCCCTGTTCTTTTTCCTCCGTTTCAATCATTTATATCTGTTACACGTGTTACCTAATCCGGTCAAATATATCACAGTTCGTTATAGCCAAATATATATCTACTTTCTCTGAAGCCTCTTCGCGCAAGTTCGATCGTCCTAATCACAATGACTGAGTGTTCGTCGAACCAAGAAATTAACTAGAACAGCGATCCCCTTGAGAGACTGGAATCATCGCGGAAGTTTGCCCAATAATTGACGAATTCGATCCAGGATACCCGTAACGAGAATTCGATAGAGTAGATACCGATACCATACGATGTAACGTGCTTCTTGGTAACACGTGGGAACGAGAGTAGCTTTATTTCAAGCACGAGGCAACTAGACGAGGGTGTCGAGCAACTCCGTGAGAGAAAAACGGAAAAGCGGAAAGAATAACGGAGACTAGGAGAGGAAATAAGAGCCGAGAGAAACAATGGGGAAGGTCGCGTTGTACAACAAAGACGAGGAAACGAGGATAAAGAACCACAGATGGGGAACAACGAGGTTATTATATTCAGGAGAAGGGATAGGCCGGTTGGTAGTCGAGATGACAAGCCATTCTGAAAATCAAGTTACTTCAGTCGGGCCGAGAATCCAGAGCAGGGCGTGTCTGTTAAATCAAAACTTTCCGCACGGGATGTGTCCAAGAAACCGGAAACTGGCTGGCTTTCGCTCTCGCTCCCGCGAGGTTAGGTTTCGTCGCCGCTTTTCTCTTTCCGCCAAGCAGTTGGCCGAGTTCCTTCGACGAATTTCGAGTCAGCCAAGCCAGTCAACAAGCCAGCCAGCGAGACGAAAGGGACACGGAAGGTGAAGAAGCGGCAGAGAAGTTTCGAAACAGTCTGTCAGCTGGTTAGCTCTTAACGTTTGCGTGTTTCTCTCGCGGAAGCGGCGGAATAAGCGGCGATAATGCGAGCTAACTCCATGATCGCGACTTACGACGTTTCCGCGATCTTCGCCGCTTCCGCGGACCGTTCTTTACGAATTCAGACAGTTGCAGGGAAAAACTTTTTCCGCCGTAGCTTTTTCTCGGCAGGAAAGTCGCAAGCGACGATGTCGCCGCTGAAATGCACGCGACGTTATGATTTATTTATCTTCGGGTGGAAAAAAAGCACGCGCCGCGTTGGAAGTTTTAGGGAAATCGCGTTTATGTAAATCGAACAGAAAAAAGCTTTTATTCGAACGGCTGAGAGATGCGCCATTTTGGACGAATGAAGTGAATTTTATAGATATCAGGAAGAAAGATACGTAAGAAACGCTAATCCGTATTCCGAATATACTCGTAATCAGCACACTGTATCTCGTGCTGCTTGTATTTCGGAAAAGTAAATCGATCTAACTCGAAATAACCTTCGATGATAGTAATCGGGGCAAAGTAATAAATACCTACTCTGCAGAGAATATCATCAACAATTTCTATCTCATATACAACAGGACCCAGTTACTATGAAACGAATGCAAAATCCTTGGAACCTAACAATCTTGAAGTCACTTTAAGCCAGGTCCAACGACGTCAAATTCATTTTATGAAGATGCAATTTCAGAGTCATATCCGAGAAGTGCGGGTCGTTGCGCAACTGTTCGATACATCGGTGTAGTAGCAATCTTTCCGAAAGCTTTTCGCATTAAACGAACTTTTACACGATAATGTTGCCGCGATACGACGAGTACCTAATAGGTTACGACAGGGTAAGATAAGTCTCCAGATCTCGCATCCGCGGAATATTAGAATACGATCGCTCGTAGAGAAATGATTTCTCCTTTTCTTTGATATGCGCCACGAAATGATTACGATCGGTTTCTTTCTAACGTTTTCTATCTTCATCAAAATCCACGAGTCGAGTTCTTTTGTCCTGGTTTCGCTCGGGTTATTACTGTTTTCAGTTCATTTACGATGGTACTTTGCGAAACTTCTCGTTCGCGGTATCTTGCTACGATACTGAAAGTGCAGCAGCCACGGCATCGTGAAATAGATAGGCAAGTTCCTAGACACGAAGCTAATGAAAATGTTCGAATAAATGTTTGTTTCCGTCTTCTCACTTGCAATCGTGTTTACGTTTCAAACTGCTACCGGCGAGCTTCAACGAATATCAGTCTCAAGGAAATAACCCTGTTACACGTTATAACATCAACACCGCTCGGCTGTTTTCTATATTCACATTTGCGTACTATTTTCTTGCCACGGTGTCCCTGTACGCTTCAATTTGTACGGATCCGAGACTTCCATTTCGCGCTATCGCGGCGCTATTTTCACGCGATAAGCCCTTAACAGCACCGGCAAACTCATATTTGCACTCTAGAAACAGCGTGTCTGCATTTCATTTAATACCGCGTTATTGAACGAACCTCGAAGCAATTTAAGCAAGCTTATTATACCAGATCCTCTAAAAGGATTTCCTTTCTTTCTTGTACGGGAATTTCCAATTTCTAATCAACCCTTCGTATCTTGATATAATTGAAAACATTTGGTGGCACGTGTTTAACGCTTGTACGAAATAGAAATTTTTCGATGCACGAATCGTAACGGGATGACTGGCCATAGCAATTCGCGAAACACGTAGAAAGAGCGTGCAACGAGGCGAAAGTACGCGCAACGACCAAGAAAACGATGGTTTGCAGATTGTACGTATCGATTGCGGTGTCACTCCTGGGAATCGACGAGGATCAACTCGCGAATAGCTGTTCGCAATGCGCGCTATCCTCACCTCCCTTCTTTCTTATGTTCCCCTTTCGACTTGCCCTTTGCACAACCGCAAGCCGTGAAACGCATCGCAACGATCCCTATCCCCCCGTGGCAATAATTTCAACGCCAACAACAGCGTACGACGAGATATCTAATATTCGCGCTCGGGCTTCCAAGTGGAATTTCTTGTTCGCGCGAAGGGTAACCGCTAAACCTCGTGTACTCAATAGCAGCTTAAAGCTCTCCGCTACGTAACCTTATCACGCCCACGGGGTTCACCGGTGGAGCATGAAATTTAAACCCATCCTAGCCGCGGCATAATCAACATCGTGAAATCAATGGACCAGCTCGACTAGCACGACTGATCAATGACGACAAGAGAGCTCGATCGCGTGGTAAATGTTTAGCCGACGAGGTTACGCGCGTTCTCGATTTTTCGTACGATTTAGCGAAGATTCCGTAACGTTTCCCTTATGCGTCGATGAAACTAACGAGTCAGAGTTTTAGTATTAGCCTGTCTTTGTTGACGTTGAATTACACGTGATTTTAGCTTATAAATATTTATAAAATGACGCATATATATGATAAGCCGATATAATTGACCTAACGAGTTAAAATAAAAGTATGAACTGCGTTAATGATCTTTCTCGCCTTCCTTTCTTCCTCGCTCCTTCCCATTTCTCTCTTCTCCTTATTTCTATTTCCTACCTACCTTTCTATACGTTTATAACTACAATTCGTAAACGAACTTGTTCTCAGCGGACCGAGCTACGGGTCGCGGAACGAAAGCATCTTCAATTAAATAATTACGTAAATAGGCAAGTCTCGCGATTAAAATGCAAAAAACGGTAGTAATTGCTACACTTTCGCCCTGGTGCACGATCATTAAATCTCATTAAACGAAATTCTGTGGGCGAGTTAATTGGGCAGCCCCCTTTCGTCCATCGGTCTTCCGAAAACGTCCGAAATTAGCGCGTTTTCGTCGGACTGGAAACTCCACCGCAGGAGAGTGGACGTTTCTACTGGAAACTCGACCACCCTCTTTCGTTTCACGCGTAGGTATTCGTACGCAAAACTCTCGAACCGGTCACCGGTGCTCCGTACACGGAAGAAAACAGGCACCTCTGCGCCCGCAACGCTTCCTGCTAGCGAAATTTTCGAACGACTCGCGCCGAGATATCTCGGTTACCGTGGCTGGAAGTAGAAACAGAGTTAACTAGTCCGCCGTGAAGTTCCACGTCCGGACGTACACGCTCCGGTTCGTGGGCTTCCGACAGCGCCTTTCACCACGGAGATTCTGACACTTAGACGTCTCTCTTCAACGATGATTCCATGCCGTTCAACATTTTATTGCGACGATGAAGAGATCAGCGGCGATCGCTTTAAACGATCACGCGAGTTTCACGAAATAAGTCGTTCGTTTATACGTTTCTATTTCACTGTTCCACCAAACGAAATCGAAGCGTAGTCCATAAGAAACGAAGACTTCTGATTAGAAATACATTGATGCGAGTATTTGACGCGTTTCGCGACAGAAAAGGAAGAAGGTAGTTAAATTAAGAAGCTCAACAGTCACATCGATCAACTGCATCAATTGAAGCATGACGTTACAGACACTGTGTTCTAAATGTACCTTAGAACGTATTATTATCCGTGCCATCTTCCTGCGATAAATGAATTTGTAAGTTATTTGTTTCTGAAAAGCGAAGTTGACTAATTCGGATTCCGAGAGGCCCATATATTCCGCAACAACGTGAATCACAGCGACATTACGAAGGAGGAAATTAACGTCGTCGTGAAACTTTGGTTGCGCGATCACGGATCAAAGAGAACGAGTTTTTTTTACTAGAAACTATTCTCCCGGACCTGCACATCACCGAAGGATTAACTAATACGTCGCGAAGTACAGTTCACGTTATCCAACCGTCATAACTCAACAGCGGAGTGCAGGTCTGATTTCGGTCAGGTTTCGTGAGCTCGAGCAGTTCCCCGAACATTATGCGATAATACTAACAATTTATATATAACCGTGGCAGGGACGTGTTTAATGTTAATTGCGACCTCTCAACGATCTCGATAACCGTTCCACGGTTACAAAACGAACGACGGTGGTTTAACGGTGATACCCGATTTCTTTTCGCAACAACGAAGGTATCTGAATAGTCGGATAAACTGGAATCCCTCTCATCGATACCTTCTTTCTGCTGACGATGTAATGTAATACGTATCAAGCAGACGACTTACGGACAAAGTACTAAATCATGAAAGTATTTTATGAAACGTTGACTCTTTAAAGTGGTTTGATCAGCGAACTATGATGAAGCGTAATGCATCAAACATCACTTTGTGGTTCTTTCCCCCTGTCGACATCGATACCAGGGAGGAGGTGAAGGAGAGGGTTTCCTCATCCTCGAATTTATTAAATTTTATCCTAGTCACTGATGGCGTCGCTTTGACAAAAACGAGATGAAAGGAAATCGCGTGGGTGTGCGTTGCCCTGGGAAAAATCTCTTAACCGAATGAATATCGAATTCCATTTGCGTTCTATAACGCGATGAAAGCAGAGTGGAAAATTTTTCATCGCATATTTTCCATAGGATCGTTATCTTTTCCGACGCGTCGGATAAAATATTTGTTCCAACGATCGGACGGCGAATAAAGTTTCGAAGGTGACGCACGATCAAGTATTGATTTTCCCGAAAGCACTGGGCGAACACACGCGAACTTTAGATACGGCCAGGATAACAAGGGAGTTCAAAAATAGGCAGTTCGGATCGATGCAGGTGCTGCTTGGTCCTTGGAACGGAGTTAACCAAACAAAAGCTTATCCTAATACCGCGCGATTCTTATAACTTCTCGCATTCGTTCTAACTTTTATTCTATTTTTCTTCCTCCCCGCTGCCCGCCCTTCGCCTCCTACTTTTCCCTTTTCCTCCACTATGCCTCTCGGTTCCCTACACCGCAGCTCCATTCGTTGAACATACAAGTACTTTAATTATAAGTACCGTCACGTAATAACTTCTACGCCGGGAGAATACTAATTACAACCGCGAGCCCGACACTCAAGGAAAAACCTGGAGGAACGGAAGTGGCATCGGTTTACCAATCTCCAGCTCACGTCGTGGCCGCGTTGGTTCTTTAATAAACTTCAAAGAACCCGAGCGACAAAAAGAAAAGAGGCCAAAAGGATGAAAGAAATTCCGTGGAATGACGTTCATTAAACGGGGTGATAGTAGTTAACCGACTTGGGGGCGACCAGGCGACCAAACGAGTAGTGGGGGTTGGCAGTGAGATGAGACGAAGAGCCTTCAAACTAAACCACCGCTAGTCCCCGCAACCTAATCCAATATAAATCTCCTGGTATAAAGCTGTTCCGATTAATGGCTCGACAAACCAATGTGGTGGAGGCCAGGCTGCGGCTATATAACCAGAACCAAGTCCCCTCGAGCGAAGCCCTCAACCCCCTTCCTATATTCCTTTCCTCTCTCTGTGAACCGCTCCTACCGCCATCACCATCAGCGTCGCCACCGACACGACCACCACGATCCCTGGCTGAATCCTGAGCTACATGGATAGTAAGGAAACGAAGAGGAAGTGCAGCAAAAGGATGGGCGGTACGGGACGACGGCAGAGGAGGAGAGGGAACGACTGAAACCCGCGTTCCTAAGACCTACCACCAACTTTATCCCGAACTTAAGAAATGGCAGAGCTAATGAGCTTTTAAATTATTCCGTGGCGTCGCGAAAGGGAGCGAGGAGGAATGGCGGTAAGAGAGGCAGCGAGAGAGAGGTGGGACGCCTGGGGTAGGCCCGAAATTCTTAAATAGAAAAGAACGCCGGAGAGGGAGGAATTGAGAAGAGTCATAAAGAACTGGCGTTCCGGGTAAAAAACAAACGACGAGGGACAAAAGTAAACGACTACGACGACGAAGTAGAACTAACGGGGAATGTAACTAGAAGACGCGTGTAGACGGTTTTTTCCGAACATCGGAGCGTGAACGTATGAGACATTCTTTTCCAATGTTTAAGGAAACGGCAGCTTATTCGTCTCGCTTCCTCAATAAGTTGCTAATTAGCGAACGATCGCGCTGACAATTGGTTGACTTTGTCGAGGTTCGAAACAGCGAGCGGTGAAAATTTTCGCGCCTTTTAGAAACACCGGTTAATAGTTCGCACGTCGCTTCGCTAAACGAAAATAAGAATCTGAGATAATTGGAAAGTTGGACAAGTGGGAAAAGCGGACGGTAGAGGACAGCGAGACACGCATAGACCGTGTATCGAAATAAAGGGAAGTCCCGTAGGTGGAAAATATCATCTTGCCACTTAGACAGATATACAGCTTATACGAATCCCGGAGGATCGCGCGAGTACATTCGTACTTTCCGTATCCGGAGACTTAGATACAATGGATACGCCCTGGGAGACTCTTTGCACGAGCCAGTAGGCGCGGAAGTACTATGCCGAAGGTGAGACAGAGTGACAAACGCGCGAGAAAAGTGGCGCGACTGGAATGGTGGAACTTCTAAAATGGAAGCAGCGAGAGGTACGGAAGGGTGAAAAACTGCCAAGATTAAAATCTACCGCGTACAGAGAGAAATAAAAAAAGAAGAAGGAGAAAGAAAAGAAGAGCGGAAAAAGAGGGGAGGCAAAAATGAGAGCAAAGAACAGGAGCAGAGAGGAGCGAGTGGCGTAGGAGGTCCGCAAGACGACAGGGTCAGTACGAGCGAAATCGGGAAACAGACGGAAGCGGGAAATGGTAGTTCGCGCGCGATGGAAAGAGAAGGACGGAGCAAAAGCCCGTAGTAGTTATACATCTATCTCTGAATATTGGAATAACTGGAATGCCGGTTTCCCGACGTTTATACCTCGCGGCGCGTCTATATAGACCGAGATATTCGGACGATTGCCAAGAACAAGACATTCTTTACGATGCTCGCTCCCCTTTTTCCCTCCTTAAGCAGCCACAAAGAAGGCAAGAGGCGGTAAGACGGTTGATGCGGCTGCAAGGAATTCCTCACCTTTTGTCGGGTATCAAGTCAGTGCGAAACCGATGTCTCCAGTTTCGTTCAGTGTTGAGATTCCGCGCGATCCTCGGCTACTCTTCTTTCTTTTTTCTATCTATCCTGTTTCACAGCAAGGGTGCAATCTCGACCACGGAACAAGGATTACAACGACGCGATAGTCGAGGGACAAAGACGTAGAATAGCGCGAGATGGAGAAGAATTCGTTCGTTGGACGTCGACGAATTCATCGTCCACCGCGGTTGGTTGGTTCGTTGGAACTGGAAAAATTGCGACCACTACAAAATTCTCAAATTCTCCCCGTTTACATTTCGACGTCTATTTCCCAACATTCCTCTCGTTGGTTGGAAAGCTTCGCGCGAATGAAACCGTGTAGGCAATTTTATTGGCGGACGTCGATCGATGACGGTAACACGGCATTTTTTCCCTCTCCGGTGCACTTCTCATGGATAGAAATAAATTATTACGAGGTTACGTTCAGGGAAAAGGAAGAAACTGTTGCTTCGCGCGAAGCCTCAGAATCGAGCCGAATCAAGTCTAAAATTGACTAGATTGAGTTAGTAATGGATTTGTAGCGGCGAATTGATTTTCCCGGCACGCGGCCTTCTCGCTGCAATTTCGTGCTTGACTCTAGGTATCAATTTTTCTACGCAACCTTTCCTCCAGTAGCTTCTCCTCTTCGACTTTCGATCGTTTTAATTTCTCAATATTTTTTCTTCCCCTTTGCGCTTTACTTTCCCTTTTTAATTCCCGTTCAACTAACTTCTAAGATACACATCGAACGACGAGTAAACGTTATTAATCCGATTCGCCCGCACCACGATAATTTTCGAAATCATCGGTCGAAGCGCACGATAGGGATTATTGTTTGGCGTGTACGCGCTCGTCGAGCTACAATGTGTTGTATTTAATGTTAAACAACGGCGACAACGAGGGAGCTATAAATACATATTTAACGTTGCTCCATGCAACGGTTGTTTTTCAATCACGGCACGCGCGCGTGCAACAGCGAGAGCTGATCGACGTAATTGTGTCGAGCGTTATTGAAACGTAAGATAGTAATATCGTTAAAATAGATAATGCAATTGGTAATTGATACAGGATCAATTCCTCGCGCGGACCAATCGATTGAATGTAATAATCGCCGATGGACAAAATTTCACAGTGTTAACTCGAATTAGCGGGTCAATCGATACCTATTAAAATTTATCAACCTTTAATACCGTTCGTACAAATTCCACAAAAGCTGCCAAATACCCCCGCGAAGCGATGAAAAAGGCTAACTGGACACGTTTAAGCGAATAGAGATTAAATTACGTTGATTTCGAGCATTGAAACCCCAAATTCCTCTGTGATTCCATAAAACTACCTATTCTAGATTTCTCGAGAGCGATCTTAGTGGCGAATACCAATGATTCCACCGGCAATTTCTTTCCAGCCAACTTTCGAACGATCCAGGAATTCGGCGCGATCGATCGTCCAAGTTCGCGGTTAACCTGGTCTTCCGTTGAAAGTCTCGGTCGTAATACAGGACTTGAACGCGATTATTCATAGCCAGGGACAGATAATCGATAATACGTCAGGTCGACGGGTGGCGGTTGCCGCGAGGTCTACCGACGACGTTTGGATTCCACATCGAAACGTTCGGAAAATCGATAATCGTCGAACAGGTGTGGCTAGACGTGTCCGCCTACCGCTCAAACTGTTCCCGATAATTCGCGACCCGATGTCTCCTGCTCTTTGGCGATTAGCCACTGTTTGCATGCTCTCCAAGCCATACAATTAAAGGACAAAGATCTACCTACGATACGTCGATAACTTGAACCTTGGAAACTTTTTTAATATCGCGCGAAAGAATAGAGCAGCTTCTGAGAATTTATTTGCGTTAGAAGCGATAGAAGCCGGGGTTTCTTAACTTTGGAACCTTGTCGATGATCTATAGATTCTCATACCTGGCTGTGAGACACCGTGGTGAGCCCGTTCCAATTACCTGCCACGACTATCGACCAATTCCGTTTGATCTTGGCCTTACATCATCGAAAAATAGGAGAAGGCTTCGTAACATCCTACTATTTCTACGTAAAGCGTCTAATGGACTCGTAGACTGTCTCGATATTACCGAGAGATCCAAAATTAATGTTGCAGTGAGAAATCTACGGCACCTCGAAATTTTTTACGTTCAACCGCGCAACGCTGAGTTCGCTTACCGCACCGGCATAAATCGTACGGCCATTAACATTAATAATGCACTTTCCGCAATTGATATATTCTCCGAACCTTCTTCAACCATGCAAAAGTTATAATACCGTACTTCATTGTAGTTTTAATTCTAATTGTAATGTTTATTCTACATGTATATACGTATACTCTGCTTGTCTAACAACTTTATACGCTCTAACGAGTTATTGCCGTAAACAACAAATAAGTAATAAATAATAAGGTATTTACCGTGCCATATTAGAAGAATTTGCTATAAGATCGTAGAGACTGGAAAATTTTATCGAACGTTCTAAGGAAACGAGCATCACGGAAATGTCTCGATATTCTCTCGAAATTTTGGCAGAATCAGCGCGAGGAAACTGAACAATTTCCTTCACGATGAAGTTTCCCTTTCTTCGACGATAGGTTCCCATGCCTTCCGGCATTATTATCCAAGCAGCAAAGTTATTCCGCCAGGAGGAGCAATTAAATATCGTCGGACCGTATGCCATCGTATTTCACTCGAGACCGACGAACGTTTTCCGGCGAACGTATACGAAGCACCGCACCGCACCGAAGTGCCATAGTTCCTTGCATTTGTCAAGATTCCAAACATTCATTCGTCTTGTTGTTTACCGCGCTACCTCGTCGTCACGTCGGAAAGTAATATCGGCGAAATATGATTTCCGTGCAGCTCTCAAATTTCGCGAGCGCTCGCGCCTTCATTTTACACAGGAATTCCCTCCGTGAGGGCGTAAATATCAGCCTCGGAATCTTGCTACCTTATTAACGTACGCCTGATCAAGTTGGAAATTCTTCGAGAACTACGACCTTTATTACTACTGAAAATCATGGCCAATTAGCCAGCTAACGCGTTCTTTTCATTTCACGGCAGATCTCTTTGAAAGGAAATTTTATACTTTCGCGTGTTTCTACCATCGATTTTCTACATCGCGCGAGCAATTTTCGGAGTTAGTAATTTTCGGAGTTTCAAAATCGCCCAACAGGTCACGCGATGTTTTTCTTCTAAAAGACTAATTTACTAAGAAATTGATTGCTCCAAAATTGCAAAGACGGTATTACATAGCAAACTAATAGATACTTCTTCCTCAGAATTTCACGAATTATTCTGTCATAATTTTTGAGTTATTCGTGTATAGTTGTCGTTGGTTACCGAATATCGTGTATCGATAGATTCGTTGCCTATTTAACTTCGAGACGAACTGCGCAATTTTAAAAAGAGCCGTTAAAGAAACGCTATCAAATGCGATAGATTCTGTCACAATTAGAAAGATAAACATTGCTTCATCACAGGCTACCAAAAAACGTTCGAATTTTCTACAAGACCCGACAAACGAATAAACCGACATCTACAATTCTATCGACCAAGTACCGTCAACTATCGTTAACTAAAAATTATGAGCACACGGAACATGATCGTCGGCGATCGTTTTCAACGAAGCTAACGCCGAAGCGTAATTCGCAGCCAGCGATAACGAGCCGTCCAGACTCGTTGCGAAAATTCGAGCATCGTACATAATGCGATCGTCAGACTGTGAGGACCGATATTCACAGGTGACAATTACATCAGCGCCAACATTGTTCGGCCTCCGACATTCCGATGCATTCACACGCGTGTAGAAGCGCGAGCCACGGAAGCTACAGTCTGCGCGCGTCTACCGATCGCATAATGCTTCGACGACGCCGCGGGCGCTTTCGAGCTTTTCAGAATTAATCGACGGTACCATGGTGCCTTACGCCGCGTATACAACCTGGTACAGCGCACGTACAATTTGGTGGCGAACGCACGGTTCAACGAGTCGTATCGACACAACGAACACCAGCCGGTTTCCGTTACGACCGGAAACTATCGTAACGCTCAACGATACGTATGCGTCTAGTACCTACGTATGTACGTGCGTATGCACACTCAATTATGCACGCGACGAGCCGTGCACGTCGAAAATGATTCCCCGAAATCGCGTCGCGACCCGCTTCGTCCGATCCCAACCTCGCGATGTCCCATCAAATAAACGATGTTGTCTCACCGAGCAAAGTTATTGTTAACCTGTGACCATTTCGAACGATCAGTGAATTTAAAAATTTTCGTCGTGGGTCGCGCCGATGCGAGAACCTTGTCGCGCGTGTTCAATTCCATCGAGCCGCGGGAACCGAACGAGCTGCCAGACAATCGGAAATTACCAATGAATTTCCCCGGTTATACCTTTTTTCACCATTTTTATTTTTCATTTCGAATCGCTCCGGTTTGTAATTGCAGTGAATTTGCGAGGCTGGCGCGCGCGTACGTTGTTCGCGCGATATAATGATAATCGGCATGTATTCGGTCCGAGTGACGGTTAAATACGTCCTATAGAAGAGTTCTACGGAAGTTGTATAAGACCGACGTGCAACGAAGACCAACGACAGATCTCGACGAATAAGGATATCCCGGGAACATTTGTCGATACGAAAACGAGCAGCGGTACGCAACAAGAAATAATACCTGGCGCTGTTTTTACCGAGCGTGTAATTCGTTTGAAAGAACGAATGCACGCGGCAATACCCAGAGCGACGCGAGACTCGAACTATCGGGGCATCTCCGATTCGTATCTGCCGATTGTAGGCGCGCCCGGTGTTCTGAACATGGCGAAAATAATCCCCGAGAGCGAACCGCGTGATTAAAACGAGTTCTCGCTTTGAAATTTCACACGCGTCAATGATAACATGCAGAGAATTGCACCGTTCGCTTTATTTCGAAACGGTAGTCGCTATTAGTCGGTCGCGCGGCCTGGGAATACGACCGCGAATCATCGTCGGAAATTCGTGCAAAGCGGAAATGGCTAGGTGAATATTTTATTTTCTTAAAGCGGATCTGAAAGTGATCCACTCGAGATTACACGACACCGTAGTTTAATCGAACGTCACAGATATTGGCACTGGCCAATTTCGCCGAACAGTTCGTGATTCCAGCTTTCACCAAAAAGTATATAAATAATCCCAATGGAACGAGCAGAGATACGAATACGTTACGTTGTATAGATAATCGGAACGCGAACTTCCATGTATCTGTCCACTAGGAGATCGTATTGTAATTAAAATTCTAGAAACGTGTCACCTGAATCTTGAAATATCGTTTGATCGCAAATGGCAAGAATAGCTAATCTCCTGCTAATTTGTCTTGTTAATAACTCTGATCGATTTTTTACTAAATTGTTTTCGAAGAAAACGGTATTGCGGCCTGATTTCCTCTCAAGATACTTGAATGCTATGAAACATGTAATAACGCTAAACTTTTATCTGCAACTGTACTTTTAAAATAAACGTGAATCTATAAGTAAACACGCTGCGGTATTATTATGTTCGCGGTATTGATATGATTTACAGTGATATTACAATTACACGCATATTAGAAACGACGTATACTTAGGCGAGATAAAAGGCTAAGCTCCGTTTCATTAATCTAAATCAAGTGGAAGTCAGCGCAAAGAGCACTGAACCGAACGATCAATCATTCGTCGCTTTCGACGCGAAGAATTACCGCGTCGAAAATTTTCCACCGTACATTAGCCGTATTTTACTTGGAACGATAGCGACTCTCGTTAACAGGATCTCGCGATCGAAGTGAAGAAAATGTAACGTGCGCCGTTTAGTTGACTGTTAATGACGCATACGTTGGCCTGTTTGATACCTACGCATTTTCCAGCAATCGAGTGTAATTAGCAGGTTCAACGACTTCGATGGGATGAACACAATTATCTTGTGAGCGGAAAGCAGAAGCGATTATAATATCCCCGACGCTTCTTCGATTATAACGCCGCGAGCTTTTTACCCGAGCGCAGCAATTCCAGATAAATGAACCGATAATACGAAATTTTCGTTTCATAATTTTACACGCCGCATAATATAATATTCTATGTCACGGCTAAATACGAGTTACGAAATTAATTGACTATTCTATGCGCACTCGAATATTATACCTCGAAATAGCTGGTTCGCTGAAACCTACCACTCATTAGGATAATATTTCACACGCGAATATATACCCCCGCTTCATAAACGTAATAATTCAGCGGCATCATAAAATGGTAACGAGAAATTATCGTTCACCAGACAGAATCAATATTTCCCATGGTAGGTACTCTATATTCGCGTTACAGAATATAATACGCGTATCGGGAAAAGAATAGCCAAATCTTTCATCATTTACCTTTCAAACCGTCGCTCCATAAAATCCACATTTAATAAAAATTCAGCTGCAGGACGCGACGCCAAGATAAACGACGGCAATATCCTCTCGGTGTGTTTCGATCGTTTTCCTAAATACCTAATTTCACCGAGGTATCGAACTCGTTCGCCACTCTCAGCTTCGGTATCCCACGGAATCTCGTTGGAATATTGAAAACACAGTAGCTGCGCGCAATTTTAGCACCTCCCACGGCCAATCCAATATATCAAGCTTGTTTTCATCACGACGTACACTGCATGAGCATACACGTGAGCGAACTGAGGGACACGAATACACGCGTGAAAGTGAAATGGCGCTAAGCAGCGATACGCGACGTATTTCCAGGCATCCCGTGCAACTATAAAGCGGCACCACGGTCACAGAGATAGCGCTGTAATATCGAACGTTCGAATCTAACTCATCCCCAGAGTCTCTGGAGTGCACCGGAACAAGAAATATGGTCCAAGATAAATTCGCCGGGGCGAGACACTAAAATGATAACAACTGCAGGGAAAGTGGAACGCTAGACGGCCAATGTTTCCCGTTGTCTCTCTTGGAAACGGTCGCACCGGGATAGAAAGCGAGGTTTCGAGAAATTCCTCCTGGTTCTGAATTTTAGCACCAGCATACATGCTAACAACACGTGCACACCCGTTATACAATCATTGCGTCCACTAAATGGCGACGTTATAATTATCGTTAACCAACGTGCTTGGCACGATCGCAACCTGTCAGGTAGTTGCAGCTGTCGCAACGGCGTGACGATTTTGCACCTGCGATCGCGCGAGCCCGCGCGTCGAGATTCTAACGAAGTATTAGCACGCTGCGTTTGAGAGCCGAACGTCATTCAAACATGTTTAATAGCGATGCTTTGGAAATTGAAACAGAGATATCAAAAGCGCCCGAAAAAGCGCCCGAATTTTATGATAGCCGGTGTGATTTCGAGTATTTGCGTTAGCAATCTCTTTTATCTCGCTTTTGTTCTTTTTGTGAAGGCGAATAAAGGCAAATTAGAACTTTCACGGCTTCCATACTGCAATTTGTGTTTTTGAACGTTGTATTTTATAACGCGACACCGACAGGTTTTACACATACGCGTCAAGCTTTTTTATAAATTTCCAGCTTTCCGCAGAGTCGACGATCAAAATCTCGCGAATGCTTAAAGCCGGATTGCAGTGGAAGACGGTCCTGTATAAAATGGATAGCGACGGAATAGAACTCGAGTGCTGTTGAATATAAATTCACTTTCCCGCAGCCACGATTTTTCTCGTGTTGAAATTCGTTACAGGTTAACTTTTGTGTGTATGTGTGTGTGCACGAAGCAAATAATTTTAAACGAGCGTATCGCGGTATACGTTTCGCGCGTATGCTGACGTATCGGAAGTTGCGCCCGGAATTTCGTTATTGAAGTTTTATTGACATTAATTTATTGAAATTCTCTTGTTAAATTTTATTATCGGAACGTTAGGAATATTTGACTGTATTCGACGTCGCTCGTTATTATTGTTGTTACGATCGTTAATGGGGTTAAACTTCGGAAAATGTTTTATTCTCAATAGAAAGGTAAAATTGCGAGTTTTCATTCGAATAAAAAAAAACGAGAGAGAGGGGGAAAGAGAGAGAGGGAGAGAGAGAAAGGCAGAGGGCGAGAGAAAGGGGAAGGGACGGGAATAGAAAGCTTAAAATGCGAATTTGTATGGAAATGCAACGTCTGATAAATTACCGATTTTCAGAATGAAACACGGGGAATATTTGCACATGCTTCCATCGAGCAGCAACGAAATGATAAATATTCGCGAGCTCGATAGTGAGTAACAATAGATGTTACAGGTCAAACGATATTTCATCCCGTTAGAGCTAAAACACCATGTTAGGAACCTTTCGAATGGATCGTTTGGCAAATGGTGTTCAAATATGCCTGCGATATTCGTTGCTGTACGATTCGCAAATACATCCGAAAGTACGTCATAATTTTCGATTTAAAAAATTCTAACTTAATTAAACCTTTGCCTTCGACTACATTATTAACTCTGTTCGTCACTTGCAAACTAAAACTATTAAATTCTAAATCTTTCAAAATGATATACTCGAAAATTATACACGTCAAACGTTCTAACGAAATGAGCCATTTCAAAACTAATATACGAAGGAGTGAAATTTCCCTTGCAAATGCGAGAGAATTATTTTGCCTAAGAAGGGAAGGCTAAGAGAGAAATCATCGACAAATTATCCGAATATTAAGCGGGCCAATAACGCTCTCGTCGACCAGCTGGTAGCCGACCCAGTTACATCAGCGTGGAAAGCCAGCAAGTTCGTCGTTTTGTCGAAGGTTACAGGAGGCTACGAACCATCGAACAATTTCATCTCCTTCTGCAGGATATACGGTTCGTTGGTGTGAGGTTTGAGCGCGTTTTCAGTAGTATGGGATGGTGATTAGCGTGGCAGAAGGTCCCCCGTTCGACGTGGCAAACGTAGGAAAGAGGAGGGATAGCGGGGGTGAAAGCAGGATTCTGGATCGGTCGCGCTAAGTAGCATTTAATTGAACGTTCTATTCGAGTTCGTTAGTACAGCATCGCAGTTATAGCGTCGTAGAGCGGTCGCCGGCAAACTATTAGTAAGAGTTTAATTATAATTACCAAGCTAGTAATGTGATATCAAGGCGCTTATCAAGATGCTTATCGAGCCGCGGCGTAAACATTCTCAGTTAATCCGAGGGAAAAGCCGCGTCGTACGATGTCTCGGCGTAAACGGCTTGATAAAACGATCAATTTAAATCGGATAGCCGGCAGAGATCGGCGTGGATAAGCTGATTGCGAAAAAATGTCGAAACTCGTACGTACGTGATACGATTTCGACTCCTTTGACGGAGGCTCGCGAGCAAAATAACGCACAGCATCCCGGAGGAGGCGCGGCTCGATCACGTACAGATAATCACGCTGATTACGAGGCAAGTTTCGTGGTAAATTTGCATTCATGCGGCGTTTTATCGGCAATCGAGGGACAGGTTCGCCGGGATGGGTAATCTTTCGATTAAGCTGTCGTTCGTGTGACTCTAATCCAAGCATCGACATTTTAATTGAACGTTTCGCTGATAAGCGTCCAGCCATTTAAAATACCGAAACACCCTCTGTCGTTGCAAAACGACGACAGGATCGACAGGAAATTAACGCGAGTTTAATCGATCGAATCGCCATTTTAATTTGAACGATCCTGTTCCCGGCGCGGCAAATGTGAAATTCGACGAAGGCATCGCGGATACGACATTTTTTGTTTCTCTCGAAGAACCAGACAAGGGGTTGGATGAAGATGGAAAGAGCAGAAAAAAGGAGGAAGGGAAAACGAGAACAGATTTCAGGTACCGTACGAGAGCCTTTTAGAAAATCACGGGTCGGAAACGAATGCGAGCGCATGTGCCAGTGCTCCCAGGAGGAAAAGAAAAGAACAAAATGTGCAAAACGAGCCACCGAGTCACGAGGAATAATAAAGATCGGAGAAGGAAACGTAGAAGAGAGGATTGGAGGAGCATGGAGGAAGAGGTCGAGGCTACGAACGCTGAAGGAAGGGATTGGTCGTTTAAATCACGATTTTTCTAGGTATACCGTCATTGGCAGAACTTTCCGATATGCCAATCGATGTTTAACAAGGCCACTTCTGCGATCGACCGCGCTCTGCGTGACAATTAAGGCTTTATTGACAGCGCTACTGGGAGTCCTTCACCCTTCCCGTCTTTTCCCTTTTCTCACCCTCTTTCAGCCCGTCCGGTTTCTTCCCTTTTCCTTCTTTTTTTTCGTCTTTTAATTAATCCAACGTGCGCAGATTTCTCCACAAGCAAAATTAGAGGATTACGAAGCTATCGATGCAGGAATAAGCCGCGTTCATCAGCGACGAAAGAAAACGAACGAAAAGAACCGAGCAAACGGATTACGAGGCTCCGCCGCTTCCCAAGACCAAGGCATTAACGTTTCGAACGTACAATAATAAAAAATCGTCGTATTCTCGGTACATGACGAGGTCTGAAAAGGTCACTGGAACGAAGAATGCCAGCGATCTACGATTCAGTTCGAGGCATGTATGAAATTAAATGTTAAATAGACTACAGAAACAATTCTCGGCGGGAAATGAAACACACCTAAACGGACTCGTGAATTTCACGAGTGCATAGATACGTGCGTGAAGGACGGCATGGGGAAAGAATATCGACAGGTAACGCGATGCAGGAAAATTTAGGAGCAGCTGTAATAAATTGCGGATCATTCGAGCGAAATAAATTTAATCACAGACATTTCTATTACTACGCGAACCATAAAACAAGATATTACAGAACGGCAGGAATAAAAAAGATGTGCGCGGCATGTCAGAAAGCGCGATCGATCAATCCGAGATTTTATCGAACAGAGATTGATACCGAAAGAATTTTGTTCCCTAGACCCATCCACCTATCCATCTTTCTATTCCTTCCTGATAAAACAGATCGTGCATGAAAGGCGAAGATATTAATTCAACAGCTATTTTCCCACCACTACGCAACTGGTGTCTGTGATTTACAAGCGTTATGTCATCGGATACGCTGCCGTTGAGCACTCGGGATTTATTATAGGAAATTGACAAACGAATACGGTTACGTATACTTCGCAGCGAAGCCTTGTAATATGCTAACTTTCGCGTTCATGGAAATCTTCGTTAACAAGGTACAGTTCGCTCGTTTCAAGAATTGAAGTCTCGATATTCAAACATTCGAGTCCGTTCTATCAGCCGATATCTCATTTAATAGTCATAAAAGTTTAATTTGACGATATCGTTAAAATGAAAATTAAACGATGACGTATAATAATATAGCGAATGACGTTCGATTATAACTTTATTACTAACCAAGAAGATATATGCTAATAAACTGTAAACGTAATGTGACAAAGAATATAGAAAAAAATATGTTTGGACGATCAAGAGTGAGTTTTGAAACATTAAATTTATCCATAGAAAAGCACGGAAGTCGTGCCTCTTACTTTTGTGTGTGTGTGTGTGTGTGTAAGAGATAATATATCTTAATTTCCGAATGGATACATTATGTGAGCTCGCAGGGTTGAAAAAATTGAATAAAGTAGCGGTTCTACAAGGTTGGAGAAACATTAGAATATCAAAGAGTAAGGTCGGCGGATGGAGGGTCATGGATACAGGTTTAACTTTATTTTCTTATACGAAGCTCGCCCTATTCTTTCTTTTTTGTGACGTTAAAGGAAGTTATGAGACGATACCGAAACATCTGAAAGAAATATGGAACGATATATAAAATGACGAAACTAAACACAATGGTCTATCTAGTAAACCAGTATATCGACATATCGAAATTCTGAAATCGCCTTCCATTAATCTTCCTGGATTTAGTGTACTTTTGAAAATACGATGCATCCATCTATAAATTGATATCGATCAAGCTGCACGATATAGGTTGACGATTGAAGTTGACAATTTTCCGTATTACTTCGATTCGATAGCCGGAGTTAACCGAATCGGCTAGAATTTTTGACGTTCTATACTATATCAAATTGATTCGCTGTAATTTGAACAGGCAGGCCTGGCCAAGACAACCGTGAATTCGATTTTATCCCGGAACAGCTTTACGAAAATTTAATTTCATTTCACCGGGGCGATCCAATACACGTGGAATTTTCTCATCGGCGTAAATTTACTTCGTTGACCCACGACACAGAACCACTGTCCCACTTGCTTAACCATAACTCTCGTGAGGAAAGCGCCAATACAAATTTTTTCGAGGCAGCTTTATCAAGAAAAATTGCTTATCGCAATGTGTAGATCCATGATCAAAGAAATACACGGTTCCGTCCCGATAACTTCCTATTTTCTGCTTCGAGTAAAACGTCGATTCAAGCTGATTGTAAAAAACCAGTCGCCATAAAATATCATGAGAAATAAAGAAACATAAATCATCTGCCCGTTCTTCAATAATATCGAGCGACATGGAAAAACATACGATTAAACGAGATTAAAAATAGTTAAACTGCACGTTTCTTCTTCCAGAAATTTTTTCTCCGCAGTGGCGATGTATTTATGAGAAATAATTTCCAATCATCGTTAAGATATTATACACTCGAATACGTAGCCAATTAGCATAATATCACTCGATACCTGGCGCAAAAGCAGAGGTGACGAAAGCATAATGATACATCGGACAAACCAATCACCGATTTCTCCATTATTGAGAAACTCTGAAAACCGAGCGCCACAAAGCGACAATCGAACCTCTTTCAGGACAGCTTGATTTGTTTGTAGAACCGAACCGTTCAGCTTAATTTAACGACGAGTACGTGGCCGTGTTCCGTTAAAACCCTCCACGGTATCTCGTGATTTTCTCGAAAACGGGACACACGAAAATTTACCTTCGGTAAGCTCTCTATTTCCGCTTTTCGGTCGACCGCGGTGAAGAAGCGTGAACAAACTTCAAACACTGTGACCGTAGCCATGATTTACATGACGATACAAGGTATCGAAACGCGCTGAGGGATACTGAACGTTCCCTAAATCCGTCATCTTGGAAGATCAAAATCATTTCAAAATAAATTGAAATATTTCTGTGCGCAAATTATATAAATATCCCGCTGAATATATATTTTTAATCGCTTTGAACGTCAATGACATAACTTCGACTTTTAGACATTTTTGAATTATCCTGAACGATAATCACATAGGCTTTGTGAGCTTTGACTATGAACGACCAGTGACACTATCTCAAGGACCTTTACTGACCTTAGGTGACAGTAACATAAGCTCCGTGACCTCCGATGGCTTTCAAATGACTTTCAAATGCCTGAGATTCGGACTACAATGGTGTGAATTTCATGATTATCCGTCAGCTGCACATGGCTATGAATACGAATCGCTTGACCTAGATGACACATTGCACTTGAATTGATATTAAATAGCGGAAGTCCTACGACACAGATTAGCTATTAATTTGCTTGCTTCTTTTATTGCATGCCCGCTTTAAGAAAATTCCTTTCCAGACATTGCAACCTAATGACATTTTTTATTAATTTCCTCCGGCCAGTTGTCCGAATGTGCATCTAGGATAAACGCCACTGAGCCATGTAAACTAACGTAACATAACATAGTAGTAATTATTTCAAGTAGAAATACTGCTTTTTAGGATGGTACTGCCTTCTAGAATTAAAACGTGAAATCTTTCCGAACAAGCAACTAAAATGTTGTAACGAAAAAGAGAAATTTCCGTTTCTCTGAACATAATAAATTAGAGGAGAGCTCGCGCTGTCCTAGATCCTCGTGAAATACTTAATAAATGAAATCTACGGGAGCTCGCGTACGAATCCTAATTGAATTAAAATGTCAGTCACCCACAATGTAACCCCGGCTTTATCACCTCCATTTATCCGATGAAGTGTTATATCATTTAACGCCCTGATATTATCATTAACAACACGTGTACACGAATAAAATGACACGTATACCATCCAACAAGTATGCAGTCGTTGGATAGTACATTGTGTTTGAAAGATCGCGTGAAATCGCGGTCGAATTTCGATCTATCGAAAACACATTGAGCTACATATACTTAACGGTACTATGTCACAAATTCATTTTTCCAACAGTGCTGAAATTTCCTACTGGTTTTCACGCAACATAGTATCAATATCAACGCGCACTCCGAGATAATGTGGTTCGAGCGAGCTCTCTATATTTTTCAGCCGCAGTCAACCGTGAAAGAGAAGAGGAATCTCGGCAAAACGTTTTCGCGTTATCATTTGTAGCGACGGTACCGGTGCCTGTCCCGTAATATCAGTCGCGTAAAATATTCGCCTGTCCCCGGGTTAGGTCGGGAAAAAAGACGAGATTAAAGAGGAAAAAGCGAGAGAGAGTAAGAGACAGATAATGGAGAAAAGGGATGGATGGGGTAGTTGAACGAAGAAAATACAACGCGGCATAGTTGCAAAGACACGAAAATATCTAGCCTACATATGAACCACAAACGCTGTAACCTGCTCCACTTTCCACGCTGATACGGCATGTCCGTCGTGTAAAATAAAACACAGCGAGGAGTAACTCTGCGACGGCCGAAAACTCTCAGTGCAGCCCACGGCACGTTTTTTAGTCTCATTTTCACCTCGTCTAGCAAATTGAGCACGACTCGCCGTTTATATCGCGCTTAATATTGGCCCAACGCGGTGACGTTAAAACGCGATAAAGCTCCGAAACGTGGCTCAGCCCGCGTAGGTAATTTTTGCACTACGCATTGTATCGTTGTAACTAAAATGAAAAAGGGGAAACGGGTACACTTCGCGCGGTAATTACATTCTGTCCGTGTTCACGGCCTTTGTCGAGCATCGCACTTTGAACAGCCACCGACTTGGTAGCTGTAAAACCATTTACGTCGCGCGAAATCCTTTGTGCCATATTTTGACTGTCCCTGTAAATGTCCCAGTTACAAGAATAATTGCTTTGTTAAGACATTTCAATAAATAAAGTATACTAAATACACGAAATGAAGGAAATGAAATTCTTCTACTAATGAAATAATCTTTTTGTAAAGGTATCTTGACGTTCAATAAATTTAAATAAATACATTCTAGCAAATTTAATTATCTCGCTCGACGTTTAAATTATTCATCCTAGAGGCCAAATGAAGCCGAAGGCGAGCAATTACGTGGCTCAATTTCAACAGGTATTAGATATCAAAATCCTGAGAGGAGGCTGTCTTTACGACTTTGGTAGGCAACCGGAACAGGGAAAACGCAAAGACGAACGAAAGACAAAGGGGAAAGCTGTTTATCCAAGGGGTGATCGTGATCGCACGTGAGGGATCACCGCAACCGCGTCACGGCCGCAATTTCCAAGTTGCCGTGTCTGAGCTCGATCCCTTATTTAAGAGAACTCCACACGTCTTGTCCCACGGGAGTCTCGTAGAAGCATCAATTTCTGAAACAGGTGCGACGTGCCGAAGCGTTAACACAGGAGTATCGAACTTTCACGGAAAAGTTATCCTTTCGATCTCCAAGGAACATCCTTAACAGGGACGTCGGAATCTCGACTATGTGGCTCAATTTTTTTTCACCCACATATACCTAATTATCATTAGTTTCTTGTTCCGGCTTGGCGAATCTGGCACGGAATCCGACAACTCTCATTAATTGAATTCCAATAATTGCATTCTGCACGTGGTGTAATTGCGTTCCTGATACGCAGATCGCACCGATGGCGCAGTAATGCAGAGCTTCTCGTCGATTTCAACCGTGCCCCACCTTCCATCTCGTTCCGTGTAAAAACTAAATTGTCCAGGTATGTCGGACACGTTGAAATTCCACGGGCCAATGTCCCACTGAACTCGTTCACAAGCTGGTAAAGGATCTCCTAAAGACGTTCTTAATTTCGACGTTAGTCCCTTCTCTCTTCTATTTTCACAGGCCTCTGTTTCCAACAATAAAATATGCGCGTCTTTATTCGAAAGTTAAACACTGGAACTGTTGTTACATCGTCGTCCTATCCTGTGTTGTTTTCTACGCAAATTTTCAATAACGTCTGCCAGAATATTGGATAGGTGGCGCGAAACGCGTGCAACGGGAGGAAACGTATGTACCTTTGCGTTGAAGTTCCTTTCTTAGGCACGAGCCAGACACGAACGTTGAATTCTGAATGCTTTACCGCCTTTCAAAGACGATTCCATGCGTTCGATGATTTATAAATCAAGGAAAACGTCTATCTCCGATGGAAAGTGGGATGTCATCGGTAAAAGGGAATCGTTCTATTTGCGTCGTAGAATACAAAAGAGACCTAATGTATTATCGTACAAAGTATCCGAACTCTTTTCCCTGCTATCAGCAATTCCCCTTGTAACGAGAATCGATCCCGGACAACGAGCTGAGCATCGTGGAGTTAACGCACAGGCTTCAAGCGTTCCCAGTTTCCATCGATCCTGAAGCGACTATCGCGTTCGCCTCGATTCTTCGATACACGCGCAAGAACCAAGCACGTGATTATCAGGTATCTTCCAATTTCCTACGAAGCGTCTGTAAAAAGTTTACGAAGCAGAAACGAAGGAATAGCTCTTCCTAAACGATGAACTTTTATTCGATCGTGTTTCCTTTCACAGTGACGTCGAGTGATCCCTCCGGAGACTCTTTGCAGACATTTCTGCATAACGACCGAACGCATATCCATCCACAAAGACGCGTACCTCGCACAGAGAATTCCTGATGCGTCTTCGAAATTACGCTTTTATCCGCTGCTTTATACTTTCTGGTCCGCTCTCTGTCGTATGTGTTTCACGCGCAAATGCAAGAAGTCTCCCGCTAGTATCGCCGTCTTTGAGAACACTTCTTTCCACTCCCCGCCCGGTATTGCGGTCAAGTGTCGCCATTATGCTTCAAAACATTTTCGCGTTAAACATCGTCTTTTTCCAAGCTCGTTCGAACCGCGGTCGACGGGTGCAGTGACTTCGACGACCGAGGGGGCTGTTGCGTTCTTCGTCGTTCGTCCGCGAAACCCTCTCGAAAACGTACCTAAGCGTACGTCAATACGAACGGCTGCGTGCAACGAGTAAATGGAAATTTTAAGTGCTGCCGCCGACTGAAACGTACGCTGCTTGTCACTGCATCCTGTGCGACCGTCCATAAATGCACCGCCGTCTTCCTCTACACCAGGGGCCCTCGTGTATGTGTTAATGGCAGCAACCGCGAGCAGTCTTTCCACCCTGTACACCAGGTAACTAAACGCTATCGAATCTCGTCGTGAACTTGCGCTATTACCATGTGAGGAACGACACTGTCGGAGTTTAGTTCGGGAACGACAAAGTGGTCTCGGCAGTCAAGCCTGTCTGGGTGGCTAAATATTATTGTCACCTCTTGAATGGTAGTTCAATTACGTCGAATCGATGACTCGTGTATTTTAACAGGCGCCGTTGTGTAATATCGAAAATTTGTACGTGTAGAGGAAAGAAGGTGGGGGAATGTGAAACGACTGCCATTTTCGCGATACGATCGCGACAAGATACAAGATAGGGGACGGTGCAATGAAAATCGTCTCATTTCGCGTGAAACCAATTACGTGAGAAAATGGTACGTTCTGTGTTCGTTTGCATTTTCGTGGCGTTCGTGGAACGAAACGGGCGAGGATACCGCGTGGCGAAAACCCCAAAAACGAAAACGAGAACGTCCCTCGTCGCAATCCCTTTATGCAAATTTCGCTACCAGCCATCTGACGCCCTCTCGCGCGCCGAGACAAATTTTCGCGACATTGCTACTTTATGGACCCTTAAATACACGATGAACACGGAATCGTTCGACGCGTTACTGCGCCGCTCGACGGATGCTTCGTTTTAATAAGGCCTGGGAGGGAATTAAAGCAAATACACGTACCGTTCTGGCGATTAAGAGCAGGTCTTGTCACGAATAAATGTAGCCTAATGAAACGAAACACATTGAACCACGTAATAAAATATCTACGACGAATTTGGATTTTATCAACCATTGATACCAATTAGTTGTCAAAGCGAACTGTAATTGGGACTAATTGTTTAGCGGCAGTAAAAATTACAGTCGTTTATCGTTTGACTCGTCTTGCATCGAAAGAACAAGACGACATAGTGAATTTTAATCGGTGAAAAGATTTAATTGGGCGACCAGTCCGGAATTCGTTTCGGGATTCCTACGTTGCGCGCAATAACCTTCGGTCCAATTATCTTTAGCGATATCGAAGTTACGAATCTTCAAAGTACAACTTTTAAATTGCTGGGTACATTCGAATTCGGGAAAGAAGTAGTTTTGTAAAAGAAATATCAAAGTTTCTTCCTATAAAAAGATTGCACGAATATAATGCTATGCGAAATTCTCATACCTTCCGTAAACTAACTAGAAGGCAGAGTTAGAAAATGCCTCATTATCGTAATTTGAAATATATAAAAAATTAACGAAATAATAATTATAAGTGTCCTTTGTACATTCAAGATCGTCTGATCTTTTATCAAAATAATTGGCGCTAATTAAAAAAGACGTTAGCTTTTGTGAAAATTTAACATTGCAACGCTCGTTTACACTCGTCGCCTAGCTAAAACGTATCTTTCACGAAGTATCTCTCTTTTTATAGAAATTATACCTGTTCGTCAAATATCTATCGAAAATATCTTCGGAAAGCTCTCTACTATATTTTATTGATATTTGCAAATTATTGCAAGTGTTAACAAAACTATAACTTTACTAAATAATAAATAGGTAATAATAACAATTTTCGTAGTAAACATAGAAGTAGCTGCTTTTATTACGCAAAACTGAGCAAAAAAAATATAAAGTAAGACCCCATCCATGTACACGGTCGGGCTGTACACTCGTTGCTCAAAAGCGTTCGAGAGCGTGGAAAATGCAATGTAACATTTTTATCTGGAATTTTTCAATCTTGCGACTCGCCTGCCGCCTAGGTACAACTCACGATAGCAGAAAATGAATGTCGCAGCGCGTAAGTGTATTTCTGTGTAGTAAGGACGATGGTGTAAGTCACTCGACCTCACGTGACTTCGTGGACTTGCACGTCACTGGAGAACTCTAACCCCCGCTATCTGGAATCTTTCAATTTCTCATACTTTCGCTATTACGAATGCCAAGCAGCTCTGCATTTATGCGCGTATCCTTACGTGTACGCAGATTATCGATAAAAAGACTAGAGAGAAAAAAGTTCGACGTTTCCTATACTATACTCCTATACAACATTCCTGTAGGTACTCTTGCATAGAAAGCATCTCGATTCCTACATCCCCTCAATTCCTTCATTCGCATACGCATATCGTAAAAAGAAGTTCTCTTATGGAATGTACAAATTCATGAAATGGACGAAACATACGTAACCAGTGCACCCGAAACAGAACAAAGTGACCGTTTATCATATTACATGAATTTTCATTCACCGAAATACCCAAAACCTTGCCAACGTCATTTAGCAATTAAACTTGTGCAGATTGCGATAAAACGCGTAATTTAATTGATAAACCATGATGCGGATTAAATCGCGTAGAACGGAATTAAACAATGCGTTGATATCGTCCGTGAAATCAAACAGAATGATTTTACAGATTGCGAAACGTCAACGGCATTTCAATAAATACGATTTCAATAAAACCCTGGTGGGGAGGAAATGTCGTGGTAAGAGACGGATCGATAAGAATCCTATACACAGTTCTTATTTGTTTAAAGAAACCAGAAAATGTTGAACCAGATCGGTTCGTGTTCGAGCAGCGAGTGAAACATTCGACTAGCCCTAATCACCGGATTACGTGCCACGAGGTCGCGAGTCATGAAACGCGATAAGAACGTTGTTACGATGTGTTTTCGCGACCTTAGCGTGATTGTCCGATCGACGAGAAGCTGCTGACGATTCTGCGTGCTCGTGGAAATAAATACCGAGAATGCGCGTGACCGAGCAACAAAGCGAAACCGAACAAGAGCGACAGCTTGGAAGACGGAGGAAAAGGCGGAGGAACAAAAAGTAGAGAAATTCCATTGATTTCCATATACGAGAGTATTAGGCTGAAGGGGAAAGAAGGAATTCAACAAACAAGCAGAAGGCAGACGTATAACGACGGGGAATTTAAATGAAGGGAAGTAAAACAGGATTGACGAGATTCAATTCATTTACCAAAACGAAACGAGTTTACATGAAAATTAAAGGACGAGAGTGAAATTTAGTTCGATGGAACGACCTCTGCTCGAAATGTTTTGCGTATTCTCGATTAATGGCAGCACCGATGAAAACGATGAATAAGAAGGTAATAAAAGAACGAAAAGTGTCCTTCTTTGCCAGTGCACTCGTGTGGAGGCCAGCTATTTTTAATTCCCTTTACCAGCTTCGTTGTAAACCCCGTAATAACGGGCATTAACCAATTAGCGCCCACCAACCCTGTCCTTGTTTTCTTTTTTTTCTTTCTTTCTTTTTTCTCTCTAATCACGGTTCTAGATACTGGAACAGCAGTTCCAAACGGGCCCGTGATGAAAGATGCAATACCACCGCTGGTGTCCGCCTATTTTCAGCACCATGTGCCAACAGGCTCCGCTGCTAGCCGCGGTTTGGCAAAGCTTTGAACTCGCCAAAGCGAATATTATTTCTGCGGCGAAGCGACTCTTTGCAACGGGACACGCTCGGAAGAGGGCACGACACGCTTAACGAAACGAGACTCGTGTTATGAATTTTCAAGTAAAATGAAAAATTCGTGGACGGCCGAGCGCGTCGCAGACCTCTTATATTTAACGTTATTTACTATTCTGTTTGAAGAGCGCTTGGAAATCGAAACTAGCAAAATTAATGAATCCGTTAGCGAGCAGATGTTTCATATGTCTTTTGCAATTTTACACGAGATAATGTTGGTCTTGAATTTTATTAAGAAAGTTAACTAAATGTACCACTTAAAACTGGCATATTAAAACAAAGTAAACTTTAGAATAATTTTTTTATATCTGTTACCAATTGTTGAAATCTAGATTATAACATTGTTTTAAAATGTAATACGTTGTTAATTAATATTTCTATCTGTATATTTATGAGACTGGCGGAAAATAATTTTTATCGCGTATTTTATAAGGCACGTAACTATAGGTGATTACAAAATACAAACGTATCAGCATAAGGAAAATTTGAATATTAGCGGGAATGAATTATAATCCCGGTATGTATTTTATGGTATCGAAGGAACGTTTTCCAATATTGGTAATGGCGAAAATTATTTATGCGCGCAATGTCGACATAGATATTAGAAGCCTGGAAAATATTGCGACGAGAACGAACGTCTCTTCTATATTCAATTCGAATCAACAATTTTTGAACAGGAAGATATTGCGAGCGAAATTGAAATCCAATTTTCGTGTTCTCTGTGAAATACCGTATCCGCGACATAAATCCGACGGTTATATCGTATTTCGATTAAAAACTATCTTCGAGAGCGGATAAAACCTAAAAAAATACGAACAAATTTGCAAAAACGTCCGAGCATGCCGATATTTTGCTTTTTAATTTCGCTTTGAAACGCGTTCATAAATTTTTCACCGTGCGATATATCGCAAAATATCGAAGTAATATAAGCTTACCAAAATGGCGTCTCATTTCGCGAAACATATAGTATGTACTTTCCGTATCGTGAAGTTCTAAGCAAACAAGTAAGGTGAAAAACACGAACCGTTCATTGTGAAATTCTAATTAAAACGACACATTAATTTCCGTAAAATCGCTACTGAGAGAGAACTGTTATATAAATACCACGATCGTTCGAAATGGTATCGAAACTCAGGCTGTGCGAGCACGACACTTATTCATAAATCGGTACGACAAATTACCGTAATAAATAAATACAACGCATTACTTACCAGAAAAACGTGCAAGGTCAGTGCCGCTGTAGTTCGAAGTAGTCGTACACAACTCCAAAAAAAGATAGGCACACACAAGAGACCACCAAATGGATGAAACCGTCGGATAGATGATGGAATGGAGGTGACCGATGTCCCAAACAAAAGTTACGTTATGCTAGGTCACGTCAACGCCAGATTACGCCGAAGACGATCTATCTCCCGCACTTCCCGTACTCCCGTGAGTACGAATTGCACGACGACGACAAACACGCGCGCACCGACTATTCACTGTGTCCTCACGCCGACTGGGAACAGTACCGAACATTCAATGGCGCCCGATATCCTTTTAAAGGATCGTCGAACTCGAGAGGCCGGGAAAGAAAACAACTGGCGATCGAAAGCACGAGCTCGAATAATCATCTGGCAAAAATCGAATCGTTAGCCGATTTCAAGATGGAGCGCACGGTGAGTATGTTGACAGTTTATATCGTTAAAGTTGTTGACATTTCATATACGACTGCACTCAACCATCCGTCCAATTTAAAATGAAATTACCAATTACATTTGTTAAATTACTTTAAATTTTCCGTTCTAAACCATGCTACGCGTAAAATCAGAAAACATATCGGCACAATGTACGATGAAAATTCACAAACGGTCGGCATGAAAATTTAAAACGGTGACACTAACGACGCAAAACAGTAATGCCAATATACAAAATTCAAATGTTATTCTGTTGCGCATTTACGATCAATCTTACTTTCTTACCGACTGTCAAAAGTAAATAAGCAACACAAAAACCGTTAAGATACGTATCGCCTAATGTATACGATTCCAATGATTTCGTATTGTTTTCACCTTGTTCGGTTATTGAATAATTCTGCGTAATTGACTGTCCCAGTCGAGCGCGAATCGAAACATGAAAAAAAAAAACGTAGAGGACAACGTGGTACGACTCGCGTGGCAACCGCTCCCGTAAGTACGCACACACGCATACACCGAAAGGAGAAGGTGCCGAGAGAGGGCGACACAGCACCCTCACCGATGCGCGGTTCGAGTGCGACTGAGCGAGTCGAGGCAAGCTCGTCGAGCCGAAAGCCACAAGCCGCGTCAGCCGACCGGCGGCGACGGACCAATCAGGGTTGTCCTCTGCGCAACTACCCGACACCCAAGAATTGACCACATGCTCGCCCATTCACCCTTTCTTTCGTCTTATCCGATATATTTCCCCCCTGCCCTACCTTTTTTGATAACATATCAAAATCAGCACGGCATCTTTTTGTCCACCGGCCCCATTTATCAGAGAATGGATTCGCAAGATGGATGCATTCATATTGTTTCTGATACACGACGTTTCCCTAATATGTTTCTGTCGTGATTTGTGATTTATCGTAGAAGTACGTGAGCGTCCTAAGATTTCAATAAGGAAACAAAAATAGGACAAATATTGCGATAAATAATGCTATATAAATATCGCTAGTAAAAGTATTTCAATTTTTCAAGTTGGATTTTATTGTATCGTGCCAATTTAGTCGTAGGATAATTAAGTTATGAAATTAAGGTGGTAATCTCTTTGAAATAATATTTATACACACGTGTGTCGTAAGTAAATCGTACTTGCTCCAAACGTATTTTATATTCCAAGATTTCTCTTTACAAGCTGCTTCACTCAACTAATTACGTAAATTACATTATTCGATAGCAGGCGTACACTATCCTTTTATCTTCGACGTACACTGAAACACTTGTTTTCTTTGACCATAGTAAAAAAAGGCGACGTATCGAGTTAATTGCCACAATTTAACATCCTCTGCGTCTATAGTCTAACCACGTGGTTTCTTTTACGTTCCTTTCTCGCTTTGTATTTACGGTTTGCAAACGTGCCGGCATGACCGGCAGACATTGATGGATTCCTATAATTTTGTTTTGCTCGCGATTAGAATCATGAGTTTTTTCTCAACCTTGCTATACTCCTCGATGCCTGAACATCGCATAGAACTATAGTTAACAGCCACTTGCTCATCGTGTTCTTTGAGTCTCTTGAAAGAGAAGGAGAGATCGCGCCGAGATCGTAGTTCAAACGAACGATTCGTTGGAGGATTAAAATTAATGGTTGTCTGACTGTTAGTTTTCGAGCACGTATTATCATCCTTTGAAAGGATACGCGGGGCAAGAGTGATTAAACACGCGGAGAAGAGCAGAGAGAATAGCACGGAGACACGCTATTCTCATTTCACGTGACAATTGCAATTGTCGTGACAGGATCGTTTGCGTTTGCACGTTACATACCTCGGTTTTATTGGGGCTGATCGTTATTAGAGCATCGTCGTTTCGATTTCGCGTTTTGCAATCAACAAAATTCAATTACCATCTTTTCTGTTTCTTTGTAAACGTTTTCTAGTACGCCAGCGGCCATGCGTTTCAATCTTTCTCTCATTTTTTTCTCTATTTCCTTTTGCTGCTCACATCGAGCGGCCAATAATCCATTTGGCGAATGTTGTAGTATATCTTGCCTAACACACGATCGGTTTGATGTCTTAAACCGCGGCGTGACGCGTTGTATATCGCTTTCCGTTCAGTTTTTTCACGACGCAGGTTATGTGAAATGGTTTGCATCCGGTGGTAAATCTAATCCTATCGTTCTTATTTACACGTCGCTTAAAAGTAGAGAAGCTGAGCAACTCGTTGGAAATCGCTGCAGCGAGATCTCGAGGGATCCGCTTGTCGAGAAAATCCTCTTGTTGGCTCGAACAACACGTGTGCGTGCAAATTCTACGATATTCTATTTTAATAACGTAATCAGGAAACGCGCGATACGGCGTGATTGAATGTTCCCTGCGTGGGTCGCTGTTGATCCATGACATAGTCGAACGATCGATATTCTTAGAAGTGTGATTGATAATAGCGCGAACGATCCTCGATTACATATTGCTTGAATCTTAAATTAGAGATAATACCTGTTACATAAGTATAATATATTCCCGAGTATTTTTCCATTATGTAACGTTCACCGTTTTTCTCTATTCCACCCCGATCTGATCCTATTATTACAAAGAGAAATCTGTTTAATCCTACTTAGCTGATTGGCTGGCAATGTAAAACGTCGTAACGAAATATAATTAAAGAGTACAGGTTGAACAGTTTTCTACTTCATCGTTTCTATACCCATTTTGAAATCGTTCGTAATATGTACTGTAAAGCGGCTCTAGAAATATCTCCAGTTCCAGCAAGAACGTATTTTATGTCGATAACATCCAACTCCATTTATTTTTTGCGTATGTGTAATGCTATTATCCAGGTTTTTGCTTTTCACGCGCGAGAACACCACCGGCGAATTACTTTTGCGTGTTTCTTAAATAGCGAGCAAGAGCCGATATTACACAATAATTACATCGACGTGTTTTCTGATTGAACGGCTGTTCGTGTCCGTCAAAAGTCCGCGTATCAGTTTCGTTGGGTTAAAAAACAAACTGAAGTAAATGGGTCACGTACACGTGACAGCGGTTACAATCGAGTGAAGTCACAGACGAGCCAGGAAACGATAAATGCATCGCAAAGTGTACAAATACCTGAACAGGATATTTACGTTCTGTGTCTACATAACGTGCGATACAAAGCTGCATACGAGCAGGAATATCGAGGCTGAGAAGGAATCGACAGTACTGTAAATACAGAGGGAGAACGGCACGTTGATTAGCTGCTCGGTTGTGCACCGCTTTAGGTAGCTCACGCTCGAATTAAATCCAACGTGTGCGGCCGGATCGACAGCTACAATTAAGTTCGATACCACTGCACCGATTGCGAAGCTATGCAGAGAAATGTCGTGCGTTATTTTCCAACGGTACTTTTCCTCGAGAGCCCCATCATCGGTATAAATAATTGTGCAGAGCATGAAAGAAGTTTGGAACACATAGGATCGTAAGATTCTTCGTGCCAGATTATTTACCTGCGCACGAAGTCGGCGTATATCATCCGCGGGGCTGTATTAAACGAACAAAGCACACAGATGAAGCGTATCGTGGCTTGTACCGAACTTGGTATTTCGAATTAACGTTTGACCAACCTTCGGTCAGAAAAATCGAACGAAGATCGTATATCGTTGATCTATATTAAAACGCAATCATCGTTGACATAAATGGAACACGAGGAAACTTCTTACGCGGGTTAAACGGTAAAATAAACTTTGCAATCAGACGGGGGGAAGCTAAATGGAGACGCCTCGATTATCAACGATCCGGCTGGCAATATATCGATTGCCTCGTTACTCAACCTTAACGGCATCTTAATACAACGTGTATAACGTATTCGTTAGTGTAAGCGGTTTAAGCCGAGCGTGAACATTGCGACTTCGATATCACGAGCCGGCGATGATTGGTTCGATTCGAAGTCGGCACGAGCTGCAGCCAAATCCCGGCATCAGGTTTAACGGAGTCAAATGCGAGTGCCCTATAATCAAAACGTTATAGGCGTGCACCGGGTGCTGATCATGTTATACAATCACCCCTCCACCGAAGGTACATATATTTCTACGACCTGCGGTTTCTCACTAGTGTGTATGCGCGAACACGGCTCCGTCCACATTGGCGAACGTCGATGCGCTAATGCCCATGTGGTCGTGCGCCGATTCGTGTGACATAGCTCAGTTTTCGACGGATAAAAGAGAATTCATAGAACAGCTGACCACGATGCCATATCCAAATGGATTGTGCGATTGATTGGCATTCCGTGCGTCGTTGCATTGAAATCGATCTATCGAAAAGATCAAAGGAAGTCTGTGAAGCGGGTACGTGATACGCATTAATTACGTGCCGAAAGAAGACAATTATGGAATACGTTTGACTAAAAAAAGAATGATACATGAAAAAATGTGGCAGGTGCCTGTAACGTGGAGACTTTGCAGCGTTTAATAATTCCATAGGAAATTGTTTAATTGATTTAATTTAACCGAATGGAACATGGAAGATAGTCTGACGTGATAACGTTAAACTATAAAACAGAAGCTTAATGAAAGGACTAGAATTTGGACACGCTGGTAAACAGAATATTCGTGGTCACGATCATATGCTCGTGAGTGCTGGTGATTCCAGTATCGTTTGGCCATGGGTTTAATCGAGATTCCGGGCGGAGCTGTGTGGGCGTGTGCACGTTTCGCATCAGCAGGGATATGCGTACAGAATACAGTAATTATGATTCTCGGACTCGTCGCATTCAGAGGGAAATGAACTTGGCGTCCCGACACGCGACTTCATTAACGAATGGCCAAGCTGAATAGACCTAAACATTCAAGCTCCTCGACTCGAGATTCTCGGTTGGCTCGACCGGGAAAGGAAAGAAGGGGGTTAAGAGGTATGATTAATTGCGCGTCGCCTAATTACCAATTAGTCAGACGGCCGGGGACATTGCATAGAAGCAGCAGTTCGCTATTTTTCCCATTTCCCATTACTTTTATCTTAGCTGAGGAAGTACCACTCCAGTCGTTGAACATTCGTTTACTTTAATTGACCGTAATGTTTTTGCAAGTGGGTATTTGAATGCTACTCGGGACTTTTTATCATTTTAATATTTTATTGATAAATCTAGAACTACCGGGAAGGATGCCGAGCATCGACACAAATACTGATTACTTTTTATAGAAGAAGTTGTAAGTTTTTAGTGTAGCTACCGAAGTAAAGATCGAATCGAATAGTGGAGTATGTCGTTGCCTTTCACGACCTTAATGCCCATGCTACTGATTTCAAGAGAGGGTCATCTTCATCGATTGCTACGACCCTAGGCTATGTTACTGCTATCGGTTCCTATAATCTGGATGTTGTCACTGTTGCTGAACTCGGCCTCCACGGCATAGGAGTTGTCGCTATCGATGTCTCGGAGGTCGTTCAAACTTACAGATCCATAATAATCTTCGCGATGATATCGAAATCACGTACCTTGGCAAAACCTACGGTTCCATATGAATATTTACTTGAACTGGAAGGGACGAAAATGGTACTCCAGTCAACCCATAGAAATTCTCTTTATGACATAGTTAATCACTTCGTCGCAATATTTTCTATCGGTCAAAGAACTCGCTGGAATTTTAACCGCCTTTCCTCTATAGTTCTTTCTAATTTTTAGATACTCCGCGTCTATATTCATGAATATCCATAGAGAATTTCCATTTAATTGAATATCGCGAAAAAGAGATACTTTGCATTACTTTTCTGACTTTATATCGGTTGGTATAGCAGAATAAAGGTAATATACGATCAATCGAAGGGGAGAGGTCTGTTTCGCGAGCGTCGCGGTTAAAGGGCCGCTGTTCCTGAAATATTTATGCGTTCGCTGCCGAAAGCGTAAATATTGTATGGTTTTCGATATCGTAGGGTTGTGGTGGGTTATACGTCTTGGTAACAGGGGGAAATCGAGTACGTAGGCGTTAGGCACCTCTCTTCCGTCAAATCAATTTTTCTTATTTATCACCAGCAATTGTTTTTCGATATCGTTCCCCATGGAAAACACCATGACTTAGTCCCGTTTCGTTCGTGTCAAGCCATTTTACGCGTGACCTCGATCGTAAATATTAAACAATGAATATAAATACCCGCGTTTCGCGAGGGTAAAATGCGAATTTAATGCCCATAAAAAATGTCCTCCTATACGCGGCGAATACATTACACGCTTAACGATATTTATTACAACGCCAACTGACATATAGACGCGTGCGCGAAATATCGAGAACAAAGTTGCAACGTCGTTATCGTAGATCGTGGAACTTCATTTCTTCGCTACCTTCCTCTTTTTTATGGTATAAATCCTTCAAAAGGTTCGTTTAATCTTCATCGCTACGAGTACTGGCACATCGCATACTTTCCCATAAGGCTTTCGTAAATCCCTCCTGAAGGGAAAAGATGGATCTCCCATTAAGCAAAACGCCGAACAAATAAGGATTTTCCCTTGAAACGTGGTACCCTTAGGCTTTATCGAAGACTAGACGAGATTTGAGGAGGCGAGGCGGAACACTCCGATGATGTAGCTTATTTTATTCGCATGGGGATGTTACTTATGTAAGAATGTCTGGTCGCAATCGGTGATCGCGTTTCAATGTTTTGCTTTCGCACGGGTAATCAGCTTCGAAGATACGCATACAAAGTAACGTAGATAGATACATACTATATATACATGATAATAACAGTATCTAGCGATCTGAATATTTTTGCTCATAATTTTACAGTTATTTTTACGATTATTCTTGCTTGCAAAATAAATGTTTACAGTAGAAAGATGTATGAAAGATGTTTACAGTAGAATGTTCGTTGTTCATTAAAATTTACTTCGTCCAGTTCGTCGAGTTTCTCGTGAAAATGATGAAAGCAACTCGAACGATTTTGAAAAAGATAGCCGTCGTTTAAAAAGGAGCGACATTTTGTTAATTGCGGTTCTTCGTTAGAATAAATTATTCTCCGCTCTTTCTGCGCACCACCCTTCGTGCCAGCCGCACTTTCCTTTTGTTCCGCGTTCCAGAGATCCCCTTTGACAAAGATAACGAGGCTGCTCGAAAGGCATTCGAAAGCTAAATGCAGAAACGCCATATTTCAGGGCAGCGCGGCGGTTGCACTACCCTTCTTCTTATAGGGTGGTGACCTCTTTCAAAACTGAACTCTGTCTGCCACCCCTGTTCGCGTATGCTCTGTCCGCTTCTTCGACCAAAGTCTGGAAGATCGAGCCTCGTCTAGCTTCGTCAAGCCTTCGCTTCCACAAAAGGACGAAATTTAGTGTACACAATTTTAGCATGTATATTTATGCATAAGCTGCGACCGATGCTGCGAGGATCTTAAGGAACGGGCTGATGTCACGATGTACAAGTCGCGGACGAGCTACAGCTTTGATCAAATGCGGTTAAGTCACGAGACGGCGGAAACCGTAAAACGAATTTACCCGCGTTTCTTTCGTTTTTTTAATACTTGTCAACCGAATGAAGCGATATTTCGCCATAAATTCAATCTCGTACCTACAATCTTTCGTTAAACCATTGTAACATAAACCGTCTAAGCGTTTCCACGTCGCCATTCCGCCGGATTAACATTTTTACTGCTCGACTTTGTACATTGCAGGGCTTTCACCGCGCCTCCTTTATTAATAATGATGGAAGGTCTTTATTAAAATTATAAGGCGCAGTGCTGGAGTACGCATCACTTTTACTGCGAATAATCGTTCTACGCGTTAAACTTACCGCCCGCTACATAAAATGTTAAGCGCTCTCTTCCACCAGAATTTATCTCTTTCTTTCGTCACCCGGTCGTCATCCTGCTAACAAGTTGGCTGCGAAGTCGCGTCTAACTTGATTAATGGAATACTCGCCTCGTAGTTACGTAATAACTGAAGCTTGCCCGTCCTTTAACCATATGCTTCACCCGCCACTTCTCATGTCAGTGGTAATCGTGCCGAAAGTTTTCAGAGGCAAATTAGGCGATGCCTTAATGACAGCGTACCGGGTATCGACTCGTACTAGACGGGGACCTGCAACGCGATCACGGTTCCGCGTGAAAATCGTTCGCCGATAAGATGCATTTAATCCGCTCTTCGCATCTGGCAAAATGGAATCTCGATAATACTCGCGTAATATTGGAACGGGCGTCATTAAGGACTGCGCAAACTTTAGGCAGCCGCGAACTTCGCCGTCTGCTAAATCAGGTCGCAGCTACTTAAGAGATTGGTCCTTTTGCTGCGAAATCCGCGAAATATTTAAAGCTCGAGAAATATAGGGACTAGTTAGCGACCTTGAGTCCCGAGCTTTGCCGGAGCTTTCGGGCGCAGATGCCGTGGAGTAATCGAAGCAGCTCCCGCGGCAGTCGACCACCGATTTTCCACCCCCACCCCGTTATAGCCCCGGTATTTCTCGTTAAATTTAAATTCAGATAAATTAAAGGAGGCGGCGCCTCGTGGAAAAATAAGATTGGAGCCACGACGTAGGCGGGTATATCGAAGCTCTTCTCCTTCGCGTTCGCGTCTTCTATTTTCCCCCCTTGTTCCCTTCGTTTGCCTTTCCAACCCCCTTTTTCTTCCCGTCGACGTTCTCCGCCGAGACGAGAGCCGGCAAAACGGGCGAGCTCAAGAGGGTGGGAGTTCAGATACAAGGGGGTATTTTTAACAGAGTTGGGGCAAGGATTTGCATAGACAATAAGGAAGGCGCGATATATTGCTGGAACTTTTAACGCGCAACCCTCCCTTCTAAGTCTGGCCCGCGGTATGAATAAGTCGTAAATAATTTTCCATTCGACTTTCTCTCTCGTCGCGGTGCAGCACGCGAGAAGGTTCCTTGCCAAAAAGAACACTCGACAAAGGCGAGAACCGTTTTCTCTGGTTCGAGTTTTAGGTTGGTCTTACATAGGCTGGAGGGGCAAGGCCGGCTTTCAAAGACATTTCACTTTTCATTAAGAGATATGGCGGGTATTAGTGTCTGAACTGTGATAAAGTACCTCATGAAGAACGAGCAACCTTTTCCGAAGTGTTTATCAGCTTCCAGGTGCTATGTTTTGAAATGTGTGTGCGTTTGAAAAACGTCTATATATTATCGGATATTTGTTTTTCCCCTTTCTGTCTTGAAATTAAAAAACAACTGAATTTGAGCCGCCAATTTCCGCGGCCTTTATTACGATGAAATTCATATTATGTGAAACTTTCTGTCAGAAACGCGTAAAACCTTTCGGTATTCTCTTTTAATTAATATATGAATGTAAATAATGGGAAACGATATCAATATGAAAATATAACGAACGAAAGAGAAGATAACAATAGTTGGCTTGCTTTACAAAGCACATGCTCCCTCTAGTGATGAACGTAGAAATCAGATTCGTATCTGTATCTCGACCAGCCAGTCGGCTCGAGAAACGCGAAGGAATACCGAGACCAACGGAGGGTTGTTTCGCGCTATCCCCTCGTAGTTGAACGCTTTTTACCAGGGTGGCGCCACGATCCACGAGCTTCCAACCCCAATCTGTTCGTCGATAATCCCCTTCAGTAGCTAAGGATGCGAAAGGTCGGAGACGTCCTTAAGACTGCCGGTATACGTGTTTCAAATCGGAGCTACCTCAAGATAAGGAACAAGTAAGAAACGCGTAAGCTGATCGATTGAATTTATCATCGGGATCATAGAGAACGGCGAAACAAAGCGAGACGAATCCCACGAGATTTACAACTCCGCTTTTCCATTATCATGCTGATGCATATTTATATCTCTCTCGGTGCATGCAGATCGAGGGTAAAAATAGGTTACTCAGCCGGTCTTTTACGATTCCACTGCCAGCGGGTAAGTCGGTACGTGTAATTAATGGAAACTTTTCGTGTGCCAGCCCATTCGATACGGTTCACTCGTTGAAAATAACCGGGTACCACACGGTTGAATTAGAGTATCGCTAATAACGTCTTATTCTTGCGGTTCGGTTACTTTCTACCGACAGTTTATCATCGGTCACGTTTCGTTCCATTCACTGGAGACCATTTGAAATTGGCTTAGTGTCGTAATTGCCGCAAATATCCAATTAAGTATACGTGTTTTCATTACACTTCGATAAACATATGAAATATTACAGGAATAAGAAATCTTGTATTTATCTTGTATCAAGTACGCATTTCTAACGTAGATTTTTATTTTTAACTCTTATTTTAATATAGCCAGAGTACAATTTTTTAACGATATTTCTACTAAACTGCTAACATCTAGATTGCCGAATACCCTGAATTTACTAGAATCTAAAAGTAAGTCGCAAAAGGTATTATAATATATGTTCAATGAACCATTTTAAATCAACGGCGTAGAGCGTGGTCGTAGCAAGGAATATCAGATAGGTTATCGAGAACCGGAGCAATATTCCCGCAAATACGCTCAAAGGAGCTATCGATCTCGGTGGGTCTTGACACTGGCACATCGGCAAATTTGCCAAGAGACGAAGAGGACAAGTCGCGAGAACACCGTCATTACTCAAATTCTCATTAGCAACGCTAGAACCGAGCCAGCCAGCGAGTTTACTAATTAACGCAGTCGGGGTGGTCCCTTAATATTAGAAGGAGGATCTCGGGAGAGTAAAGACGCGACAGTAGGATATATTGCTGTCGGTTTTCATTAGCGACACGTATAAATGCCCGATCGACACGCTCGATCGATGCTTCTTGCGATTCCATATTCCCTTTACGAACGAATATCGTCAAATTTCTCCATAATTCGTGATATATCGTGGCTAATAAATAATCGCTAATAAACATTTGTTTTCCTGGAATAAATCTCGAAGAAATCTTCGCGATTCGAAGAATGATTGCGAAACGGAATGATTTCGGAATAGAACAAATCAGCCGCTATACGAACAAGAATATAAACTTTAGAGATCCGCCCCTTCGTGAATACGTCTCATTACCCTTTCATAAGATGTCAAGGTGGCACATTTCAGTAACGTGCAGTGAAAGTTCCATTCTGCGTGTCGTAATATCATGACAACGCGAGATACGTTCGTTTTTACGAATCGTTTCAACCATACGATAAGACGAGCAGCCTGCGTGAAAATATTTTTCTTCCGTTTTTCAAAATATCCCTACCAGATGTTGTAAAATGACGCTTTTTTAAAATTACATGGACTATGAACTGATTACTCGCTAGGGACTTTTAACGTAGAAAGTTTCGTCAAATTTTAAGAGCCTTCTCGATCCCCGACAAAAATCTTCCTGACAAGCATTAATTAATAGTTGAGCCACTGTTGCATGAAGCGTAAGTCAAGTTGCTTTCGGTTCGCTTCAAGGAAAAATGGAGTTAATCTCGCGCCCCATGACTATGGGGGTACACAACCTCAAAGAAGCGTAGCATGCCACGGGGGTGTATCTCTCTTTTCCTGTCAACTCTACAATGTCGGAGGCATGTATACTATGCCGTAAAGATCGCGCCACCCAAAGGATCCTCAAGAATAGAGTATTGCTTTCCAGATATCCTATACTCGTAAAATAGCCTTAATGTACCCCGTTCGCCACCGGTGTTATCGATCCTTGCTCTTCGGGGCCTATGTGAACACGTGTATATGCGCGCACACAGACGAGTAACGGTACACCAGCACAGGGTAACCCGAGAGACTGCACGTCGTACATACCGTACAGTGGAATTGTATCAGCACCTCTTATGAAAGTCTACATTTTCATCGTACCTCACAGGAGAGGCTCGACGCTACCGTAAACAGCCTTGAGAAGTCCTTCGAAGGGTTGCAGATGCTCCTGCGACTAACTATATTTGAATTGGTTAAAATATTACAAGTAGCGCAGTGTGTGTCTTCCAACGGAGTTGAACGTAGAGTTGGAACTCGGAGGATTCAAAGGCAACAGCTATTGCGAGAAATATCAAAACGAACGTCGACAGATCATTGACAAATTGTCTTAAGAGTCGATAACAAATCGAACGTTTTCGAACAGTTAATTCCTGTAAAATTGGAAATTATATAAACTACATAAATTCTTATGCAATTCGTATATGAATCTTTCATGTTGCATGGTTTGAATATCGGTAGGCTGCGATGTTAATTGTTCGCTAGTGTACGATAAATAAAATGAAGTTGTTCGAGAAATACTCGGAAAATGCTTCAGGTTGTCATATCCAGATAAAGTGGTAAAAAAGAAATCAAGTATCCAGATCGTGAACGTACGTAATTAATTTACGTTCTTCTCGCAGGATGGAACATAATTTTCGAGTGACATGCTAAATGCGCCAGCTATTATAAATGTATCTTCCTCGGTAAGGGACGAGGTTCTAGACATTTGAATAGCGTCATGAACACCCCCGTGGGACTACGTGTGGTGTTTTTCACGACGTGATGTAGCGCTTGACTGAAAAATTCCCAGCCCGGTTCACTATTTTTTCCATTCATCGCGCTCTATTTTTCTCTCTCGTTGTTTCGGCGTTGTTCCTTCTTCGCTGCGAGGCGAATGATTAACGATCCGCGACAGGGAAAAGAAGCAGACGAATAAAAGTGCACGTCCCCCCGTGGAATTTCGCTGTTTCGCGTGCGTCTGACATGTTTCCACCGTGTTTGCCAGACTATTAATGCCCGCCGCGAAATAATAACGACATAAATCATCCGTCTTGGCCGGAGGTGTGGTCGAAGATCAATTTATCGTCGCGCAATGGAATCGATAAACGATATCCAGTCTTTCGATCTGTGACAATCGACGGTGAAAAGCTTCTTCCCTGTAATAGAAATTCCTTGTAGAATTCTATGATAAGTCTATTCGTCGTCTGCATCGCAAATATCGTTCCTTTTGTTTCTCTTTTAAAATACTGGAAACTGATTCTACCCAGAGGCAGGTCTACCAAATATTTTGTCTTCCTTACCGCGGACAGATTTATTTTGCACCTTCGTGTCGTTCGCGGCTCGCGCAAAAACGTGTTTACGTTTATCGTTGTCAGCGACGCACGCAGCACGCTCCACGAGATACATGTCGCAGTTGTAAAGCGTAAGCTACAAATATGCAGGTAAACGCACGACGCGTTTTACGGCGAAAAAATTGTTGTTTGACCACGCTGTGATCACGATAGACGCGAGTAATTTCAATGAAAGTCTATCTTGAAAATATTGCGCTTTCCTTTAGAATAATCAGGATGCTACGATATTTCTATATATGTGAGAGTGTTACGAGCTCACTGAACTTTAGCCAAAATTTCCTGACCAATTCTCGTACCTCCAGATTGGTGTTCCTCAAGTCGACGCTTTTAACAAAAGATAATCCATTAATCATCCGAAACCACCGGATGAGCTTCATCGTTGAAACATATTCACGGTTGACGAGCCGAACACCGCTATCAACATTTCTCCTCTATCGTCGAATTAAAGGATCATTTAGCCGGCTAATTAAGCCACACTTCGATTTAATCGTAAACCAGCCGTGCCTTGATCTGATGATAAATAAAGCAGAAATAAACGTCAAGGACGATTTCACGAATCGCTTGGCACGAGGACGTTATTATCATTGAACGATGCTGGAATTAATGAGAGCTTGCCAGGGATGAACAATTTAGCCACGATTTTACGCTGCGTATCATATTTTATACGTTGTCGTTAAATATTCATCGTGGCCATTGGGTGGCGAACGATGTCTGCAGGCAGTCTAGTGGCGAAGGACCGAAACGGTTGGTCCGCTTGAAAATCATTAGGCTAGGGCCATTGATAACGGCAGCCCGTTAGCAATGGCGTTGCGGAAGGAAGATAGCAGCCGCGACTCTTTAGCGCCAGAGGACAGGACGGAAAACGGGGAGAAAAGCACCCTTCGGTCCTCGCACCTCCCCCTTTTTCGAGATAAAACGTACAACCCGCATCAAAGTATCCAGTCCTTTTTACGACGCGTTCTTTTTTAAGCGTTTCAAATGCCACGCTACCACCGCATCGCATAGTCGCGAATCGAGAAAAGCTCGCTCTTTTTTCAGATCCTTTCTCGCGTTACTCTGTTCACCCCCTCAGCCTCTGTCTTACTCTGTGTCGAAATCTGCAGCTCGCTTTCCTACGAGTCTCTTTCCGCTTAGCTTTCGTTCTACCTCCTCTCTTCATCCCTCTTGCTCAATCTGCTCTCTCTTTCTTTACTTTGCCAGGCTGATCTCAACGGTTTTAATGGCACGAACGAAATGACGCATTGCAGAATTTAAGCCTGCTTTCTCTCCCTCTGTGAACCTCCGTGCTCTTAACGAGTAATTACTACGTTCGTTGTATGTAAGCGGGAAGAAAACGCTAAATGGACTCGCTGCGTGTGCCTTTGAAAGGGATTTATTGTTAGCCGTAAATACTACGTCTAGCTGGCAGCAGAAGAACGTGTACGCACGCGTGTGTCGCGCCCTGTGTTCTACAATAGATCGGTTTTTAAAGGTCCGAAAAATCTGACCACTGCAGCCTGTTTGCCGCTTATTCACACGATAATGAATACAGACGAACGGATTATGGAATTCTACGTATTCTCACCAATAACGAGATATTTTTATTCCCCATTATTCGAAGCAAAGCTGCGAAACCTGTTCGGTTTGTAAAATTTTTGCACGTAATTAAAATCCCATTTCCAATCAGTCGTTCGATCGATATTCTCAAACGACGTAATAACACGCAATTGGCAAACAGGTGTCGTTCGATACAGCGGGACCACGTGACGCAACGTTGCTCGAACGATCAAAAAATCAGTCGACCGGAATGCTAACGGACCGCGACGAAATTGTGGCACCGAATGCGATATTGGAAGGAGTTGGTCGATACAATAGGTACATTTAGTGGAATTGTTACGGCTGAGGGAGGGAGAGGCAGGTAAATAGGAAGGAAGAGACAGCAGATGAGAGGACAGAGAGAGAGGGATGAAGCGAGAGAGGAGTACGAGGATTGTGCTAGTCCACCGGAGGGTGCTGGCAACCAATAGGGGTTGCATAATTCATAGCCTTGGCTACACCCGTACCGGAATTGCGCTCCGTTCGTTGTGTGTTTGCGTAGTGTCAGAACAATATCGCCATGCGAAAGTTCCGCGGTGCCGAGAATGCGATTTACGTCTAAATTGCCAAGGTTACAGCATGGTTACCGCAGCTTACGCGCACGCTTTTACCCTCGTACACGGCCGCGCACTGCCACGAGCGGCTTCAAACCAGTAACGTATGCGTTCACGTAACACCTAGACGTAACGCCAGTGAAACAAAATCGGTGGATTTACGAATTTATGAAAGCAGAGCGGCGGTGGATACCTCGATATCCGTGGATCTCGTCGGGTGGTGAAACGCATATCCGTTCGACGAAACGATCGCCTCGGTTCGTCGGAAATTTGCCGAGAGAAGCAAAGAGGGAAATCGTGCGCGCGCAAGTTGTTACTTAAAAACGTACGTTCCGCTAAAAGAGAAGCAAGTCACAAAGTAGAAGGTAGCGCGATTAAAATACCGAGGGATATTTTTTAAAATATACCGCGGTCGCGTAACGTCTGCGGCAGCATTAGCGGAAAACTTTCGTCCCCCTTTATGCCGCATTTTCCCGGATAAATCCATTCCGTGGTCAGGTTTCGCTTTCATCTGTATGTCGAGAGGATAATGGCTGTATTCCCAAACGGCCGTGGCGGCGAGAGGTTCGCAAAGAGAGCGAGAAAGGGAGGCAAAGCCCGTCTCGCAGACAGAACGATGCAGGGATGAAAGAGCATGGGCTGGTCGGTCTAAATCTTTTACACCAGATGCGAAGATGATCAAAGGATACCTTCGTCCACGTACACTTGTACCGCGCAACGAGCGGCGAACCTCTGAATGTGATAAATGTTGACCCGTGGCCAAGGAACGATACCTCTGCTCTCTCTAGAACCTTGTTCGTTTCCTCGACAAGGAGTATTCGCCATTCGTCCGTGTCCGTTAGTAGAGAAGGAAAAGAAAAAGACGTTCTACTTGTTTGAGAAAGTACACAGTCCAGGAAGTACCGCGGAACGTTGTTAATATCTATCTATTTCGGTAGCTACGGTTCTCTATGGGGAAAGATACGAGCCGAGCTTTGACTTTCTCTTTCGTATCTTATGAAAACACACGGTCGACGTTTGTGGGAACGAGCGATTTCGTGTTGGCTCGGGGAATTCGGACGCGTTTCCTGTAAATTTTCGCACCTGCAACTCCGGCGAACGGCCCTGTGCATCCTTTTTACCGAATTTTCAATGTACGTTTCGCGATATCTCTCTCGCAGTCCGCAAATCTGCCCAACGTTCCGACAGAAACTTTTATCCAGCTCGTACGAGGAGCGTCCTTTTCATACCTCTTATCTTGTCGGCATGGAAATACGTATTTTCTGTTTGGCCCGGCTCCTTTTTCTTCCTGTTTGCATAATACGACGACGTACGTGCGATTTCGTTGCTTTCTTTTGCTTCTTATTACTACGCGATGTTTCCTTGCGGAAAGAGGAAAGGAGACACCCAATAAGAATAAATCGTCAAAAGCAAGGCCAGATGGTGGTTGACAGGGACGCGACGAAAACGAGATGGGATGGATAATCCCATGGGCCTTGACTCGTGTTAGAACCTACCCGAGTTGTATTTGTTTTCGGTTAACAAGTCCGTACGACGCGTATCCGGTCCGAAACCCTACTGACATATTGCCTGTTTGCCGATTATTTCCGCGTCGTCGTTCCAATCGATCTCGCTCGTTCTCTTCTTCCAGCACGAATTAGCCAGTTCAGCTCCCGGATCGATAACGATATCGAGTAGAATTTGACGAACAACAGGATCGTATTTAATACACCGCTTTTATCGTCGACGCGAAGCGAAATACGAAGCACGAATATTCCTCCGATTCGCTTTATCGAATGACGCGTTACATACGACGCTTACTTCGAGAAAAATAACAGCCTACTAAAAAACACCAAAAGTTCCAAGTTCAACGACTAGAGTTATACCACCCCTTCCTTTTCCATTGACAATTTTAACGTCTCTTCGTTTATCATTTCTTTCTCGAAAGATGAAGGACCATCTCAAAGTTAACGATCCGTTTACCGATCTAAACTCGGGATTTTCGAACGCACGAATATCCACCTCCTAAATAGTCATTGGTGGTTTAACGACACTCCTAGCTGTAACTACGTAGCTTCCGAACGGAACTTCTCGGAAGTCGGTCCTCTGGTAGCAGCCCCCAACTCTATCTTGCTCGGTACCCTTCGACCTTCTCCCTTTTGTTTTCGAGCCCGGCCGCGAAAGCAATAAAACCTTATTATACCCGGCTGGAATTTCAATGGCGCGGCGCGCCGCGCACTGCAAGGTGGACGTGGAAACGCGAGCCAGAAGGGGGTTGCGAGGAAAGTGATCGATGGGGACATACGTCAAGCCGGCGGGACGGACAGCGCGTCGGGGCAGAGACAAGATGAGAAGGACGAGAAGGATGAGAATGGCAGAAGGAGAGGGAAGAGAGGGAGAAAAGGTGTGGGCGACTGGCGGATAGGACGAGAAGGGATGGCCGGGCTGCCAGGTGGCGAGACAACACCTAACGTGAATACAAATTACTCTCCTTGCGCTTCGGTTGCCAGCGCCACGGCGCTTCATCCCACGGCCTGACACTGCCAATCACGTCGGCCTTTCTGGATTAACGTCGACGACGAAGCGTCGTCAGAGTACGTAATTCGCGATGGATTATTGCGGGGACTCAATCTCGTTGTGACTCCCTCCTCCGCCCCCGCTTTCACCCTTCGATCCACTCGATATGAAAACGCGTTATCTCTAACGGAAAACGCGGTTAGTTTGAGTAATGTTAATCTTCTTCTATCGTGGAATATTTATTTTTGTTTGCGGAGCATCGTGATTGGTAGAATTCTACGTAGCGTGAAATTGCGCGAAGCGTGTTTCCACGGGGAAACATTTTTCCAACGTGAACCTGTCATTTACTTGAATTAAAATATCCCGTCAGGTTCTTACTTTTGTTCTCCTTAGTCAAGCCATTTTGCCTTCGAGTCGCTTAATCCGAACGAGGTTTAAGCGTAATAATCGCTGTTTTAGAATTTCACATCCGAAGTAATCCAAGCAAGAATCGTATGATGATATGGTTATCAGCGAGAACAGAATTTGTTCTAAAAGAACACAAACAGCGATCAAAAGCATCGTATTTTCAACGTTGCATATAAACGCGTCAGAAGTGTCCACGTTTTAGTTGGCGTTGCCACCACTATTTCCCCCGAGTACCGTGTCATACCTAAACCCGGTATAAGCCCGAGTCATCGATCACCGTTTGATTCAAACAAAATCCACCGCTCGGTCTACCCACCGTGCTCGACATTAGCTCGACAAGATTACGAACCGCGTAACATCATGTACCAGCATTGTGTTCGTCACGTTTTTCCACAAACGAAGCAAAGTAGATACGTGCTACCGGTGTGGGGGCATCGGACCCCGGTTACGTGACTCGGCGAATAGAAATACTTATAGTCGGCATCGGGCTGACCCTATAAATCCGGCATCTCCCCGATCCGACAAATCCGGCGTTAATACGTCAAGAGGCTCGTGCCTGGTTCGTTAGCCGGTGTCGCTTATGCATGCGTGACGCTCGCCGAACGCAATAGTCGATCGGTGGACGCGCGTTCCATTGTTCGAGTGACTGCTGGCGTCGATCGGCGTCCGAACCACGGCCAATAATACGAATCCAAGCGCGCATCGAATGGCTCGGCACACGAAGATCCGACCATTGTGACGGTTTGTTTAGTGCGACATTAGAAATTTGTTTCCGCCGCGACAGCTGCAAGGGCAACGGGCATTGTGCGACGCGGCACCCGACAATGGAAACGCCTGGCATTCCCCGTGGTGTCCAATGAGAGCAGAACGAAGAGGGAAAATTTGTGGCCACGCTCTGAAGGAAGAAAAGGAGCTGGGACGCAGGATAAATGCGCCGATCCGCCCACCAACAACCCCCGTTCGCGTGCGCGCTCCTCGTTTTCCACGTAGAGAACCATCGTGCACCAGCTTCGAACGATTAACGTTTAAAAATTCAAGCCCGTTGGAACCTCTCGCTTTTTTTCTCCTGATCGCCCAGGCTTTGCCGCTTTCTCGAAAACACGTAGTTTAGTGTATATACGTACGTATGTATGAGCGGCTGCATTAACACGAGCAACAGATTAGCTTTCTTATCAACGAGGGAACAGCGACGTGATGGAAGATCCTCCCGCGAGATCTGCTGAGAAGCGTGAAGTTAGGCTGGGCGGTCGATCGATACCGGTTATGGATGAGAATGATGCTTTAAGGACGGAGGAAATGATTTACAAGGGGGACGCGATCCAGATCAGATTTTTATACTGCCTTTCTGTGCGTCGTTCGCCGTGACTTATCGCACGAAATAGTCGCAAGAGCCGAGAGTCACGTAACGGTCGAACGACAAAATGGAACGATGTACGATCCGCGAGCCGAGACTTCGACCGGCCGCTTTTACGCTCCTTTTCCCTCCACAGGCCGTTACACGTTCCTTTAAATCGATCGATATTCCTTCGCTAACCTCTGACGTCGCCTCGTCTTCTACATTGTCGCACTCCGTACGTGTCCCTCCCCTCCCTCATCGTCCCTGCACGATCTTTCAAAAGGGCCCCTCTGTCCTCGTCGACTAGACGCTTTTCCAATTTTCCGTGGCGGCCACACGAACAGGCTGAAACAATTTAGGTAACGTCGAGTCTGATCGAATAATATGGAGACTTTAGACTCCGATATGGAGAGTGCAGTCTTCTTTTACGATCGCGTTCCAAATAGGTTCACTCGAACGAGCATTGCGCCGCGAGACGATGGATTTTTCTCTCGGAGATATGCCTCTCAAATACCCCTTTCCTTTTTTCTTTCTCCCTGGTTGTCCCTCGAGAATAGCGACGAGAGTCTTCCATTTCGTCGACTATTCTTACGTTCCGAAATAAGGATACTATCTTTCATCGATCCCCGTTGTTAACAAACTGCCGGTGTCAAACTGGAAATCTCGTTGAGAATCAGTTTAAAAGTTTCGATAGAGAAGGCCGAGACCAGAATGTACCACCGATCGAGAATCTAGAACGTCCCGGGTACCGGTGTCCAGATGATTTGTGACAAACTGTATCGCTATAACGATGCCGAAGTGTCTGTCAGCCTTATGTACGACTGATACTCGTTGAACATTTATTACATCTGACAATTAAGAGTTAAGAACCGTTCGAAAAAGTCAACTCGCAAGAGAAAGCGCCATCGTTGGAACGTTCGATAGCTCGAAGCTTCGGCATAGTAACGTTTGTCAACGGGAGAAATCTTGATATCGGCAAAGCGACGCGTGGCCACGCAAAATGCAACTTTTTGTCGCAGCGATATCACGACGCAGGTATTAATTGATATATGCAAATCACGACAATATCGATGAACGTAGCACGCAGAAGAAACGCGTTCGCAGCTTTGGCGGATGCGAATTCATCTCGATTGCAACCGTATCCTCTATCGATGGCAACACGCTCGAGAAGCTATCGTTATTTAAACACGATGCCATAAAATATATAGATAAAAGCATTGGCTGACGCGTTGTATCTGTGCGCGCCATCGAGATGTACTCCTGGACGTTGGGTATGCGATCCCTCCCTGGTGAAGGTGCGTTTCGCTTCGTACTTTTAACGATGCCTTCTGTAATCAACCGACAGATATTTTCCTCCGTAAACACGATAAACCGTGGGGCAATATAAATCAGCGAGATCGATTAAACCGCGCGTCCGATCTTTCTATATATGGGATCGCCTTATAAATTCAAATCGAATTCGAAAGCAGACGTAATTGGTCGCTGTTCGTTGGGCTCGGTTGAAAGAACTCTTATGATAAATGTACGATCGAATGGTCGACCGAATCACGGGCAGCGTTACAAAATCGATTAATATGTATCCTTTATACATATATTCGAGATTGTTTCTTCCTTTTCTTAAGCAGAATATTTAATAACGCTGGACATTAAGTGGTTATTAAACGATCGTATGAATAATAACGAAGCAGAATCTGTTTTTCGTAAGAGCCTACGCGCTCATCATGGGAACCTTCGAAAAGCGAACGATCGTATTTCTAGACCGACGTATCTTCTTTCTAAACGCGTTCTCAGAGAAAGCAACGTCACCCTGTGGGAGGCGCGCGACTTTTATTCCGTATTTCCTACATGGTTCAACCCTCTCCGGTGCAACACGATATTCGGAATCTGCCGTTCATCTGGTCGCACACGTGACACGTATACTCGTTACATGCGCGTTTGAACGATGTGTTCCTGTAATCTTACGCTAGAAACGTCGACGAGGTGTAGGTCTAGCCGACGCGTCGGTATTTTTTTTTTTTTCTACGACTGCCGCATCGGGAAAAGGGGTCCTTCGAAAGGGGCGCCACATTTTTTCACGCTCACGACCGTTTGACAGGCCCTGAAAAAATTATACGGACGGGGTCGAGTAATTGTTGCGCTTAAATTAATGACAGACGTCGCCGAGAGTAAACCTCGACCAATACGAAATTAATTCCGTCCGTCGTTCGTTTATCATTCGTCCCCCTTTCCTTCACGAAGAACAAAGAAAAGGATAACAACGCGAATACTTGTGACAACGGTTCGTGACGATAAAGCACGATTAGCAATGCCAGTTGCTCGAGCAAAGGGCGAACATGAACGAACGATCGCGACACGATACGACACGAACACGTCGGAATCGTCGATGGGACTTTAGGCCAATGAAATTATACGAACCGTCACCGAGGTGTGTATATCTGACGGGCTGGCGCAACGTTACATTAACCAGAGGCGTGTCATGATGAGACAATGAATTCAAGATCACGTCTCCTGCCGGTGGCGGGAGGCGCGAACTTAAACCGAGTTACGAAATTAAGTAATTTATATTTATGTATTCACCGAGTGTAACTAGATAGACGCGCATTGCCGCGTCAACTGGCTCGCTCGCTCACACGAGCGCGACGAAACGCCGCGCCGCGTCGCGTTGTCGCTTTCCTATATACACGAAAACAAGCGGCCAACTAGCACTCCGGCACTCGGCCCTTTTCTGTTTTACACCGGCCCGCAATTTGAGAGCGCTAGGGTCCCTTTAATCAAAGAACTCGCGAACCATGGAAACATCGTTTCGATGCTGTGTCAATTATCTCAATCCTTTAAACCGAGACGCGTATGTTTTTTCTCTCCCCTCTCACGCCCATTTCTGTCCTTGTTTACCATTACTTTTTATATTTCGCTCTTAATAGACGCCAGTTTTTCGAGTTGTTTCAAAGAGAATCCGCTGGTAAGAGAAATTTATATTTTATTCATTTCACGGGATTATCGTTATATCGTCGAATCGAATATTGAAATTTCACGGTTCGTCGGGTTTTATTCGCTTATTGGTCGGTTTTCGTTAATACGTTGCCTGCTTTTTCGAGAATGGCTCCTTTCGTTGATTCAATTTCGCTTTTGTGGCCCACATCCGATTCGTCTCGTTTAATCTCGTCGAGTCAAGCCCACATCCGCGTTACCGATTTAACTCGGTTCGTAAGTAAACAAAGCTAATTAAATCGACTTCTTCATTCGCCGGGATATTCCGCGATCCATCCGACTTAATTGATTCCATCGAAACCGAACCTGCACCTCGAATTTCCCAGTAAAATTACTTCCTTTTCGCTTTGGAAAGCAAATACGAAAGATAATAACGATTTATTACAAAACCACGAAGAATTAATCTCTCAGCCGTGACAGTCTTCGTCCAAGATTCTACGCGAAAGGCTTGTTAATCATTTAGTTCGGTACATTTAATAAGCGAGCTCTCCACTGTCTAACCAGCGAACCCCATTTGTCTTCTGGTCCGCGAGACGATGAACAATTAGGACAGAGCCGCAAAGCAGTCGTCCCTTTGCTTTCCCGTTTGCTTTTTTTTTCCTTTCTTCGGCGGAGCGTAAGCGTGGCGAGCGTGGTCCCACGGGTAACCTATCGCGGGGAGCCAAAGTGAGAAATTCGCCGTCGTTCGTCACGCGGTGACATCCCCATCCGTGTGGTACCACCGGTAGGGATCTGCTCAACTCCGTTGCTCCTCTGGGGGAAAACGTGGAAATACCCTTGTCATCTCTTTCTCTTTTCCTGACTGCCGAAACGTAGCTATTGCCTTTTGGTCGCCGCGTCGAAATTGCGTGTCAGCCACGAAAAGCCACGTGGTAATTGCTCCTGCAAAGAGCAAAAACAAAAGGGGAGGCGTGAAACGTGCGTTCAGTGAAAAGGGACCGACTGGTGGATCGTTTTCTCAATAGGTGGTTCCGTTCTCCGTGGTGTTGCCACGACGATGCGTCGTTCCGATTGATCGTTTAATTCGCCAGCAAATCGACGACGAAGTTGACGAAGTGCATCGTGTTTGGATAAAATCGATGCAACCTTCAGCTTGGAAGCTCGACCGAGCGGTGGCGCCAGAGGCCAGGATTCCACGGAAACCACCGGGTTCCACCGGGTAATTCGTTCGTGAACGTTCACCGGACAAATCCGACGCAACGTCCATTGTATTAACAACGTTTTGGAATAATAGATCGATGCCAGTTTGTTCGTTCTCTCGGCTTGTCTCCGGCCGAACTGACACCTGTCCTACCGTCTCGCTTGACCGTGCCGATGAAGTCGTCGCTCTTAATCGTCGCTCCGACGATATGCTGTCACGTGAGCTACTCATTACTCGTATTCCAAAAAGAGGAAACGAATGGCTGTAGCGTTCTAAACCCGAATTTCTCTGGCCAATATACGTAGCACGCGAGATTAAATCTAAATAATCCAAGTGGAATCAGCGGCGTTACGAATCACCTGTACAACCGGAGCTACACCAATTTCTCAAGCAAACGAGCAGACGAGCAGCCGAATTACCAAATTTCATTATTCATGGCCGCAGATTCGAACTACCTGAGCGGATACTTTGCATCGGCCCGAATCCCACGCGAGGAGCAAAAGAAACAGCAATTCCCCCCCGAAAAGATATCTGGCCGCGAATCAACGAGAACTGCTCGCTTAGAAGGATCGAACTTCTCTCTTTCTTTTTTCCCTCCTCCTTCCCCTTATCCTTGATCCAAGGCCCGAAGCGAAGCGAGAGTTCGCCAGTTAGGATTATTTACGCAACGACGACACTCGGCGAAGGATGGTACGTAGAAACGCGGCACACGCATTCATGGCATATGCAAAACATGGGCGGCACTGGACACATACTCGTCCGACAATCTGCACTGTCATCAGCATGCGACGAAACGCGACGTGGCTCGCCGTGACGCATTATAGAGGCGTCGTTGCGCGTCCATCGTACACAGTGTAACTGGCGTCCGTGTACGTAACGTATATAGGCGGGCGTTTAAGCGGACGTGTTTAACGAGTGCGATCTCGCGAGCTTATTTCCCGAACGGAATCGTAATTGACGGTTGTGGGGCATAATTTACGCCCCGTGGCCCCGTTCACAAAGGAGGAACGAAGGAGCAGGAGAATGAGAGTTGGATTTCGTGCGAACTGGCCGCGAAAAGGGGCAAAAAACAATGGGGAACGGCTGATCGGCTAAACTGCTTCTCGTGTACCGTCCGGCAGCGTGTCGTATAGATTCGAACGTGTCAATTGCAGCTAAGGTAACGAGGACGTCGTACAAGAAAGACGTCGCACGACCAGATAAGCGGCCGAACTCGCTCCGCTCGGCCATTAAACTAAATTCTCGTTTCGACGGCTCGTTAGTCGAACACATGGAAACGTCCTCGAAAAACCTGCTCAACCGAGTTTCTGTTTCCGCCGATGTTCGTGAACGTTGTCTCCTCGCGTTAGATCGATTCGATCCTTCTCGATCTTCGTGCTCGACGAGTCGCGATCATCGACAGACCTGCGCCGGTCCTGTTTTTCTCCTCGTTGCTTCCACGAATGCTTTGTCTGTTTCTGCTCCGTCGACGAAAGGAAAGTGAAATTATTTCCTAATTGCGGACGAGATTCTCAGTGAGATACAGGTATATTGCTTATCGGGATGAAGGAAGTTACCGTGGTCGAAGGAATTTTTAAGTGGCGGATCGCCAGTCGACAAACAAAATACCATTTATCCGAATTCCGTCTAAATCCTGGCTTCGAACTGTCCCGCAGCACGATAACCAACCAGGACTATCTGGGCTCGTAGTTTCCAATTCGAACGTCCATCAGACCGACCGCGTTGTTCGCCGATTCGAGGCCCCGTTCTCGTAGCTCGTTAACGGCGGACCAACCAAGAGAAAGGAGAAGGAACTCGAAGATGGCACGAGCCGATACAGAGTGAGCTATGCCCATCGCGAGCCTCCTTCCAGAGGATCTAGAGCTTCTCCTCTCCATTTATCAATGGAACAACGTGCAGGAAGACTGGGAAAGAATTGGAGAACGAACAGGAAGAAGAGTAGGCGGAGAAAGAAGAAGAAGAAGAAGAAGAAGAAGAAGAAGGGACAGGCCAGTGCAAACTCATTCGATCCTGGAATAGCGTCTCGTTATTTATCCACCAGCCTAGAAATAGATCCTAGGTAGTCTATAAAGTCGCGTAGCTGGTCGGTAATTGGGAAGAAACGAACCTCGAACAAGGGAAATTGAGAATGAAATCTGTCTTCGATCCGCAACGACGCGACGTTCGTGACGGCAACGCAATTGCAATTTTCGACTCGTTCCGTTTTTGCTCTGCATGCTACGCTTTACTTTCTGGCGTCGCTGGTAAAAATAAGAAAATCAATAGATAGTAGACTAGAATCGCGGTAACTGCTCAAGCTTCGAGTGCTCCGACCTATTTGACGTTCTTACGTATCTCGCTCGAGATCCTCGGAATTTAAAATATTCAAACACATAAGGAAATAATAGATGCACAATCCTTTTTCGTTTTGCATTATTTCAATGAATTTTGTACGATCCATTTTGTCCCACTTCTATTGTTATGATCGTACGTAATTCAATAAAATAATATCAAACGAGAAATGTTGTGTATCCGTTATTTCCTTATAAAACGAAAGAAATTTTTGGGACAACCTGATATATCGTATTATTTTACTTTGACGTAATAAATACGTAATCTGCTTTGAAAGTTTGCAAAACGTAGAATCCTGCTGGGAAAGCGCAAGCATCGAGCTGTGAATTGAAATGTTTGGTAGTTTTTGATGGGCCGTGTTTTAGTCTGGTTCGGTTTGGAAGGGTAACAGGATACGGAGCAAAGATTCGAAATATCGGAACGAGCAGCGGTAGGAACTTGCGCCAGCCTACTTTCCACTTATTTGCTGGACCCTGGCGAATTAATCTTCCAGGAAACTGCGTCTGCCTTTTCGCGAACGAGCAAGCTAGCGCGAGACCCTTTTTCTCCGATACTTTCCCGACAAATCACGGGGAAAAATCTAGCAGAGTTTGCCGTCGAGTTCGCTCCTAACTCGAAAGACGCTAGTTCGACGAAACTTCCTAACCGAGGAGATGTTTCGCAATGAATTCACGCTGTTTCGGTATTTCGTGGCTGTAATCCACGAATACCTCGGTGTCACTAAGAAGCTCGCTAAAAATGCGATGCATTACGTACGCTTCGTTTGAATATCTGGATATTCTCGTTTCAAATTTCCGGATTTTTGAGCTTTTAAAATTCAGAGACGAAGAAATTAATTGTATAATCGATTGTAAAATGTTTCAACGACAGAAAACAACGCCGGAAATGTTATTCGCGTTATTACAGCTGCTCAGCAAAGTTTCACGAGCTCGGTCTTACGTAACTCATTCTGAATTTTAACGGAATTCTTTCCCCGTTTTTTTTTTCACATAAACACAGACGCGTTTTCTTATTTTAACCGTGCGTAAGCCTTCCAACGTAACTTAATGCTAACCAGAGTTACGATCTAATATTTGCAAGGAATTTCCAACGGTCGAAACTTCTTTCTCGAAGAAACTTTATTAAAGCAAAGTTTCGCAATTCGGTAAAGGTTGAGGGAAAAACATTTTTCGAGGTAGGCTAACGTCGCGACAACCTAAGGCAAACTCATCGCGATGCGAAAGACTAATCGCGGCGCGTGACAGCTCTTCGAAGGGTAACAGTGTCGATTTTTTTTCTTCGTAGCCACGCACGTAGCGGGCAAGGGGGTTGAAAGAGGCCCTTGGCGAATTAACTTGCTGCGATGAGTTCCGGTCGTGACTGCACGAGCGGCCGAGCTCCCTTTTTTTCCGCTCGAAGGTATTTCAATGATAACGCGCGCGACCTTTTCCCCTGTCACACAGCCAAGTGAATCTTCGATGCTCGACGCTCGTGAAACTGAAGCGCATTACGGGCCCGTGAGTCTCGATGCACGTAATTTTCGTTTCACGAACCGCGCTCTTCCTTTGAGATGTCACGCATTGTTCGGCCAAGTGCCGCTTACGAGGGCACGAATCGAGAAAGAAGCGAACCGAAATGAACAATTATCGATCGGCAGCCTACGCGTGCTTCGCGGAAAAAAGTCATCGGGCATGAGGAGGAAGCTCGTTCGTTGAGCTGTAATGGAATTAGCGGGCGAACACGCGCCACGTCTGCGGACACTTTTAACGTATCCTTGAGACAAAATACACGCTAGATCCACGAAGCGGGCACGGGCGAGCTTCAAGGACGAGGAACGTTCGTTTAAACGCAACCGTGGAAACGTTGAATCAGCTATTCGTGAATTACCTTCCTTCCAATTCCGGCGCTACTTCGTGAACTACGACGCCCGAGGCAGGCGTGTTATATCGCCATCGCTAACGTTTCCATGGCCGCAGCTAAAATACCAGAGCACGGCTACACGGAAGGCCCCTGCTAATCTGCCAAAGCACGCCGAGTGGATCCTGGAAATCATATTAGCATGCAAATGTGTATGGATCTTCTAATTTTCACGAGCAAGGATTCGTCTAACACCGAATCCGGCTGATCCGACTTTGCCTTCGGAAAATCTTGGTCCTGCTTCGTTGCACGTTCCAAGGTACCTTCGAATGCGAAATGTAAATTAGAATGTACATTTGAACTCGTAGGTTAGGTGGATCGATAAACCCTATAAGGCAGTTTCTGATAATATCGTTAAACACTTCGATGTATTACGCTCTAACAATGATCGATCTAATTATTTACTTCGCTATACGAAACCTTTCCGAAAGTCTCCGCGTAAAATATTCTCGTATCGAACTTACCCATTCTATATATTATTCAGCGCGTCCTACCTGAGATAAAAAAGGAATGGAGCCTTCGTCTATCTTTATTCGGTAATCACCGATACCCTTGCACTTCTCACCCTGACAACGTCGTTCCAGCTCCGCTCCTCTCACCCCGTCCCGGGGGTCACTCTTCTTTATCTCGGCATTCGAGCCACCCACCTCCGTGGTAATTGTTAATTTACTTGGGGCAAAGAAGTGCGTCAATGTCAGGATCGAGCGGAGGACAGGGAGGGAAAGGACGGGGAGAGACATTACTCAAATACTCATTAGCACGGTCGAAATAAACGCGCGGTCCTGGTCGCTAATTAACGCACGAGACAGCTCCGGCGTACAACTCGCCTCTCGCAGTCTCGCAGATGGGTTAGGGCGGGTTCTCAAGATATTGTGCCGCGCGTCCCTCTTCTTTCTCCCTTTCATCCTTCGCTCTGTTCTCTTTTATTTCGCGGCCGCCTCGTTTCAGTGTGCGTCTACGTACCTGGAATTACCTGTTTTAATTAGCTACGAGACTAATGCGAGATCAACGTGGCCAATCCGGAATCCCAAGATGTCGCGGCCACCTCGCCGCCACGAGGACAGAGACCAGAACCACCGAGGAGACAGAGATCGTCCGAATAAAAGGCAGGCCAAGTGTCTACGTGGATATCATGAAAATTCTAATAGGTTCATTTTTCAAGCGGCACGGCCGTTTAAACCGGTTAATGAGAACAAACGCGTGTCGTTTATGCGTTTTCTACTTCACTCTGCTTCTTCCCTTCTTCTTATGTGGTGAAAAATTTTACCAGGGTTTAAGAGCTTGAAAGCTAGAAATTCTTCGTAATTTCGCAACATCGTTTTTGAAATATTTTCCTTCTATCTGTACTAGTATATTTTTATTCCTCGATCGTGTTCCTCTTCCACTCGACGAATTTTCCCTATTCTTTTCGTTTCTAAATTACATTAGAGCTACAAAGGTTCGCTGTAATTTGTACATCTATCTTGAAACGTCGGTAAGAATATTTTATCAAATAAAATAACGCTCACCTATAAACGTACCAGCGTAGTTTGTAACGCGAAATATGTAATTATAAAACTACCATAGGAACAACCGGTATCAACGAAGTTGATCGGAATTTTATTTCCGTGCTTTTCATATCTCGTAACTAGGACCGACAGAGCGGGAAGAGAGAGTATCCAAATATTTAGATCTTCTCGCCGTACGAACGTATAAACTTTCCTCCGAATCATGTTGGGATCCACGGATCGGTCACGTTGAAAAAATGTTATGAAAGGAGGGTTTGTAAGAGCCGGCGGGCTTCCCGTGGCGCGCCGAAAGAAATCGTTAATTAAATCGTAGCCGGGGTCGCTTCTTCTCCAACACGAACGACGAATAACCGCTTATAAGCAAACGGTGGAAACGGTTTGCCGAAATTTATGGCGGCGAAGTTTCTTAACAAGGCTGTAACTGGTGCGCCGCTTAAGGTGGATTTCAATTGATAATCCGGCGCGCGAGTGGCGGCGCGGCGCTAGGCCGGGCGCAAGACCGTCAGCCATCGCGGATGAAAGATCGTCGTAATTTCTTAGAGACAGGGCTACTTACTCATTCGCAGCGGTTCCAAAGAAATTCAAAAGGAATCGTCGAAAGACGACGAAGGACGAGTAGAGAAACGACGGCCATAGCGAGATCAAGAGGGATCGTGAATTCGCGACGAACGAATGGAGGGTTCCCTATGAAATTTAAATGTACGTCGAGGAGCATTTCGCGGTGGACAAGAGGAAGGAGGTTGGCCGCTCGACCAACCGGAAAGCCAGCGACGGAAGGGACAGAGAGGCAGCGACGCCGTCCAAATGGAAGAGCCGTACGGGCCACGTAAAACGAGGAATAGAACGAAGGAAGGACCGGTTAAAAGAAAGAGAAACGAGAGAAGAAAGGTACCGCGGCGGTGGCGTTCGACGACACAAGCCCTCTCATTAGCGGATCTGCATGTCTCAGTCCTCAATTATCTCGTCCCCACGGCAGCCGTCACTCTGTTTTCCCTTCGAAATTCCAGCTGGACGCCTAATACAATATAACAGAGTTCATTTCGTGCCAATTTGCATGTACCGCCGGCTAATTCCGCGAAATTGAATTTGTCGTCGCGCCTTCCTCCAGCACGTGCTTCGTCTCACTAGCCGCCTCGTAAACCGGCCGGACAACAGTCTCTCTTTCTCTCCGCCTATCCAATGATCGTTCCATAAATTCGTTCTTCCGTTTTACACCTTTGTTTCCCTTTGTGGCCTGCGGCAAGGGGGCGGCGGTGGGATTTGTTTCACACTTGATAGGGACCAGGAGAGGGAATTTATTCCCTTGCGGCGTAACTTGTATACGCGCGATTAAAATATAAAATATGTCGGACCTCTCTGCGAATGTCCGCGTCTATATCGTTAAACACTTTGGCGGGTATTTACGAGCGGTTGGCCGGCAAAGTTTCGCGGATGATTCTTCGGCGACGAAACTGAAACTTCGTGTTGGAAATTCCAAGAAATTCGGATCCGAACGGGACGAAGTTCGGAGCGGATTAACCAGGAGTCGAAAGTCGAGTATAATAGAGCGCGGCGAACGTAGACGCGTTTAACTGTACGAGCCGACGATACGACGACCTATATTCGTATTTGTATACGAATGTTTGCGGTAAACGCCAACGCCGTCGCGCGAAAACGATCGATAAATCAATTCGAGGCGAGTCCGCAAGCGCGCAGGCCGAGCAGTGCCACGTCGGGAAACCGTTCGTACTGCGGCCAACACGGCAATTTCTTTTTTTTCCCCTTCCCTTTTTCCCCGCCTCTAATAAAAAGAAACAGCGGGCCGCCTACGGTCGAAGAAGATACACGCGAGCTCCAGGGACGCGTATAAATTATAATCGATTAACGCTACACGTGTCTTAGCGTGCGACGCTTGTAAACGTTCCGCGGTACGATCGTGATACATTCGTCTCGAACCGTGGAATCTTTTTTAAATACATTTCCATATTTTTACGGTTGGGCGAGCTTGTAAATAAAGACCTCGCTATCGCCTGTCACAGACAACGCACAAGAAGAAGAAGGAGAAGAAGAAGAAGAAAAAGCAGAAGAAGGGGAAGGAGAAGCGTAACTCAACGAGAATGCTAATGCGTCGGTGCTAGAACTCCGAGTCCAATCGCGAACAATCACGCTCAGGAGTGAATGAGCGAAAAACTTTTTTAAAAGAAGCAACAACCGTCGTCCACGTTCTTATCGCGTCTCGATACGATAGGCGATAGCAAGACGGTAAGGTGTAACAGAGTTTCGAATAAGAGGCAAGTTTCGTCCGTTCTGTTGCCATTCTTGGTGGCGCGCTACTTTTGCCGACTGTTCGAAACCGTAGCGGCGCGGCGGGCCGACGCAACGTTCGATACGACGCGCGTGGAACCAACGCTAACGATGTTAAAACGCGCGGGGACGAAGGCACGGCCCGTGATTTCTTCGTTGCCATTTCCCGAGAGAAATTTAATTTGCTTAATCGGTGCGAGGGGCAGAGCAGCTACGGTGGACGGCGGAGAAACGCCGCTGGAAAGTTTGAACAGAGTTGTACTCTCGAAGGCAGAGAGAATTCATTGGCGTAATACCGGGCCCGGCTGCTCCATCTTGCGCCAGTTGTTGATCAACCAGACCGGTATTACGTGATATCGAGCGCAGGCGGAGAATAGGTAAAGAGAGAGAGAGAGAAAAAAAAAGACAGAGGAAACCAGGCGCACGGAAGCCACGGAATGTTCCTCTATCTTCTTCGACGCTTTCCTCGCCATTCTTTCTTCCTTATCTTCTTTTTCCTTTCTCTCTTCTTCGCCCTATTTCCGCGGCGTATTTTTTTAATGCTCTTTTAAATTATACTTCCATCCCGTGCCTGCTCGTTGTTTTCTTTTCCAACGACGTTTGTCACGTGCCTTTTCTTCGTCGCGTTGATTCCGACCTCGGACAATCCGAGTCGCGCGAATGGCATCGAGGTGTCGTTAAAACTCGTTATTAAATTAAACGCGACGACCGCGTGAAAGCCGTCTGCGACTAACAAACGACCATGCCGCCGAGACAGTAAGCTCCGCCGCTGTCGAAGGCGTCGAATGTCGACACGATCCGTGTCGAGGTTCACCAGCTAGGTGGTTCTTGGGTCGCGGAGAACGATCGTTTTAACGATCACTGGGGTGGTGGAAGAATGAACGACGTTGTTCGATCTGTCGTACCGGGAGTCGTCGATCTAGACGCGATCAATTTAAACGGCTCGACAGAGCAGTCGCGGGAAATTCTTGTGCATCGTTGCAAAGAAACGTTTGTAGCAAGCTGCGCTGGTAATTAATACGTTCAGAATTATATTAAATATTACAGATTTATTGCGCATATGGTGCAAGATATGCTATTAATAAACAAAAATAAAATACTACAGAATACTACAATGCTAGGAAATAGAAATAGGACTGGAAATAAAATAAATATGAAACACAGGAAGCAGATACGAAACGTCTATTAAGTGGAGGATTGGAGTAGCGAGGAAGAAAAGCAAGACTAACAGCTTACAAGTTTCCACGCATCTCAGAACGATCGCCGACGAAGACAGAGGAGAAGACTCGGCAAAGTTTCACGCGGCGTTTTAACCAACGGGTGGCATTGTTCGTAAGGGTTAGTCGGAAAGAGCAGCTAGCGCTAGTTACGCCCATGGTCGTCGAGCTGACGCGCGAAATGCTTTTCTCCGGCGTCGGTCGGGACGACGGGGGTGTGAATGGTCTAAGAAAGCGTCGGCGGAATACAATAATTACTTCACCTCAGATTTACGAGGACCGGGAAATTGAAATTTTCGTGCCACGCCGGGCACGAAGGCACCGTGCCGCGCTCGCACGCAGTACAGAACATTTTCAATTATGGCATTATAATTTGTTGCCTCTGCCGCGGCGAATGCGCGGCTGCTGCCGGTAGAGATTATATTAATTTAATTTCGTCTTCTTTGACCGTGTCGGCCGACCCCGCGGCGTCTCTCCTCTCTCGCCTCTCTCCACCGTGTTCACCTCTTTCTGCCCTGTCGGTTCTCCATCGCCTGGCTAGGTCCGACCTACAGAAAACGTGCGGCTGTTGCGCGCGAGCGCCTCTCCACCTATGCAAATACCTACGGGAAATTTATGCCTCGACTCGTGGACGGACGCTTTGATATATTTTTCAATTTTTCTGGCTGCGCCGCTCCATTTTGCGGTGACTTTAAAAGGGAATTTATATTTATGCCGGTGGATTTCACGAAGATACCATACTCCGGTTCTCCGGAGTGGAAGTTCGGGCAAAGCCGAAGAAATTAAGCCGCGTAATTGGATAGTTACCGACTGAAAGCTACCAGCAGACGGGGGGAACCAATCCGACCGGTCCTCGTTGGATCGTGTGTAATCAACACGGTTCTCGTTAATGCGACGCGTTCATAATCGAATCGAAAAATTCGAGAGACGAGCGGCTGTTTATAACGAGCCCTTCCGTGACGCGAATCCGACGCGCGCGCAACGCGAAAGCTGCGAACGAGGAACTCGTCGGACGATAGGGTCCGCTGCGAAACCACACCCTTCGATTCCACGCGTGAAAGAAAAACGAAAGGAAGCGTGTTCCCGTGCACATTCGCGACGCACGAGTCGCTCGCGCAGAAACGATTGATCGTTACGCGGTCAGTTTCGTGCGAGGCTTCGCAGTTGACCGTGGAAAAAAATAGAGTGCGAAAGTAATTATAGCCGAGCGGGCGGTTCGGGTTGGTCGAATAAAAAGGAAAGAAGCTCGAGAAGAATAGATGGAAGAAGAAGAAGAGAGTAGGAGGATGATTCCGGTTCATCTTCTCCCTTTCTCGTCCTCTTTCTCTCTTTTTTAAACGAGGAAAGAGCTGGAACAGTTAGGCAAAGTCGGATGTGGTAGCGTAGGAGGTGGTTCGGGTCTGCGTTAGGGTTGCGTACGGAAGGTGGATACAGACTGGCAAAGGGTGGCTGAGCGAAGGGCCAGAGGGATGGGACCAAAGAGCGGGGGTGGAGTGAGCGGCTAGTGTCAACACTCGCTCACTTTGTGAAGCCGGCAACTCGCTGGAAAGCGGGTAGCGCGCGATATTAACGTTTTCTCCCCTAGCGCCGAAAATCCAACCCCTCTCGTTCGCCAGCGCCCCGGCCTCCGCAAGGCCGTGGCCACGAACGGCCACTTAAATAAACAGCGCGCGCGTTTTATTTGATATTTTACACATGACTCGGCCGAAAATGAAATAACTCCGCGCGATACGTTTATCGAACGTCGCCGTAGCACACGGTGCCACGCATGTCGCGCTGCGTGGAACGCGCGGGGAATGCGGGGTCTCATCTCAAACAGAGCGCTCCTCTCTTTGACGTCGGCTGACGATCCTTTCTTTTTACGTTTTTGCCCGGCGGGCGAGGCGCGGCAAAGTTATTTTAAAGCGAGGCGGACGGGGTGGAGCCGTAGATCGACAGGGAACAGAATCGACGAGTAGTTACGTCACGAGCGAACGAAGCGGCAGCGATTCGTTCGTCAATGTATCGCGAGAGTAATGCTAATCGGACGACTTGTTCACGGACTGGATCGCTCGTCCGCTGATCTTTTCGAGAATGCTATCGCCACGCTAGCTTGTCATATCGATTAATAAGATACTCGGTAAATCGTGACGCGATACAATTATCAGGTTCCAGGCTGTAGTCAAGCAGACGTCGTAATCTACCTATTTCATGGTTGTCGCAATGCAAACGTCGTGCTTGTATAACGAAAATTGATAGATCTCGCGTGTTTTCTGCATATCCGCGTCGCAAGTCTGTGATTTGAGAAGCTTTGATGGAAAGGTCGTTGAACTGTCGTTAACCACGATCTTGATTATCCGCTATCTATCTATACGTAGATATACAACATCAAACAGAAGGAGAGTTAGGTTCTCAGCCTTGTTCTATCATCGATCGAACGCAATGCATCCACTTCTTTTCTATAAGAAACAAACTTCAAACATCAGCGCAGAATGATAACGGTATTATAGAAATCTTCGTACCATTCGGTTTAACGCGATCGAGCTTCCGCTAGCGTATCAGAAACGTAGGTACATAGATGCTGCGTGTTCGGACACCTGTAAACCATCGGTCGATCATCTTGCGTTTGACTAAAAAAGAAAAAACGAAGCACAAAGAAGGTACACGCACTGTGCACGGCCGTTAGACGGTCAATTTCCGGCGCATTGATTGGCGGTAGCAAGGCGGGAAAACGCTATATCACCGTCTGGCATGACGCTGCAGCGTGGAGTGCAATTTACTGCAAACGCACGCGGCTTAAACCGATGATAAACGAGCTGGCTTGACCGAGGGAAAAGAAGCGAAAGCGGAATGACTTTTCGACGATTTCTACTCGCGTATCGCTTTAGATTACCGTTTCCGAGGCGAGATTGGAAAGGCCCGTTCTTTACGACCGACCAGACCGGAAACCTGACTATAATTAATCGTCTAAAATGTACATGAAATATGAATTGCGGCTGGCGTTTTCCACTGCTTGACCAATTTCTTTGACGAAATGAAGTCATTGTACATATAAATTCGATTAACCGATCGTTGTTTCGTTCAAGTAAAAAGAGAACACGCGGAGGAATTATTAATCGTGATAAATAACTGGCATTTCGTTAAATGACGAATAACGGCGAATACAGGAATTATGTAATTTTAGGACTGTTGTATAATTTTTAACAACAACGCGATAGACTCGAATAATCCAAATGACTCGCACAGTTCGACTATTCATCCAGAACTTTCTTGCGCTTTGGTCACATCGCAGTCATAAATATTTCACATACACTACGCTCGTTCTTGTCATTTGCACTTTTTACACGACACCGTGCGTTCCATCTTAAGCGTACATTCTCCAAATTCCTCCATTTCGTTCAGTTTCTTATCACTTTACACGAATCCCGTTCGCATTTGCTCGAAATTACGATGCTACAAAAAATAAATGGGAAAGCACGAAGAGAACGCAATGAAATCCGCGCAGAGTACTCGAGCCTCATTCACACGCTGGCTACGATCAGAGTCGGATGAACAATCGGTCGAACCACCAAACAGGCGACCACAGATAGGCTCCTTTCACACGGTCTACTGGCTCGATACGAAATCGTCAAGCAACACACGCCAGTCGCTGAGAGACAATCTCCAGTCGACCTAGTCAACCGTATAAAGGAAAACTATCGAAACGTGCCAGAAATGTCGGTATCGAAGTCACCATCGAAGAAGTTAGATTTGTCGCATTGATCCGTCCCGTTGGAATTTCCTCCCATTTTTCTCTTCAGCGTTGATGGTAAACAACGATCATTAAAACGGTCAGTTGAATCCTGACGACGATTAAATGCCGAGTTAGCGATGCGTAGGTCGGTCAAAAACGTTGGTATCGAAATAGAATTCGAGAGGTGGACCCTTGAATTCTTTGGTTTTATCGCTGTTACACTATATGGTAATGTCGAGGTTGATACTATGGTTGAGTCATGGCACAGATCGAACTCATGGTCGATTTCGTGATGCATGTCTGACTACGTTCGAAGTCGAATAATGTACGTATTGACAGCTCGATCTAGATAAGTGGATATTAGAAACACGTATCGGAATCAATTACCTTATAAAATATCGTTATAAAATCACTTGATACGTTCTAACTGCTGACAAGATTCATTATTTTCTAGCATTCGCAGACTTTTCTATCAGCCGTAGTAATTAAAGAATTTTTTATCCGCTACTTCGAACTAAATTCGATAATTTATTACATCTAAATTCTACGTTATTAATCTTAACAACGCACGTAACGTACATAACTCGCCATAATGGAAACCGCGCGAGAAATCTTTTTAGAGCAGTCTAATCGAGAACGACCCATGCGGTTGATAATGAGATTATTAAATGAACACACAAACAGTTCTCGTTCATTTGACACCCGAGACTGTTGAAAATCGAAATCAATTTGAAGCCGGTGCACGCTAGTGCATCGTCGAGCGTTCGGACTGGTCCACGAGCAGGATAAAAAAGGGGCCAACACGAAATTTATTTCCAGGCTGTCAAGACGATTCTGCATGCACTGTAGGTGCCAGTCCCGATCATTACGGACGTGGTCAGAGCAGCGCGGAGAAAAAATCGCTGGAACACCGCTGGAGAGGCGAATACGGGTCTAAGGGAACGGCAACGGGTCTCTGCCATCGGTTCTTCGTTCCTTTTCTTCTTTCACGTTCTTCGTAATCCCTACTTAGAACTGTGCGAACCGGGCGAGACGATGCACGTGTGCGTGCTCGATATTCGTTGCCCCACCCACGCATCTGTCACGAGCTCATGGGGATCCGCACGCGGGGCGATCCGTGGCCCCAAATGCAGAAAGAGAGCCGGCGAATCTTGTTTATCCCCGCTACGCTCGGAATAATAGAAGCGTATATTTTAGCGGGCACGTTAATCGTCGGTTATTAATATTGCATCGATCCCCGAATCCAGGATTAGTCGCATATCGACTGAAATATTCTCTGTCCCTCTCTTTGCCACGCGACTCGATAATTGATTGTCACGAATTCGTCATTTTGACCCTCGTTCTCGTTCAGTTTCACCCTCCTCTTCGACCATGGTATTCAGGTCCTCCCGTTTGCCCACGTAATTCATGGAAATTCGCGGTTCTCTCTGCTGTATCTCTTTAATTCATTCACAAAGAACAGTTTAATAAGGAGGATTTAGAGCGTTGATTTTTTGGATTACACGGCTGTCGATGGTAGAGTTTCGTTGCGTTTCACAGGATTACTAGAATTATACGATTTTCTTAATGAACACGTCAAGCGGTAAGTGGCTTTAGCCGGGAAACAGACAGGAAAATTTGCCGCTCGAGAATACGTACAGGTAATATATAATAGACGAGAACGTTGGAAACTTATGTATACTCGACGTCAATGTTGAACACAGACAGGTTTTATTACCGTCTGGAGGGTATCCAGTACAACTGGTAATAACATGATCATTCGTCGAACCAGTACTAGAATCGGTACCAGTACTAGACGCACCAAGTCATGCTAGAATTATCACTGAGTAATGATCATTGGATAGACAGGGAACAAGGTGCCCGTGAATCGATATTAATTCCCATTTCTATATTAAACAGACGCACGAGTGACGGCCGGTAACCCGTGATCGGGTAACGAGTATCGGTGCCCGTTGATCAGAGTCATTTATTAATTTTACGATTCGACGATTCAGCGGATTCCGAAAGCTCCGCGAACGGTAGGAACACGCGGCCAGCACGGGATCATTAATCACACGATTGATCGGTTCACGATCCATTTTTCGCACATGCTAATCGCGGTTTATTAATATTGCATCGATTACCGGATCGGCGTACGGCTTACGCGCAGGGAGAACCAGTCCGGCACTGTGTAATTGATGATCGTTCGAACCGTTCTCCGATTCCGTTCTTCCTATCTGTTATACATACGTGTATCTGCGGCAGGATTATGCGTATGAGTCTTTATCCTCGAATCGGTAACCGGGCATCATCGCGCACATGTTCGCTGCCTCTTATGACGAATAACGCGGCCACCCTGCTGCAGATTATCCAGCTCCCATTGTATATTTACGGGGGGTTAGGTGACAGAGTGCTTGGATCAGCTGCGAAACAATCGAGCCACCGTAAATTCGGCCCCCATTACGGATAATTCTTCGGTTATTACACGCAGAATGAACGACCACGTTGTTTCCAGTAGCTTGCCGGAGGTTTATTAACTCATCGAGGACCAAGGTTACGTTGATATAACGTTTCGTTTCAACAATGGTCGAACTCTATTTGTTTTAAGAATTTAGAAGAATCTGTTTAACACTTTCGCCACTGTTTCTTCTCTTATTCAGACTCTACGGTTTTACGAAGTTCGAAGACATTGCATTCTTCGCAGCGTGATTAATTTTATTTTTGGTCGAGTGGTTGAAATGTTTCTCGTGTTTCTGATAATATTTATTATTCCATTAGAGTCTTTATACAGTATGAAAAGGTTACTGCGATAATAAACGTTATATCATTCGGAGCTTGTTGCATTAATCTTTGATTTTTTGGTCGTCAAGTAAATGAAATTAAATTTCTTCCAAAAATGTACGTCGCGTTAAATTGACGAAATAAGAACATTCGACTTTTCCATTTGTCATCTATGAGAGGTTTAAATCGAATTCCCCGTTGATACGAATCCTACGGTGAACAGAAGCGAACGATTTCCCGAATATCCTTGCAAACAAAGCCGATTAATCACGCTTTTACGCGCAATACGTCACAAACGGTTGACAATGTCTAGTTTTCGGTACAAGCTATAGGCATATGCTCGCTCGGAGAAAGACGAGCGTAAACTCAAGCGTAGTCGCGCCCCTCCGTGACTTAATGGATTGGAATGGGGCAAAGGCCGATCGCGTAATTGCAAGTACGACTAGACGTGGAGGAAATGGGGGCCAAAGTGATATTTCGTACTTCGCTCGCAAAAGCCATGCCCATTTGTACATGAAGAATGGACCCCTGGTTTCGCGAGATTGTACTTTCCGAATTGGTAGCTCTCCGTTTCTTGCAACCCTGCCGACCGATCGGTTGAAAAGACAATACCGTTGGACCGAAGCCAGCAACCGTTTACGAATGTCGCTTTGAGCTTGCAATCGATCGCTATCGGTACATAGCGAATAACAAGAGGTACAGTTTAGTGAGTATAAATTGAAAGATAACTAAAAAACGCAGTAGCACAGAATTAACATTCGATACAGGATTTGAATCAATCAATAAATTAAATACGAGGATTAAAAGTTCTGAACTTGTAGCGGTCTAACGTAAAGCCTAAGATTACAGAGATTCGATGTGAAAGTCAAGAGTCTCGTAGGTCTTGATATTAACTGACCGTTGAATCTCACAGTGAAAATTTGTTAGGGACAGGGAACAGCTTATTTTCGAAATAAAAGCATCTGTTTGTTTTTAAATCGTCGTCTCGTGGCAGCGCGCATTGTTACGTTGATATTTATGAAAACCGATAATATCCAACTGGAAGGAGGATGGTAGGCCAGCATCGATTCAATTTCGCCCATAAAGCTTGGATTTTAATTATGAAACAAATCAATTTGCTGCGCGATAAATTGTTATTAATCATTATCAGCCGGTCAACGTGCTCGTTACATCAGCTACTTTTCCACATGCAGTCGCATGATTTATGAGCAAACCTGTTCGAAATCCACGCTCGGTGTGGTCCTTGTCGCGGAATACACTGAAGAAACGCTAAACTAAGAGGGGAAAAAGGACCTAACCACAGTGAAGAGAACTATTCTCCATGGTACGTTCACGAAAGTAATCGCGCTCTTTGTGACCAAATACTGGCTACGTATGAGAAACCCTCGGGTTTTTGTTCGTCGAATACGAACAGGCGTGTCGGATTCTATGCAAGCTAATCGTCGCCATTAATTGAGCTGGATTTGTATTGTGTATTATCTGTCGGGAGGGCGGTTAGTTATGAAGGACGATCCATCATTCCTGTAGATACGCCTCCTTGCCCCGTAATCACGGATGCACGCGTGTTCGAAACGTCGAGCTGAAACACGGCCGAGTTTTAATGGCGTTCCCGCGCCAAAAACTTTCTTCCACCGGCGAATTAGAATCCCGTAATTTAACCGAAACTTTTACACCCTGACACGACAGCCTGCTAGAAACGTTGAGAAATACTTTCTTCGTCGTCCGGAACGCACTCTGATCGAGAAGTTTCGCCGCCGCCGCCGCCGCCGCCGTCGTCGTCGTCGTTGCGAGAGAAGCAGGCGGAACGTTCGACGCACGATTAACCAGCTGATAGATCGCTTTGGAATCGGTCCCTTTAATAAATAGGCCGTACTTACGGCTTCCATCTCAGCCTGATTTTTCTAGCCGTCAATTATTTCGTTTCTGATCCTGCTTGCTCGAACGACAGTGAAGCGGAAATCGTTGATCTTGGATAGGTTTCGTTACGACGTCTCTGGCTTCCTGCCAACACCGGACGACGGAAATTACAAAGTTCTAGGAAACAAATCTCTATTCGTTCGACACTTCCTATCCATCACGTATACCTATACTATCTTTACAGCTACCATTACTGGTTAATCCAGTGATATTAAAATCATCGGGACGGGAAATTGATACACGAATAATTTCGAGACCTGTGCCAGCCTCGGCCGACCTTATCGGAGAGATTCAAAGGGTGGCTGCAAGATTGCCAGCCGGACGAGACCGGTGTGCATGTTTCCCCCGCGGAAATGAAGCTCTTCCTTTTTCGTAATAATCGAGGCCCGTCAGACCAAAATCGTCCGTTGAAAATTGAGGGTTATGTAATCGAACGCTCGACCAATGAACTACACGAATAATTCTCGTGGAGCCTGGTATCGTGAATGGAAACGGCTACTCGAACCCCTGCCGACAATAATTGAAACCGCATTCTCCGTGCCCATTAATGGCTCTCCTCTCGCCATCGTCCGTTTTTTCTTTCTCCTTCTCTTCCCCTATTCGTTCGACTTTCTCTCTCTCTCTCTCTCTCTCTCTCTCTCTCTCTCTCTCTCTCGCTGTTTCAGTCCAGTCAGTACTCAGCTGCGCTCCTCTTTTCCTCTTTTCCATTAGCTTGCTCGCCAGGCGAACCTATGATTTGGAAATTCACCGGAGACGATGCGAACAGGTAGGTGTGCAGTCGCGACCGGGAGATATATGGGTTACACGGAAGCGGGGGGCTTCATACAAATTGAATTTGTGCAATTACGGGAGTAATTACGTCGGGATTAGGGGGCCATTACCTGCCCACCGCACAGATACTCGGCCCTCGTCCCTTCGCTTTGACTTCTTCCTTCTTTACTAATGAACGACTCCGTGAGACTTCTGCTCTCACTGAACGGCTCCGTTTGTTACATCGACGACAGAACAAAACCTTTTTTATGCGCATATTCGGTTTCTATAAGCGTATGATCGATCGAATTTGGCTTCTTATTGGATTTAAATAATTGGAGTCTCGTTGATTTTTGTATGTATCGTTGAATAACTTCTGGATTGGTTTAAATTACGCCGGATATTACTTGAGTCCTTCTCTTGCTGGATAGATTATTAATTTGAAGTTATATTCAACTCTATGCAGGCAAGGGTTTATTTTATACTGAAGCTTCGTTTCCCCTTTCCTCTGGATTTTTATTTCTATTCAAAAAAGTTCCAGACATTTGGCCCAACGAATGACTGTGTAATATAGCTATTGTATAATATAGATATCGTCGAGTGCCTCGCTGTTATTTCATATTATTCCTTAAACGACAAAAGAGTTAGTCTCGACCACGAACGATGCAGTTTACCTGTACAATCCGATAAAATATATTTCTCTGCCGAGAACTATGTAATACTTTCAAACGATACTCCAAAAGACCTGCTGTAAACCCCATAGAAGGCACTTTTCTCGATCTCTATGAAAGCAGAAACCGACTACTTCTTCTCCTTTATTCTCATCCTTAAATCCACGATCCAAATGGCACCGGTTGCTCGACAAAGGGGTTCGGCTATAAAAATCACGGCGTTCAATGTCAGAAAAACAGCACAGACACAAAGAAGGCAAGACGACAATCGTTGTCGACCCTCCGGCCGTGTATTCACCCCACGATCACCAGGCCCCGTGACAGCCTAATCGTAATCAACGTCCGTGCGCGGCTTTCGCAGCGGGAAGAGTAGTCGTCTGGAGTGGCGGACGACAAAAGAGAATGCTGGCAGTGGCTGTTCGCGGCCGGAATGAGGGGAATCGTTGGACGTAACGCGAGGCTGCTGCGTGTTCTATCTCGTTCAGGGAGATGCAAGGCGCAACCCCTAGGAGCCGGCAAACAGTTGTAAAGAATTCGTGCAACCAGAGCCGGCTAGGCTGGCTCTCGTGTACGCGGACGTCGCTATCTACCTCGAGCAGAGGCTCCGTTAACTACCATTTATCGCGAGCCACGCCGCTGCGTAATCAATTCCTCTGCTCGCGCCCGGAATTTCAAAACTTTTCAGGCTTCCCTCATCTTCCACTACCAACCGAGCCCCTCGTCGTCCTCCTCCTCGTTTCTCGACTAGGGGACACGACGAAGACGTAAGAGTAGAGGAGAAAGAGAGAAGGCCTGTTGCGAGGTTTCGCCGAGTGGCTTATATCAGATTAACCCCGCGGCACTCGTGCCGCTAATTTCCAATTAATTATCTCCGCGCTGACGCACCGTGAGAATGTGACGTGATTATCGTGATTTCCAAGTTTCTCGGCTCCTGCGTCGGTTTTTTTGCCACCCGCTAGTTGACGGAGCACGATTTCCTGTTTCTTTTTTTACCCCCCGTGTTCTCTATCTCTTTCCATCTCGTTCCCCTCTTGCCCCAACTTCTTCCCTCCAACGGTGACTGTCGTCGACGAGCCTGATGCGACAGGATCCTCCGCTGGCGCACCTTTAATACGTAATTAAAGTTTGAAGCGTTAACGTAGCCACCAAGAATGCGCAGGATACTAATTCCACCGTGAAGTATAATTACGCGGATCTACAATAGGATACGTTTGCTATATCGTTATCATCAAGATGGTGTAAAATAAACTTTCAGAATCTTCGCTACTTTGTTTCTTCTTCTTCGAACCTTCCCTCAGAGCAAACCGTTCGACATTTTGTAATTCCCGAAAGAAAAAAATCCAGCGTAGGAATCAGCGTAATCACGGTATCGGTACTTCGACGCTATCGGTATAACGATCCAATGCAGCTCGGCCGCGTTATAACTTCACGAACGTAATTTAGCGGCACAATAATCCTTAATAACCGCGGATGAATTTATCTCGACCAACGACGCTTGAAATAAGAAACACGCCGGGGTCCGGATTCGCGGAAGCCTGAACGAAACGATTTTCTTTTTCCGTTCCTTGACGACTAGGGAGATGGAAGCAGGCAACGGCCAAAGAGAGAGAATGGTTAGGAGAAAAAAAGAAGAAATGGGAGGAGGGTTGCGGCCGTAAGACGTTTTTTCAACCCTCCACTTAAAAACTACCACCTCGCGGGGTCGCCGCTTAATGGACGCGAAAAATATTGTGGCTGCTCAGGGGATGGTAACTGGGGTAGCTATACACACCGTGGGTGATCGCAGCGGGCCCACGGTGAGAAGCAAGCCTCGTCCCCTCCTACGTGACGGCTCATTACGCTCTTTCCATTATTCAATTAATCGTGGCCATTTATTATCATCAGATGGAAGGCGTGAATCGAACGGGGACACGCATTGTCAAGCGTGATATTATGCTCGATAAAGGAGCCACTCCGGGCGAAGATGGTGTGGTGGTTTCTGTGCTCGAAAGGGGATGACAGGGGCGGTCTACCAATTGCGAGGTTCGCTGTCCTAAAATGCATTAAATCGGTCGGGCGTAGCTTCGCCTTCGTGTTCTTTTAATTTCGTCGTGATAATTGACTCGAGCGCCTCGAGGATAGATTTTTCTTGCCAATTAGTATAATGGTAGGAGTCTCATAGTGGTGTGTATTTGAAAAGGGAGTAACGGCAGAGCGATGCAACAGGGGGATGAATTTGTCACTGGCTGCCTTCGGCGATATTCTTTGTGTTTACGTTCGCAATTTGACATTGTAAGGTTCTATACCGCGTAACATTGTCACATTCTATACGTTTGTTCTGAGAAATTCTATCGAGGTTTCTGTAAATAAATTTAAAGGAAAACGTAGAAAATAGGAACAAGTTCTTCCTGCGTATTCTGCGATATCACGCGTTTCATCGGTATTATTAGAAGCAATATCTATGTTAGTAGGTTGTAAAGGGAACGAAGGATACTCGGAAGAACATAAAGAGTCGCTTACGATGTACAAAACGAAAGAGACGACGAAAACGCGACGAGTAGGAACGAGGTAGAACATAACGCGTGACGCAAAGGACCAGAAGGGTTGAGCGATGACACGCGAGAGTAGAACAGCCGACGGCGATACTGCGAGAGCAGGAACGGAGGATCAGATTGATTAATAGGGGGTACATCTGTTACCGGACGAGCGAGAGGGTGGATGGCAATAGTCCGGAGAAGGGTAGCTCGCAGTTAGCATTAATCACTGCAACACGCCGCGGCCTGACTGTCAGGTCCCGTATAATGCCCATTGGCGTGGAACCAGTCGGCCTTTCCACCTGGGACAGATCGAGGGGTCCCGTTCGAGTACATTCGACCGTATAAACTTACCATATTACCGGCAATTCGGTTACGTGCTCGCGGAGATCCTACGGATTATCGTGCTGGCCAAGCGTAAATTAATTGGGATTGTGTAACTCTCGGGACACCCCAAAGTCGCGTCCTAGGATTATTGAGACGCCTGCTCTGTGTCCTCGAAGTTTGTTACAAAATCGAAGATTTTAAATACAATCTCAACGTACCAATGTTGGAAACGATCGAGCGTGCAAAAATTTGTAAACGATTTTCGAATCGTTTGTTTAATAAAAAAAAAAAGAGAAGTGATATATTATTTATACTTTTGAAGGAATTATCGTAAAACGACGAGGGTGAGATCCGATTGTAAAGTATTATTTTACAAATTGAACTCCCGAATAAAACCTAACTATGGTAAAAATTTTTAGAATTGATGGGATTAAATTACCGAAATGGTAGTGGCACTCAAAGTGTCGCTACATCGACGGTGTTCGAAAAATATGGACACCGGTGAAAAGCGTCGAAAGCTTTTCCACCTCGTGCTCCGTCGACGACCGATGAATGCGTACACCGACTTCGCGAAAATCCATCATCTGCCCCTAAGCAGAGTAAATTTGACAGATGCGGGGTTCGCTCTGTAAGCATGGCTTCGAAGTATCTGAGATTCCTGGCATATTGCCCCCTCGTGACTGTAATTAATGAAGGGGGTACCACAGGGTTCTTGCCAGAGGGTGTCGACACCAACTCGTGGGCCCCTGTCGGCTTAGAATTCTATTTATTATATTTAATTCTGCAACTCTCGGGCACAAGTGTACACCGAGTCGGCTATAAACCGTCTGCATTATGTATCGTGCAACGTGTATAAAATCGATTCTCAACGAAAGAAACGCAGGAACAGAAACGTCTTTCGTAGAATAAAAATTTCCATCGTACGATGTTTCTTCGCTTTCCGATTTTACTGTCCACCTTTCGAAAAATATTCAAAAATATTTCAATACTTGAATTGAAACTTCAGTTAATTGATTAGTGTTGTACGTATATTTATACGAAACCTCTACATGTAACAACTTCGGAATAGTTTAACTCGGACAGAGGCTGTGATAAATCTGGACAGTCAAACCCTCACACAACTGAATTGACCAATGATTACAGTCTTATAGCCAAATTATGTCATTTCCAATTATTAAATCTCAAGGGAGAAACGGTAACGAAACTAACAAAATATACCAATCGTAAGATACACGTACAATCTTCATGATACAGAACGGAACACATAGGCAAACACTCAGAATTCAAACCGACATCACTCGCAATCGCGCGATATATTAGAACCCAGACATCGTGTATATAATCGTAAATATAGACGTACACGTAAACGTACACGCGGATCTTAATCAAACTTTAACTAGAACTCAATCGATCATTGTGTATAATCCTGTAAAGATAAAATAGGTCGTTTGCTCGATTGCTCGCTTCGAGTATTGATTTATTCAATCACTCGCGATGCATCCAATGCAATGTCCTCTGAACGATCGTCGCTTTTACCACGATATTTGTTACATCGAATATTTTTACACAATCCTATTTCGTTCTGAACATTTCATAATAATGGTAGGTAGATGTTTTTAGAAACAAGCTTACAAGACCGCTCTTCGAGCCTTCGTGTAACTCATTCTGTACGTCGTATATTCTATTGGAATTAATTAACGGGTACACCAGGTGCGATACCTATTGGTCTCTGTACACGCGCACATGGAACGAGTGGACGCGATGTAACCGCGTTCGTAGACCACAACCACCGAAGAGGAACGATCTTTGAAGCGAGAGGAATGTAGAGCCGTGCAAGACGCATATATGGACAGACTTCGTGCAATTGACCCGGGACGAATTAGGATCCTCTTCATCGGAAGAGGAAAACGTGCTTCAGCTTAACCACGAAAATACAGCATCGCCTGAAACGCCACGGAATTACGATGCAGCAGAAACGGTTTAACGTTAACATCGCCAATTAAACTTTTTAAGCGCTCCAACGAGTGGATGTTTCAACTTTTAGAGACAAGCAACAAAAGCAGTAGGTTGAAATCCTTTTTCACGAGAACCGTTAAAACGTTCTGTAACAGATTTTTGTTACGGAGGATGTTTCATTATCCTTCGTAATAAACCCTATGTTACAGTCCTTTTTAACACTGGAACACCAGATACGGTCGTTTCGACGATTTTTCTTTTTCCTTTGTGGTTATTTTGATGCTGTTAACTTTAATGCTGTTTAACTGTTAAATGACTTTCTGTACCTTTGATGAAATATCGTACGTAATCACTATGATCACACGTTCAAGCTACTTTCCGTACAATGCAGTAGAACATGCGCAAAGGAAACATTTAAGATTTCTATATAATTGTTTAATCGTTATTGCTTAATATTATCAATCTTTATAGTTCGATTTTAAATTATCTCGGGTTTAAAAGATTGGCTATTCTTTATGTTTCCGTCGAATGTCCAATGCTTTAATCGCCAGACTCCAAAAATCAGTGATATCGATAGAAAAAACGCGCAAAATATTAAATAAAATCGTACGTGGATAGAATAACCATTAATAAAATTCTAGAACAAAACTTCCATTGCTCTATCTCTTCCACGGTATTTTGCAAAAATTTTACAAAAATACAGCAGCGAGTCTCAGCGGCTCCTAGCAACAAATGTAGCAACGAGGATCCTTGTGCAACAAAATCCCGTTAGGAACGGCTAAGGTCGGTAACGAATATCCCTGACTGGAAACCTGATTCCAATTTCGACGCAACTTCCTATCAAACTCGCGTCGTAGATCACGCAACAATGCTCAGCCACGGACACTCGATTATACCGCGCCACAGAAATCGCGAGCATTCAGCTGCTTTAACGCGGAATTAATTAAGAGATACGTTATCCCGGACATCATTCATCGAGCCTGCACGGCCCGGAGCTAGTGCCAGCCAACTCGATGAAGCGACTGCTTCCGAGAAGGAACCGGTACCGCCTCGAAACAAGGCTCCGATGCACGGTTGCGTAGGTGCTTTGTCGTGTGAAAGACGCGCGTTCGCTTCCATTCGAGATCGCGGCACAATGCGAATCCCTGGCCACGGTATTCTAGTTACAGGAAAACCGGTAATACGTCGAGCCTCCTCGGCCGAGCTCTAACCACGCGGCGTTTACATTGGTTCCGGGGAAATTACCCTAATTAACCGACCTACGAGAAACGACTTCTGCGTTAGGGCGTGTCTACGCGTGTGTAGATGTATGCACACACGAGAATGGAATACATGGAAGGCGATTGACATTATCGTAGGTTGAACGAGCTAGCTCACGGTTTGACTCTTTTGTCGTGTTCCGATGTCTTCTTGGATGATAAGGTCCGTTCAGATATATCCACGTAATATAGCAGAGTAGCGAGTAATTTACTAACTTGTCGTGTGGACACTAAATTTAGTCGAGTAGTTTAGCGAAACGTTCCGAGTCACTTAATAAGTTACCGCGCGTGGACATTAAAATTTAGTCGAGTTGCTTAGCGAAACTAGAAATATGGATATTAATATATCGAATTTTATAATTGCTCTTCTGTAAAAACTAAGAAACGCGATTTATATACGACTGATCGTATTTTTTACCTTTGCATCTTTCAATTCAGTACGCACCTCCTAATAATATAATTAAGAGAGTATAATATAGGTATTACGTTAAATTGGGATGTTTTAACGAGTCTCTTTATTCAACCATGGCGAGACAGATTTAGAGTCAGATAATGGAGAGTTAAAGCATAAAAATCCTACTTTAGAGAAGCATTACCTCGTTCCTGTTGAACCCTGGATTCGGTAGGAACAATAGGTACTATTCCTAAAGCTTCTCTTTGCTTTCTTTCTTCTTCCTCCCCTTTACGCTTTTATCTTCTGTTCCATTGACCTCTCTCCACTTTCTTCTTCTGCTAATTATCGTTCGACTAGTCAGAGATCAAAGTCACGCATCAATCGCGTAAAATTATCGACTCGGAGATGGAACAATATCAAGCGACGTTCTCTCATTCGGAAAAAGTTTCTCGATTAAAATGCTCGTTCCTCGTGCAGAGTTTCGTACGTAATGCGAAACAAGGAACAGACACCGGTGGTAAACAGAAATTGTGAGCAACTTCGATATCGGTGTAAATTTTTAACGAATTTAACATAACTTTATATGTTGGTTGCCCTGACTGGACGGCTCCCACGAGGAGTAACTCGTGCATTCTTTCGTACGCGAGAAAGTTGCGGCGGAAAATCGTTATTCGCCGCTCGTAAACGGGATTCGTTGACGCGCTAATGGAATAAGAAAATACGCCGGCTACCAGGAATAATTAATTAACGCGATTAAAATTTTGCCTCGATGCCCCGTGGTTGTCGCCCGCTCACGTAGCAATAACGCAACTTTTTATTTCGCCCATTCCACTCCCCGAGTTTTCTCCACGGCTCAATTTCCCTTCAGAAGCATCGTCGCTAACGACCAAGTAAAAATAAGATATACTTCGCCCGGAGTAACAAACTTCGTTACAGTAATTACGTTTACACTTGAGAAGTTCCTGCCCAAAGCTGAAGTGCCACGGATTCGAAGTCGAATCAAAGCAAAAACGTTTCGAGATATTTCCGCCACTCGTGTTTCTTTCTGTAATTCGTAATAACGAAGACTCGTGCGTCTTATTTTTAAAGATTATGTCACGGACGGTGGTCCTGTTACATCGGGATTCAATCGTCCGGCATCTGTCCAACAAATTACGTAAATAAGTTCGAAGTTCTGATATTCAAACTTGTAAATAAATTCTGACGTGAAACTACCCAAAACACAATGAAAATTCGAAGCGGTTTTATCGTACTTTCGCCGGAAATTCGAAAATTCTTAAAAGAAATATACCGGTTAGTCATACCGGGGTTAAAAACAAACCATTTGGTTCGGTATCCCGGGAACGATCTCTCGTCGGTTCGTCTCGCGGTATCGAGCTAACCGGAGACAAGGGTGCAACGTGTGTATCCGTTTCTGCGAATCACGCGCGTCGTCCAGAAGGGGCTCTGCTGTTTTCCTTTTTCAAAACAACCAGCAAAACGACGCGACGCGAGCAGAGTGGAGGAGAAGAGCGAACGCAGGCCAGGAGCATCGTTCGAGCGCAAGTTTAGTCTACGGCGGCGCACGGCCACCATGTGTCCCCCATCGGAAAACATTCAGAAGAGGCACACTGACAAGTTGTCAGCGCGGCGACCACGTTTGAGGGCCAACGAGACGTCAAGACGGTACACTGTAAACACAGGAAGCGATGACGACGTGGAAGCAGCCGTCCAGGAAGCAGTGACCTCTCATGATCGCTCATTCGCTCTTTTTCTCGTCGTTTCTGCGCCATCCGTGCGCCTCGTCGATCTTCGTGGACGTTCCACGTGAATATACATATACCGTGAAATCCATGATAATTCACATCTGTGCAGTTGTAGCAACCGTATGCGTATCTCAGAACACGTGACACGTTCCATGGTTTGTCGTTACCAATTTATTCGACGCGTTCCATTCCACTTACGGGATGAAAAAAAGTCGAAGAAGAAAGGAAAGATACGGATCGTTGGATGAGCCGAAGCTGGTCGTCGGCGACATCGACATCGCCGGTCGCCGCCTAATTGTGGCTGACGTGGGTGCTGAAAGACGACGCAGGAACGGACCGTGAGACTCGGCCGGTTGACACTCGATATCGTGTTTTGGATTCTAATGGCATTTACCGGCGTGTCAGGTTGAACGTCGGCGAGCAACAGTTGGCGTAAGTTACGCGTGTGTTAACACGTTGTTGCTGAAAACACTATGGCCGTCCGGTGGTTTGTTTGTTCGTTCCCTGCCCGGTATATGTTCCAGGGGGTCCCGTTCCATGTTTGCGCGCGCGTCGTTTTGCACCGTGGACCGTGGGGACGATTCTATTCCGATTATTTGTTTGCCAAATAGCTCGTTGGCTTGCGAAAAATTCCAGCCGCGGCCATTTGGCTCGCGCGCAATCTCCAAACGGAAATTCTATAATCGCTCGTTTAACGCTTGCCCTACGTGCTCTCTACGTTCACCGAACGTTTCGCGTTCCACTATGTGTCTCGTTGGTATCATGATTCTTTTTTACGGTAATTTACGAAAATAATAATATCAGAGAATATCGATCAGTTACTGGCTGTAGCTTGTACGTTTTCTTTTTACACCTTTACGATTTTATATCGAACAAGATAATCGCAAGACTTGGATTAGAATTGAATTCTTAAGTTATTCCAACAATACGCACTCGGGATATCTTGTTCGTTGCTCGTCTCTACAAAATCTTATTTCGCGTTTTCCGGACTCGACGGTACACGATTTAAGCCAGAGCACCTTGTAAATTCAAGTTTCGCTAATTGTAAGTTTCGTTTACCAAATGGTACAATCGAATAATTCGTAACGTGTGAAATTTCTACTTCGTCCGTCCCACTGCCATCTTGTTACTGCCATGTAAGAGTACGGTAATGACTTGTAACCAGTAACTGGTAAAATTTCACTAATACCATGATAGTTCGATCGTGCAGGAGAGATCAGGTTAATCGACGTGCAACTACAAAACGCCAACGTAACTCGGGTAACTATACCCTCGGGATGAAACAATAGACGAATATCGTCCCTCGTACGTTTCGACTGCCAACGCCTTCGACTCGATAAAATATGAGAGAAAGTATCGCGAAAGCATATTCTCGCGTGGATTTTCATTGAAAACGCGCTCGTGCGCAGATGGCAATCTGAGATATACGCCGTATAACCCGTTATGCCCGACGCGATGAAACTTCACTGTGCACGAGCCTCCGTTACAATCTGCTACCCATCGTCTATTAAATCTCTATTACACCCGCTGAAAACCTCCAACTGCAACACAACCGAGCTCTAGCATTTCGGTGTCAAGGGTCGCGCGATATTGCAACCTGACCTACGACCCCGCGCTTCCCACGCAGTTATACCTGAACACACATTCGCCGTGTCTGTCATCACGGTTTCGTTATCGAACGCTTTCTCACGACCGATCGTTGTGTTCCGCCAGCCTCTCTTTCCACTTCGTGCTTTTTGATATGCACCGTGCTGCGAAAACACTCGGTATCGAGACTGCCGGCTTTCGATAAGAAATCACCGGCTGCAATTGAACGGGTAAGGCGTTCGTGTCGGTCGAGATGAAGTTCGGATAAAACTCGTAGTGGGTTGGAATCGCTGTACGTGTCTATTCGGATGTAAAGTATAGGGGATAAAGTTGTCGATGACTCGGGCAGATTGATTGAATTAAAGGTTTCCCGATTCTAATCGTTAACTAGCAGCGATTCTGCCGATCGAGAGTGTACGATGTAGTTTGTTTTGCCATCATTATTTCCTTCTTTATTTGCCGCATTGTAGAAGATAAATGTCCGACTACGGAGAGGTTGGATCGTCGTAGATGCTTCGTCAACGTCATTACGAATAATTATTAGCTATTTAACTTGCCATTTCAATTATCGCGCAGGATAGCTCTCGCTATTTTCGCGGAATTTTTCACAATCGACAATGAAACGAATCGTAACGATACCGTTCACATCGGCGCGCGATAGAAACTTTTGAAAATCGTATTTCAACTTGGTATCTTCGCGATCGTGATAAAATATCAAAAGTCACACAGCGAGTCGAAAAATATCGTTTACGCTATTCATCGATACATCGTTATCAAATAACACAAATAACGAAAAACGCGATATCATTTTACTGGAAATAATGGTTTCCTATGGTCGTTCGAGCGTGCGCCTTTCATCGCGAAACCGCCTCGCATTGAAAGCGTTTTCATGGTCAAAATTGCGACCTGGACAGAAGCGCGTCTTCCCATCGAGAAATCAGATTGCTCGCAGGGCTACGAAAGGTTACGAATTTTCCACGGTACATCGATTCCTGCTGACAGCTTGTATCGCGTACTTGGTCGGTGTGCTCATCGATACGGTATTTTTCGCGAAAGGAAACGTGGGCGGATAAGCCTGGAAGTGGTGCAACCGGGTGTGATAGAGGCAATCAGAGAACCCATTATATCGCTGTCACTGACTGAAGAGGGTAAACTCGCAGCACGGCAATATTACTTATAAGCCTTTTACTTCTGATTCTTAATACGTTATTACGAGAACGGTTTCACGTAACGGTGAGTCGCGTTACGTATCGGACGCGACGCCACCATCGATCCAACAGGCAGAGGCTTTCATATAAATCGGCTAGCTGCTCGCACCGAGCGAAATACCGCCGCTAAACCGGCGAATAAAATATTCGAAAACTATTAGCGGCGATCAACGATCGGCCGGGGCCTTTCAGCCCGCGGAAAAAATGTTTCCATTTGGACGGAACGAGTCACGGTCGGTCGGGTTGGCTGGCCGTGTCTACGACGCACTGGCCCCGACCGATTTAAACATTCAACGGGGCTCGTAATCAATGAAACATGCCTGTAAATTTGTTACGGCCGTGCACGGCCGACGATCGATAAGCTTTATTCCACGGCTTCAAATTTTGAACGACGTTGAATTATAGAGGTGACTTTCCTGGGACGTGAAAAATCTGTCCATCGAACCTACAGATATGCACGTAGCTGCAGTGAAAAGAAAATTTTCATTCGACTCTTTATTGAATAAGAGAATCTTCGTATGACAGTTTCTTTCCAACGTGCATCTGAATTAATCAAAGTTGATCTACGCTGATCTGATGGCCGAAGGTCCAAGCTTTGTCGGGCGAGGACCGATGTTTGAGCATTAATAGGTAACCGAGATCGAGCTTCGTCTCTCTGTATAACCCGAATGCCGCGGTCTAGAGGTCACAGGTCGCGGGGTCAGGTCGTCGCCAGGTGCAGCTGCAGGTAGACGCAATCAGGGGGTGGGCCGTAAGGGCGCAAACGCGAGCGCCCCGTAGTCGAAACGGGAACTATCACAACTTAATATCGATCCGGTAATTCTCGCGGCGCTCTGTGCCTCTCTCCTCCGGAGTTCCCTCGGTTTTCGAGCTCGCTCGTTCCGTTGGCCGGTCTCTTTTCCGCCGAGGCATCTATACGTTTTCTCCGCCGTTCCCTCGCTGCCTCTCTTTCTCCAGCGACCTGCACGGTCCGTTTCCCTCTTCCTCGCTCTATCGCTCTCGAGGCAGCCGTCTTTCCGGCAATGGCCGGTTCCTCACTTTCAAACTCCCGACAACCGTGGTGGAGTCAGTCGCAATCAATATGGCATCCTACTTATCTCCATGCCAGTGCTTTTCGATTCTATCCGTTCCATTCGGCAGTTCTTGCGCACCGTGTTCGATACCCTGTCACGAACACGTCCTCAGAATCGTAGCTAAATCGCGCCAGGAACAACGACGATCTTCTCCGCTTCCACTTGTCCCTCGTGACGCTCTATGGATCGATGATCATGCATCGAAGTTTCTCTTTTCTTCGTTTACCTCGTTGGAATTCGTTGGGAGGAAATTTTGGTGGGATAAACGGATATTTTTCTACCTGGTCGAAGACACGTTGCATAAAAAATTCTTCAAGTTAGGGTTCGATCGCTCGGTTTGAATCACTGCACCGTTCGAGTCTTTGATACGACAGTTTGAACGGTTGAATCTTTCCAAGGACATGGCTGAAACCACCGTCGCCACCGGTTCGTTGCTCCGTTTAAACTTGAGAAGTGCGAGCTTGCAGCGTGGAAAGGAAGCAGTTTCCAGGGCCACGTGAACTGCAAGTGCGCCACTCGAGAACTGGGTTGTCCGCGAACGACACCGTTCGCGGGATCGTTCGAGCGAGAATACAACGAAAGTTGAGCGAATTTTGGCCTTGGCGCCGCGTGAAAATGCAGAAGTGCAGGCGAAGATCTTGAGATAACGTCGTCTTCTGTAGACGTAGTGGAAAATGGGTCGCTCGTAACTGTTCCGCGTCGCGGAAAACCTCGCGCGAACCAAAAGCTGCGCCGTTTCGAAAGAAACTCTGCTCGTTACGTTCGAAATGGCGAACTTTCACCGAGCACCGTGTCGACGTTCCGTCGAACGATATATTAGCGAGTTTTCGAGCGAGAATCGACGCGTTTGGAGCAGGGCCAGCGGAAATCGGAGTCGTTCTCGCCGACACCGACGTCTGGTGGTTTTCGATCGAAATCTGGAACGGCCTCGAGACTCGAAATACGTGATTAGCGGTCAGACCGGGCACGGAATTTTATCGATCACGCTCGAGATAGGCACACGCACGGCCTCATACCTGGTACTCGCCTTTAGGCGCTCTGTGTAAACGCGGGTTTCCGGTTGACGACCGATAAAGCGCGGCTGATTCGGATTGCGTAGCGCGCCGCCGCACGCGCGTACACGCACCGCCTGGAATGTTGATCGAACGCCGATAAATACCTGGCTACGGTGTACGCGGACACGAACGGTGGCCGCTGGCCGGTGGCTGGTGCCTGGCCATTGGCGGCCTGAAATTTCCACCGGCCTGGCGAACTGTCCCGATCGATCGATGTCTCGTCGAATTTCGAGACATTCAATCGAGTAAAGGCATAATACGATATATTACCTAGTGATAAATCGCGGCCTTCGGCATGTGGAATTTCTCGTTGCGAAACCAGTGTTTGCAAAACGAGATACGATTTAATTCCATGCGCGACTTGCAGGAAAGCGAGCGATTTTTGAACACAGCGTCTTAAATCGGATTTCAAATTATTTAAAGTCGAATGGTAGAATTATTACATCAGAGTATTTGGTCTGACAGGAAATTTTGCTGAATGTGCGATATTTTGAAAGGGAAGAATGCTTTTGTTTGTCTAATGTAGATTTTACTTTGGCCAAAAATCGTTAAATGGTCTAGAACACGAAGAAAGTATTGAACAATTTCGGAAGATAAATATAGTAGTAAAGTATAGTGATAAATATAGTACCCAAACATAATACACGGAGAAGCATAACTTCGCAAGATGTATTTTATAATATCTGTACAATTCTCGAGTTCTCAACGTTATCGTACGCAAGAAAGCTTTCAGACGATCAAAATATATCGTCGATAGAATGTTGAGAACCTTAAACATTGACGAAAATATTGATCGTCGGAACGCTGCTTTATACGTCGAAGTGACTCAGAAATTTCACATCGCGTAATCGGTGTTACGTTACAAGTGCCAGTACTCGTCGAAGGGAAGCTCGATATACGGAAACGTAGCTCCAACTCACGTCACGTCTATCCAGCGTCCACGGACGTGTTCTATCAATTACAAGAAAATTCTCCGCAACACGCACCCTTATCGCCAGAGGATTCGCGAAGGCGATGGATCACGGAAGATCAAGATATCTCCGTAGATTAGCGGCGGGAAACGCGAAATAAATCAATTAGCCTGACACGTCATGGCGCGACGTCTTTGCTTGGTCTTGTTGAGTCTTCGAACGAATCCACGTTCCCTTTTTTCCCTTCCCTGCTGTCGCTGGCCACCCCGCCTTAGTAATAAAAGCCACGACGAGATTTTCTTGTCAGTGAACGGCGTAAATAAACTTGCGAACGGCAATGTATATACGTTGGCAGGAATGCTGTCCTTTTTGTTTAGTCCGGTGAGCGTGTGCGAACGCTCGGAGATCGGCCGGACGTGTCGGGAGATAAAATGACGCGCGTCTGCATCGTCATCCGTGATAATGGCGGTGCAGACCGCGTTCGAGGAGGCGGGATGCCAGCCGTTCGTTTTCGCTGTCATTTCGACGCGTTATTGTTTTGCCTACGCGGAGACGCGTCGAGACTTAAAAAAAAAAAAAAAAAAAGACGCAGTTGGAGGAAGATGGTACCGGTACCGATCCTCTAATTCACGGGTTTGCGAGAACGGAATTCGCCGAGGTCGCACGCGATCGTTTAATAATTCAGCGACTGCCTCTCCCTTCACTGCGAGTCAGTTGGGAAAAAGTGAAAATTTTGAGCACATTTTACCACATTTTACGACAGGTAATATTATTACCGTTATTGATGTTTGAATGACAGGACGAAGAAAGAAATTTCTCACGTTTTTCTAACACTAAGTTAATTTGCTCCTTGACGTTTCACCGACAGAATAGCGAGAAATCGATATATAATGAAAAGACAGATAGTTGAATCTGTCAATGTTTTCATTGAAAGTAACGCAATGAAGGTTTTGTATATCCGAGCATGCGTTTGTTCCGATCGTTCACGCAGCAGGATAGCATTAGATTTTAACTATATCGTTTTTTTTTTTTTAATTTTTAAAACATTTTAACATTGGATAGGATAACGTTAAATCTTAATAGAAAAATCTATATTATTAAAATCCTTGGAAAGAATATACTTGTACCACTTTTCCACTCGAGCCTTCAAATAATAAAGGACATTTTACCTTTCTCGTTTGTAAAAGACAGCTGAAGGCTTAAGACGCTTGTATCTAATTCGAATTAACATTATTCACCCCTTTCCATTGTCGCCATTTATTCCATAGAAAAGTACCTTCGATACGAAATAAAAGCGGTTCTTGAAAGTTTCCCGCCAGCCAAACGTTTATCATTGAGCCTCGACGGGGTGCATGAGTCCGAACCTGTAAACGGGGCTAGGTATACGTTGAGAAGAAAAAGAAGGGTAATTACGGAACGCATATCCAGCTGTGTCCCCGAAACTCAACCTGAACCCGGTTTCATACGATTGGTAGGGGGTCGCCATTCGCCTTTCCTCGGGCTCGCTAGTTAGCGAGTAAGTTGCCTTATGACTCCATTGAAACCTACATGTAAAACTGACTCGTATGTGTGTACTATTTCGATCGAATGGATAAATTTTTTAACGAATTGAAAATCACGACTTTATAGATAAAGTATAAACTTGGTGCATAGAGTCAATCGACTATATCTGTCCGAGAAGTTCTCTAGTTTTGCGGCAAAGCGTGACGAACGTACTGTATTGCTTTCGATCGAATTGCCGTTAAATAAACGCGCATGTAGCTCGTTGCAGCACCTGTATGACCGAACGATACGCACACTGCGTACGAATGAACTCCGACCGGTTCATTTGGAAACTCTCTCCACGCAACCGATCGCGCGAAATAAGTTTCTTTCACATTGTTTTTTCGATACGTTCACACATCGGTATCGTCCTTGGTCCAAAGCGTTCCGGAATGTAAATAAGCTGCGGCCTCTAAGCGGCCTGTTTCTCGCTTCCATGTGATCTGTTGGCAAATAGCTCGGTCGTGGTATTATTTAACGACAAATAGTTGCTCCTAAAGAGAGGAATGGATCAGCTTCGGTGGACCTAATACACGGCTTCCTTCTGGTTTTCTTCGTTGCCTTGCATTATGTATTGGAAATTTTTGGGATATTTGCTCTGTTCGACCCTCGTTTCTGAGGATAAGCTGAGGACAGAGGATGACTACTTTGTAATCGGAAACCATTGAGAAACGATCTCGTGTAAATGAAGATTAGATCGTGTACATACCAATAGTGTTGAACCTCCGAATAGATACAGAACTAAGGTCGTAAACGTACAGCTTAATTAGCAATTCTTGATAAGTAGAGTAAATTGCTTCACCTTTTAAGCAGTTCAGTTTATCGAAGTAGCGAAAGATGGACTGAATTTGAAAAGATATCTTATTTCGATTGATTTATATCGTTGTCATTTATTATTTTATCATTGATTTATTGGAAGAAATTGTCGCTCTTTCGTATTCCGAACGATACAATGGTAGCACGTGAAAGTGAAATTAGTGTGTTTGACCACCTACTTTTCAAATTCTCTCGGTCCATCGTACCACGTTACTATCGCAGAATATATAACATCGCATCAAATGACAAATTTCAGTCTTCCTCATTATTCACACGAAAGCCTCTCGATCGTAAAATCGACCATCGATTCTCGAATAAAAACCGCGATCGCTGGGAACGCCTGCAGATGGTAATTAACATCGAAACGGGCGCGTTAATATGCTTGCCGAAATCCTTGACATTGCCCCGAAGCAGGCGTGTAACGCGTTATGTAATAACAATGGGCGGCGTGGCCGCGCGAGTCGTGAGGATCGCAGACAGCGCTTATTATAATAGCACCGGAGGACGTCGCCTTCGGCTACGATGGTTTTCGTGTTATTTGCAGATCGTGCACGCCCGTAACCGTGCAACGTGGATCAATTGCGATGCAGCTCTTGTAGGTAGAGAGCCACGAGGCAGTGCATAGCGAGCGATACGAGCGACGTTGGAGAGACCCGTGGCTCTGGAATGGAGAACGGAGGGAAAGGGTTGCCGTATCGAACAGAGAGCGACGGTCAGAAGGAGCCAGGAAAGGGGCGGAGGGGCGGGAGGATCCTGAATTGGCGAACAGATGCGCAGCACGATCGCGAAGCCCGATGTATTGCGTTTGCTAATCCCCAGCATGGCTGACAGTATAATACACCGCTTTGCAAACAGCAGCAACATCGGTGCTGCCGGTGGTGCTGCTGTTGCAGTTGCCTTCCAACCCCTTCGGCACCTCTCTCGAGCTAGGTAAGTATGCACGTATGTACCGGCGGCCGGATCCTACGTGAGAGTACGTGTCGCACTTGTGTCCGTGTATATAAAGGTCGGGGGACGTGTACTCATTCATAGGGGACACACGAACACGCGGTCAATGCATAGGGAGTTGGGCACATTGCGGTGGAAGCTGAACGAATCAGCCACCATTTAACCTTCCGATCCATGATCCTGCCACGTTGCTTAACTCGCTCCATTTTGCCTGCTCGCTCTATAGTCTCCGCGGCGAAGTATTTTCGTACCTGCTGTATTTAAATTGTTCGTGAATACAACCGGAGGATCGAGCTGCTCGATGCGAGCGTTGTGCCATGATCGGTTGACTTGGCCCGTGAGACGCGGCCCCGTTCAAGAAAACCATCCCTCGATGGCATGGAGCGTCGACGATGGTTGGTTGGCTTTTTCTTAAATACGCTTGCTGGAACGACGAGCGCCCATTGAAAGGATTGGAATCGTTCGACGCTGAAACGCCGTGTCGAATGGAACGGCTCGATTAATTCTCGCGAATGCCTCCTCTGCTCGAGCCATCCCCGTGGAACGAGGCACCGAAGAAAGGGAATAAAAACAATCGACCGTGAACTTGTTCGTGCCCGTGGAATCGTTCGTTCGGCCGTCTCATAGTATTCGTAATGGAAAGAGAAAGATGTCAGAACGAATAAGGTGGAATACGAGAGAAAAAAAGCGAGTGGAGAAGTTTAAAAAAAAAAAAAGAAAGAAAGAGAGAAGAAGAAATCGACGGTCAAACAACGTTTACAAAGACTCAGCGAAGCGTCTGGTATCCGCCGCGGGGGTAATTTCATTTTCCTTTTCTTCTAGCTGGAGACGACGAATAGCTGGTGGAGAACCGTTGACAAAACGCATGTACGCGTATTTCTAGGCCTTGTTGATCAGGTCCTCGAGTACTCGGTGAATCAAACTGAAACGGGCGACACTTGGAATCGCGTACGTACAAAAGCGCGAACAAAAGCGGTATTCAATGTAAGAATCGAGCTGAATGTGACCCCAGGTCTCCTGGATCCTCTCGATATGCGTATATGTACTTACATGCTTAAGCTATTCCGTGGTTGCTGGGCCTGAATGGAGGACGAAGTCTTCCTGGGAACGAGATAATCTCGCTTATAGAACACCGAACTCTCGAGCGAGCGGGCCCCTCGAGCATCGAGCCGTTCCTCGTCCGCTGAAGCTGATAGCAAAAAGAGGGAGAAAAAGCGTGTTCTTCAAACGAAGAAAATCTCGGGTGAAAAGGTTCGTCCTCTTTGATCTCGTCAGGAAATGAATGCAAGGACTGTTGACCTTTTTGCGGCGGACACGGTGAAACGGGGTTAACGCATATTGCCAGCCAACGTTTCCGTCCCTCTTTCGCGCGACACGGCAACCTCAGCGATAGAGATTTTCCTTGAGATATCGATTCAACTCTTCCAAGAGTTCTCTCTCTCTCTCTCTCTCTCCCTCTTTCTCTTCTTCTTTTTATTATCTTTATTATCGCTAATTTCGTCTTGGGGAATTTATTAAAAGGCAAAGATTGAAATATCTTGAAATATCTTTGCGGCGCTGCAACGTATTTCTAATTGTTTGGTGGAAAGTATTTTACGGAAAATGAAAATGTCAACCTTAGGCTGTGAGAAATTTTTATGACGCCAAAAAGCGAGAGAAGTAGCGACGGCATTGCCGATGTTACTTCCACGCGAGTAAATCGTCCGATTCGAGCAACTAGCGGGTAAAGCACGCGATTCTTCCCTTTCTTCAGCTTCTCAACCTCTGACGTGCATTGTCTCTGATTCAAAGACGACACGAAGATTGCCGGTTGATAGGTTATCTTCGGGTGGACTGGTTTCCGTTGGAAAAAAGCCTTCACAGACGGGGGACGTCGAAAGGCTTCGATTGTCTTAATTTTAAGAGAAGGATGCCAGCCGCACGATTTCATCGAGCGAACCTTGGGGGAGAAATTTCATTACTTCTGTCGCTCTTTTTGTCAACGAAAACTTACAAGAAAGTGTCTCCCTTTCCTGACGGCGTTGTTTTACTCGTTTATTCATTTCGCTCCTTCTAGCGATTTCATCGATACGTTCACAGTGTTTTCAAAACGTTAAATATCTTCCTCCGTGTACGGTAAAAAAGAAAAAAGCGAAGGAGCATTCGCTTCAATTATTTCGAGAACGGTGGAATAGTCTTTCTACCATTTTCCTCTCGCGATTGTTGTACGCTGCAACGCAAATTGTGCGGCCGTAAATATCGCTATGGATATAAGAAGTTCTACAAAAAAGAAATAAACTTGCCTTTTAATTGTTAAAAATGCAACATACAAAAATTAAAATACGTAGGAAAGAACGAGCAGGTTTAATTACTTTTCGTAGCGTAGTGTCGGAACGTTGCTCGGTTTCTGTACCTGAAAGAGTTAAGGAGGCAAAATAATTACCCCGAATTAATTATCCCAGCGTCTGGATACTTTTAATAGCCGAAAAAGTGGGGAGCGTTAAATTCGTCGAGTTAAAAAATGACTCGAAAGTTGGCGGTGGACGCGGGTTGAACGATCGTCAGACGCGAAGGGCAAGGAATTTCCTCGGTGCCAGGCGCTAAGTGACTGATAAAGCCCGGTGAAATCCAATTAGGAGCTTTTAATACTTATCGGGCCCGTCGCGTCGGCTCGATGCGAACCGGCGCAACGCGGCGCGTCGCCGACGTGCTTTACGATTTCTCGAGGTGCAGGCCACGCTCGTAATTGCGCGCACTTACCGCGATTTATCAGTGACGAGGCGAACATTCGAGGGCAAACGGAGCGGTCTTTCGAGAAGCGGGCCTGTTCGACAAACAAACAAGCTGGTGTTGCGTTATTGCGTGCGGGATGTACGAAACACGCGTGCAGAATTCCGCGAATCGAACGGAGATACGGACCGATACAGAAAGCAAGGCATCGTTTGATAAACGAACGAGCAAGAACGATGAGATAATGACCGGCCGCGGAGCGATAGACCCTCGTTTCGACTGAATCGTCCTGTTGTACGCCAGCCTATTCTGAGAAGAAATATTTTGCTCGATATCTACGAGCTGCGGACACGTCACGAGTCCAGGAAACGCGCATGGTTTGAAGTTGAAGTTTAATGTGCGGCCAATGTGCCGTTATTGTGCCGCGAAGATTGTACCGGGAACAAGGATGGTTGAAACGTATAGCGGAATGTAGGAACATTTTGCAGAGAGTTCCATTTGAATAATTTTTGTAAAATTATCGCGATGCGACGATCGTGTCGAATAGTGAAAGAGAATAGCTATTTGTTGTTCACCGGCGACAACATGTAGGCACGTCCGACAACCTCGTTCAATTTTAGTTTTTTACCAACAGATCGACTTATGGTCGTTCACATGGGACTGGACTGCGTATATGTATACGTATGTGGAATGCGTGGCGGATTGTAGTGGATCTATTAACGTCGTTGCGCTAGGTGCCTTTGACGCGTCGTTTCTTTCCAGTCGATTTGATGCTCGCGGATGGTTACTTAACAGGTGTGAAGTTGAACCACATCTGAAACAAAGTCCTCGATGCCTATTCCGAGCCCCACAATGGTACCGATGCGGCGTTGCGTGAACAGCCGATAAGCAAGTGAATGCCGACCATCGCGGGTAAATTTCTTTCGTCATCTGGCAAGAACGTCCCCGAGTTCTCGTGGTATTTTTGCGGGCAATTTTCACTGCACCTGTTGTTCCCCTCGTTGTCTACGAGATTGCCATTTCTCCTGGCTGTAATTGGGTACTCCACGCAGCGATCTCGTAATGGGCTATTGTCCATTAGAATACGTCTCTCGTGGCTCGTGTACCACCATCTCAAAGGAGACCTTAGCTCAATGTCTGTGGACCAAATTACCATATACTCGATTTTGCGAAGGAAACGTAAAATTTAACGTAATAATAGGCTGCACGTCTCGGGAGTCTCGCCTCTATTCAAAGATCTCTGTTTGTTTAAAGACAATTTTAATGAAACAATAATTAAAATTTACTATCGTCTACGGGCGAAGATCGATTCGTTAGGAACTAAAGGACAATACCAACAGACGCGGATAATTAAATAAAATATGTATCTCTCTGCGAAACAGCGTGAACAAACCGCGACTTCGAGGCACCTCTCTCTCTCTCTCTCGCCCTTTGTACAAGCGAATTGAACCATGGAGAAAACAAGAAATTTCCCGAAGGACCACTGGAGTGCCGGTCTCGAACTCTCTGTGCAAATATACCCGGAACAGTCGTCCACTGAATCTTGCATGTTGATCCTACCGTCTAATCTAAATTTAAGACCTCGCGTTTTCTGCACCGTTTACGTTGTTAACATTGGCTCGCAGTGTTTCCGTATCCCCCGTTGATTTCAAACAAAACGATACCGCACAAAGAATTATTACCTCTTTCCCCAAAGCAGTTAGAAACTAACTTATCCCCTTCGTCATTTTTCACTCTTTTACTTTTCTACTTTCTTTCAACAGATCGCCGATAAACGTATCGTTCGAATCTTCAACCCTCTGCCAATAGAGCACGATCGCGTCAGGGAAATAGTGGCCCTCGAGGGCGACGACATTAATTAATTGGCCGCCGGAAAGCGTATCGCGTCCGCGACACCGCGTTCGAAACAATAGCGGTATCGTTTTGCCAGCGTATGACAAGATGATCGATACCGTTTATCGAGTCGCGCGGCCCGTCCTCAACCCATCCCCTCCGATTTCGAGTGACTTCGCGTACGACCTTATCGAAAGTTTCGAGCCACCACGTGTGTGTACGTGGAACAAACGTCCGGGAACATAGCCGAAAAGCGGCCAACAGAGGCTCGTCTCTGTCCCTGCCGTTCGAGGCAGGATATTACGGAAGCAGGTGTGTAGGTTGCTTAACAAACAAGCAGTGATTAATGGCGGCCTCTCGTTGGTCTTGGTAACACCGTGTCTTCCTGGTACGCATCATCTTCAAAGAACGTAGCGCGAGGGGGTGAAATTAACGGCGCGACCAGTCAGGAAAAGGAACGTCGGCCACGAACACGATATAACGGGACGAAAAATACGCGACGTCTAGAGTATCTACCTGAAAACAACGAGTACAGACGGATGAACGTTTCGTATCTCGCGTAGATCGTAGACCAACAGCCCCTCTACCGACGATTACCGCCAACTCGCTCCAATGGAGGCAGACTGACGATGACGACCGATCTGGAATCTAGTTGACATCCCGGAAATTACGTTTCACCGTTGGCGCTGCGGTAATGGGGATGCTGAGCGCGATAGGCTGTATTTCGGCAGCCGACCATGTGGTATTTCGCAGGGATCGAGCGATCCAGACTAGAGGGAGGCTGGAGGGTGAGTTTCCAGCGAGGGAAGAATGACTACCTTGTTTTCGATAGCAGGCCGATCTATCACTCGGTCTGTCTGATATTTTTGTACTGTCATCTTGAAGGTCTTAAAAAAGAGGGGACTTGAATGACAACGATGAGGAGGATGAGGAAGTAGGTGTTGCTCGCGTTTTGCATGCAAAAAAAAAAAAGAAAAAAGAAAAAGGTGAAACGATACTGAGCTAACTTGCTTTTCACGGAATAATACAATTAAATTATACAGAATCGTTCTAAAAAGCGAGGTTATAAATCTCGTAGCAAAATAAGAATGTTTAGTTTGACCTATGGAACCCTATTGAATTTTAAATTCAAATTTTTCAATCGAACCTCGGCTGGTTCGATTGCATCAATTTCACCTATCCTAGACGAGATTAAATTTGATTCGACGAGCAATTTACTTTAACGAACAATCGAACGCGATGTAAATTTCATGACTATTACACGGCCACGAATTGTCGTGCGCCGTATTAAAATCTCGCCCGGCGGGCGCCGATGTCATTTTCACCTCTGTCTACCCCATCCGCTCGCCCTTTTTTTTTTTCCATTAACGTAATTGTTTATTTTCGAGAATGAAGTTTCGATGACACTCGAGCGCGGCTACGGGCATCGTTAAAACTTTTGTAGACGAACCATAGGAAAATTCTAATGAGGTGCAGCTTCGTCACGTTTCGCGTTCTGTAACGAGACGTTCGGCTCGCTCTGAATTATGCCGAGAGAGAACGGGTCATCCGGATCGATATACGGCCCGGTGTAATGTATAGTACATCAAAGGTAATAACAGTCGGCCCGATATTTGCCTTCGTATGCACGGTCGCGGCCCGATCGATCGATTATCTACTCTCGCTTTTAAACGGATATCGAACTTCATTATATTTGCCTGTTTAGCCAGTGCCGTTCAATTTCGCGGTTAGTTTTCCGTCCCGCAGGCGCACCGATCCTGATACCGGTTCTCATTATTGCTACCAATTACTAATACGAATATATAAAAATTTACATACGAGCAATCGATTAAAGCGAATGATTTAACCGTCTTGTTTTATAACAGATTACCAAGCGTGCAGAGAATATTCGTGGCAAATTTCCTTTTGATGAGAAATTAAAGGACGCCTTTTATCGCGTTGCTCGTCGACTTAAACATCGGAACATTTATAAATATTTATAAACGATCGAATTTATCAACAATTTTCACTGGAAGCGGATTATACAATTTTAGATTATCAGGTTATATGGAGAATATTCGTGCTGGATTTTATTATCGAAATAGGCAGTGATAATGAAACAATATCCTTTCAGCGAAAAATTAAAAAAGCAATTTTATTACGCCGCTGGTCAATTTAAATGAACGAAACGTGCATAAACGCGTATAAACAATCGGATTTAGCAACATGTTACGCAGCAGTTTCGTTGAAAACAAGCCGCGCAACTTGACGTTTCATTCGCAACCCCGTGCCGCGCATAAATATGCAAATGCGCTCGGTGGCGCAATTGCACGACCGTACGACGGTCTATCGTTCCCGAAAGGCCACTTAAAAATCAATTCGGCCGTGAAGCGTTAAGCACTTTCGTCAGACGGTTACGTAGCCGTGAAACAACGATCGTCTCACAGAGAATCGTCTTCCTGCGTCTTTTCGGACGGAAAACGACGCCGGTGACAGAGGGAAGGAAACGTCTGCTGAAAGAGTCGGTTCACTCGGGTCGTAAGTACAGCAAGGGACCTGCGGCAACCGAGTCGACGAGGGTCGTCGATTCAAATTCGCATTGATCGACCGAGCTCCCGTGTCCTCGTGCCATTAGCAGATTGTATCGCGCACTTTCTGCCCTTAATTAATTTCGAAGTTCCACTGACCCGACGACCGATGCACCAATTACGGGAATGCGTCGTTACGCCGATTGCCGATGACACGATTTGTCGTCGACGTTGATTTCCAGATCAGAGACTTATGCATCTGTCTCGCGGCATCCTCCCACGTTCGCTTGAATTCTCTCTCTTCTCGAATGGAAAACTGATGATTTTACCCGGCAAACGCAGACGCGCTTTGATCTTTCGATATTATTACGGCGGGTATAGGTACTAGTCGCGGTAGATTCATTCGATATAAAATTTCCTGTAAAAAGCATTGCGCTACGACGAATAACGGGATAAAATGAAAAACAAAAGGGTGAATGCGAAGTAAAGAGATTGGTAATCCGGTTGAGAGGAAAATATGAACAGGAAGGAATACGTGGTTCGCAAAGGTACTCGTATATTCTATAAAAGAGTTAGATTTATGGAAATATATTATATACCTGTCTAATATAATATATTTACCGACATATACGATAACTATCTCATAATGCAATTTTCCGATACAGTCTTATTATTTTTAAACTATAGATTGCGTTAATATCTTTTGAACTTCGCTCTGTTTATAAAGCAACTTTCAATCGCTCTACTCGACGTGGTACGAATTAATTCGATAGAAATCTATTTGAGTGAAAAGCAGTCTCGTTATAGAGTGTATCTTTACAAACGACTGTAATCGGATTAAATTTAAGCTTGTAAAAATCTATCTCGCGTATCCAGAATTCTTCGTGGTGCCTATAAGCATGCACGATCTGTCGATTTTTCGAATCATCGCTTCCCACCGAACCACCGTGAGCAATCGTTGGTACCCAAACGGCGTGAAAAACAGCCTCGCGCAAACTCTCGACTTGCAGGCGGTCTCGAGATCAGGGCAGCTAGAAAAATCCACGTTGGAAAATACCGCAAATCGATTACGGGCGTACGAGGAACAGCGATATCACATCCAGATCATAAATCACTGTCGCGCGGTGGGTAATCGAGCGCGGAACGTTCTCGCGGTGCCAGTCGAGGCCAGTCGATATTAATTCCTCGATCGAATCGGTACGAAGGTTAAAGCATGGAACGCCGGACCTGGAAAGAGGCTCGTGCATTTCCTTAGGCTTTCCATTTTCATCGAGCCGCCTGGACCCTTCTATTTTACCAAAAAGAGCCCCATTTCCAGCCAGCCGTCCCGATCGTGTCGTCATCCCCTCGCGAGGCAGCCTCGTTCTTTACCTTACTCTCAGAGGCAAGCCCTGCCTCTACCCTTCCAGCGAATCGCTAAGTGCACCTCGTCTTCCGCGTCCCTACTTTTCCACTTCGATGTTCCTTCTTCCCTTCGAAGCTAGTCCAGCGCGATGAAAAATTCTCGCCGCAAGCAACACTTCTTCCCTCGCATTTCAGCCTTCTTTTTCCTATCTCACAAATCGTCTACCTCCTATGTGTTTCCTTTTCTCTTTCTCTTAGTTAGATATCGAAGGACGACCAAAAATGAAAGTTCAACAAGTATTTTGAACTCTGGATGGTAGTACCAGACGCGTTCCCACGTTCCATCGGGCAAGCGTATCCAACTCTTGCTCGCACGATATTTATTCTTCCCTTCGTCCCTGTAAGTACTCTCTCCTCGACCGGATACGAGAACCTGTCTCATCCGCGCGGTAAATAAACTTCGTAAATAAGGTATCAAGGCAACGCGTGCGCGAGCCTTCGACTTTCCTCGAACCGGTCATTCTCAGCCAGCATACACGGCTTCGAGTATGCTATTTGGCGAGGGTACGGAGAAAAATTAAGATCTTGGTGTGTCCGTGTTGATAATGTAGGGAGGGAGGAACGCTTTCTAACCGCACGTTGGTGAGCGTAGTTGGGACGATCTGTCTAAAGGTCTCCTCACACAGTCTCCTCCTCCTACTGTCATTACAGTAGCGTGTTCTCTGGATCTGACGATTGTTCGTCAGTGTGTACTGTGAGTATCTTGCAAGCATTTCTAACTTCATAGAAGCGTCTGAATAACTCCGAAGAACTTCAAATATCAAATATCAGACATATTTAGATTCCATACGATTGCTCTCTTTTGATATAATTTTATTAACCCTCTATAACACTGTGCAATTTAAAAGCTACATACACGTCCATGTATCTTTATGTATAAGTACGTATATATATACTTTTATATTTTATCACTATCATATCATATTATACCAAATAGTTTATCCACAGCAATTATTGTTTCACAGTTCTCAAATCGTAGCGAGAACCTGTAACCGATTACAATTTCTCTTCTCATAAGCAAGTAAAATTACAGAACATTAACGCAGTATCCGCTTCCTGTAAACGAGTTTAGATCCATTGCTAATAGTCTCGATCTTCCCGTGTCAAAAGATAATCAGGAAACGTAAATAAGAAAAAGCTATGGTTTCTTGGAAACAGCTGAACCAGAAATGAACGAAGTATGTACAGCATTTCAGGGTCATAGAACTACAAACATGGATCTCGACACACGTCGAATTTACTCAGGGATCGAAAGATTTGTTGACGGGTCCGACGATAGATCGTGCCGTGTGCGAAACCCTTAAAGGATAGTCCTGTCCGCTTGGAAACGATCCAAGTTGAACAGGGTCGCTGTTGTGTGCCACTGGCATCGGGCAATGGGCCGTGCTAATCGTTCTACTGAGAGCCCCTTTGTCCCCTCCATCTCCGCGATCCTCTTTCCCTCCGTAAACCTCCCCCTTTCATCACCCACCCTCTACGACACGTCCCGCCAAGGTCTCACAATGTTCCTCTATCCCCGAAATTGCGTGAAATCATATCGGATCCACCCCGAGCGTGCCATACTTTCCTAACTGCCGACAGACGTCTTCGCCAATGGTAACGCCCTTTCGGCATTCGTGAAAAGTTCCGTCGATTCTACTCCAAGTTTTCCAGGGACAATGGCATACTTTGCTTTCTCACGTTCGTTAATCGGTCGCGCGTCACGCATTCAAACGAATTTTCATTTTCGTCGTTCAATAGAGGGGCGAGAAGTTGGTTTTAAGCTGTTCGCTCGCTTCGTTTCTTCGTGATTTTCCCTGCTACTAGCTACTGTTTTCGGAGAGGAGCCGTTGGTAGTGCTTTGTATTAAGATTTAAGAAAATTGTATGGGGCAGACGAGCTGCAGTGAAGAATCGCTTAAAGTATCTTTAACATCTTTATTCCTACCGGAGGAGTTCAGAAAATTGTATTATAATTCTTTCAGAATTATGCACGAGCTGAGAATTCGCTACTCACGTTCGCTACGGATTGAATTTTTAACGACTTGCGTTCGGTAATAAATGCGTAAAACTGTAGATCCTGTATTCTGTATACGAATCGTACATATGTGCGTTTAATATTAAGATAGATATTTCATTTCCTGTATTTTATATATTTTTGCGTACTCTGCATTTCGCGCTTTAAGGCATTCCATGAATAGTCAGACAGAATTTCATTCACGATTCCTAATTTCCATCTCACTTGCGTAAAAGTATATGCGTATCGGCTACAATGCGAGACAAACGCTCATTGCGTGATCGCGCGAAATTTGAAAGGATTCTCCAACGCTGCAAAAAGGATAGGCGTTCGAGTTACTCCCGTTTTACCTGGCCGATCGAACCAATTCTGTCTTACTAATGACGGTCGACCCTGACGGGCATTCGGAAAAAGGGCGAACGTCCGACTCTCTGGCTTTCTTTCTGATCGTCGTGCAATTGCCGGGAATCGGCGAGCCTCGCGCACCCTCGATAATGAATAAAAGGTGAGCCTATTTGTAGGAAAAGAGGGACTCGGCCCGGCAACGATAAAATCGCTACGGATAAATTGAATCGAGGCAGCCTCATCGATCCACGGCCGCCTTTGATCTTCGAAAGGTCAATCCTCGTGAAGTCTCTGGTTGAATAGGGGCTGGCTAACCTTGCGGTCGTGGCAACCGTTGCGATGACTCGGAGAAATCGATGCACCACCGTCGTTGTCGTCGCGAACCCTTTCTCTCTGCAAAGGGGTCCGGTCTACTAGACTCGAACCCCTGTTCCAGAACTTGTCCCATCGTTGTCGCCGTCGTGTAATCACGTGGAAAACGCGGGTACGAAACCCGCTTGTCTACGACAACAACACACAATCGTCGCTGGAATCCACGGTCGGTCTGTTAATTCACGATGGCGATGTTCACGAACACGACGATTTGCAGGCTGCGACGTTCGCGATCCGACGACTTAACGGTTTAACCGATTCAAGACCTTGCTCGTGAATCGACCTGCCTTCGTTTATGAGTCGCACCGAATCGGTCGAATATATCCCTGTGATTGAAAACTGACGAACGCAAGGTATTCGGCGGAGTAGCCGGTATCGTGCACAGGCAATTACGTGAAGAGCCGTTTGGGTGGTCCAATTGGAATGGATTTCGCGCATATAATTGCTTAATGGCGCCAGCATGTTTAGGCATTATTACTCACGGCAAACGGAAGGGTGGCGCGTTGGGTATAATGGAGCTATGGTATTGCAACAGTTTAGGGCTCGAATTATTAGAGATTAAATTGTTAGTTTTACGAGTGTATTGTCCGCTTTACGAGAACATGTTTTTCGGCCATTAAAGGCATAAGGAGAGAATCGTGCGGAATGTACGCAATTATCATGATTACTTGTACGATAAGATAATAAATTATTAAGTATCGTATAAGTGTTAGAATAAGCGAAAATTGAGATACTAACAACAATAGGAATTCGAAATAATTCGGAGTTAATTTCATATTTCCCATATTTTGCATAACATCTTCCTCGTCTCCCTCGCGATAATTAACTCTATCACGAAGGAGGACGGGACGCAAACGAAGGCAGACATCGTGCAATAAAATATGCAACTGCGATAACAGAGTTGGTTAGAGGTTGAGAGAACTGTCAGAAGCACAAAAGGCGTATAAGTTAATGGGTCATTAGGTAAGAGGTTCTTCCTTCTGGGCAACTCGGGCAAAAATGGTAATTAACCGAGCATTCGCGTATATCCAACAACCTCTGAATTAAACATAAGAAACCGGTTTAATTGGGTCAACGCAATTGTGCCTTTCGTCTATCTGTCAAAGACGCTAGAACGCCTAACAAATCTCGTCCCTTCTATATCATGCAAATTCCTCAACCAGCTCTGAGGTCGCCCCCAATCACTCCGCAAAATTAGTTCTGGTGCTTCTCGAATGGAAAAACAATCACGGTGAAACGGCGATAAATTTAGATATCGAGTCAAAATATGAGATTTACAACGATAGCTCGGACATTAACGATGAAAAACAAAGCGATAGAAGAGATAATTGGATCTAAAATAGAAAGTAAGAGGGACGTTAATGTTTCTCGATTTACGACGTTCGATACCGAAAAGGAACTCGTTTCGCGGCGGCATTAACAATTCGCGGCAGCACTTTGGAAGATACTTTCGGGAAGGAACGCATTACTCCGCAGCCCGTGCTCGCTGATTAGTGTCGTTTTAGTTTTGAGTGCCAGCGACGACGACGTCGACGACGACGAGGAGGAGGACGATCCATCCCCTCGAACGACGCTATTGTGCCTGCCGGGGAAGACAGTGGTGGCTTTGATTACGACATTGTGCGGAGGAGAGTCCCAGACGCGTGACTTTGCTGGCTTAAGCTGCATTCACAACACCCGGTGCCGCGACGACAGCAAATCCTTCGACATGGCCAACATTGTCTCACGCGCTGCGTAATATAAATGACAATTTGTCGAGATTGCTCTAGCCTTTGTTCAGGCGTCGCTTTTAATTCCTTCGTATCGTCGTACCAGACGATTCACAAACGGTGCAGGTTTATTAAAAATTCATTAAGAGGATGAGAGGAGAATGCGTTTGGCACTGAATGGATAAACGTCTTGAGGTTGTTAGGAAATTTTTGGAAAGCTTCTGTTGGATGAATTTTGTAAACTTTCAACTTGTATCGTTTAAAATGCACGTAAAACGATGGCAAAATTATTATGAATGTAGTTTAGGTAAATCATATAACATTCTGTACTTACTTCGCATCGTAAATTGTAGATAGCAAATATTGAAAGAGTGTTTCACAGTACGTATCGTACCGATACTCTACGATCGTTAAAAGTTTTACGTCAAGCGTCCTATCTTTATCACGTAAGAGTTATCTTTATCAACGCATTCTGCACCTAATTCTAAACTATGGAATTTATCTACCGTAACATCGAATAATGCTAAATACCGTTACTAACATTTTCTAAATAATAATGAAGACATAATGTAACATACTTCTTTGCGATAGGTCTCTATTATACATGCCATACAAAAATCTCTGATTTCGGTTTCAGTAACCCGAAACGATAACACGTTACATAAACTCACATCGCATCGCGATAACAGGTATTACCTCGAAGGTTAATAACGTTTTGGATCAAAATACGTGGAAATCGAGCGTCTAATTAAAATTTCAAGCCCAGACGTGGAAGCCACTTGCGCGTCAAACAGACGCACACCTGGAAGCATCGTAACGCGAAATCGCTGGTCTATTCAGGGAATATCGATCGCATTACGTCGGTCAGACGGCGTTACACCTGTCCACGCTGGCTGATGTAGATCTCCAAATTCGCGTAGGAGATTCTCCTCGCGGTGTAGTGGATAGTGGAATTCAGAAAAAAAAACGACAGCCTCTCTTTCACGCAATTACGTCGAGCAAAATTGCGAGAATCGGTCGGATCCGACCGGTTAAATCGATCAAAGGCCGCGGTCTCCGCGTGCGACCGACAGTCTGCCGATTGGAAATTTCGACAATTTGACGCGACCTATTCGAATTCCCCGAGTGGCGGCGTTCCCTCTCCCGAGGAACAAGCGACAGAGACGTTCGCGATCCTATGCACAATAAAATTGCACAAAAGAACGGACGATTGTTCCGTGCTCGTGCACACGAATCGCCGTTCGAAATGCACCGGTTTTCAGTTGTGTTTGTAAAGTGACCACCGATTGTGCTCTCGAATTTCACGCGGTGAATCGACCGATATTATTCGGATATTCTTGCATATTCCTTCTACCGAGAGTCTTGACGCTTTTGCAGCCGGAATTATTATATTTAACGCGTGTTAACACTTAACGGTGAGTCCATTAAAAAACTCACGCAATGTTGGACAATGTATTGAATGTTGGCAGCTGTATTAAGTAGAGCTGTGTTAAGTGTGGTATTCTTCCTATTGTTCGTAATTTATCGTTGTTGTATGGTCGTTTGTAATTTCAATTGTTTATTGGAGGATCGTTGCGGGAAGTTAGGGGAACTTGTTGCGTTAAGCCGAATTTTTATTTTGTATACATATTTATCGCGAGGAGACGTTTCAGATAAATTGAATTTTTTTCCGGATTTTCTGATGGGATTTACCGGGTTTAGCGGGATATAGGAAAATTAGGGAGTGTGAGAGAGGAGAAGAATGGCACGGAATAGAATTTATCATCAGAGCCAAATGCCACGCGAGGGTTGGACAACGACCACAGTAGCAATTGGGTGCAGTAATAAATTCTGTTCTATTCTGGTCTTCCATTTTCCTTCCCATTTTAGTTCTACAGTTGCAATTCAATTCTTATTTTTCTTTTCTATGAAATTTTTAAAAATTCGATGATTTAGATTCCTTGAAAGATTGGATCTTTAACGATTGGAATTTAACGATTTTACAGTTACTGAAAATATGCGAATGCTTTTGACAAAATTAATATTGGCTTTTACACATAGCAGAGTAGTTTTATGCATAGAAGAGATAGAAAATATTTTCATCGTACCATTACACGTACGTATATACGTCCGTATGCCGTACATCTAACTATTACAGGTTGATAGTTCTAGCGGTAAACAGTGGCATACGTACGTTGGAGGCAAACAAGCGGAGTATCGCGTGTAAAACGGAAAGCGGCTCTTCACTGCGAAGAGGAAAGCGTGAAAGAAACGATAGGAATTATTTACTCAGGGAATTACTTTTCAGTCGGTGTTCTCCTTTTTCAAATTTAATCTAGTTCGGTGCCGGTCAATTTTCAACAACCACGTCCGAGCAGAAGATCGTAAATCTACCGTGGGCGAAAGCGAAAAAGCGAGAGGGTTGTATCTATGGTACTGCAACGCGGACCTAACCCCTTTCGCCAGGAGTATTTCCCATAGGATCGAAGGATGCCCTTTTTAATCCAAACAGACCTCGAAAAATTCCAATTCAACCGTTCCCGGTCAGTTTCCGAACCCGTCTGGAACCAATTTCCATCGGTCTGTCTCTCGTTCACCCTGCCTCCTCCCTTCCAGCTCTCTCTTTTTCTCCTCCTCTGTTTCTGTCGCGAGTTTATGAAACGCGGGATTCGTACCCCCCAAAAAAAATTTGCAGAAAAAAGATAAAAAAAACGTAGAACCGAGGATGGATGAGCACGGACGATAAAAAGCGATGCGCCACCTGTCCACGGAGGAAACCGGCTGGAACAGCGGAACGAACGACAGAGTTTCAAGGGTGGAAAGGGAGGTTAGAACGGTGGATCGTACTCCGGGGACCAGCGGAAGCGATCAACTTGGAGAAAATTACCTTCGATCGGTCGACCTTGAACTCGATCGTACCGGAAGAAAAAACACGGAGAAAAAGAAAACGGATGTCGTCGGCAGAGGAGGAAGGGGATAAGAAGGGAATAGATAAGGAAAGAAGAGGGAAAAAGCGGTTGATAGTGAACCTCGACGAACGAGGAGGAACGTTAGAGGATGAGGAGGACGAGGAGGATGAGGACCAAGCGAGAAGGAGGGAGAAATGTGAATGGATCGTTCCCGTGGGACGTTCGTGGTAGCCGTGTTCCATGGCGTGCCGCAGGACGTGTCCATGGTGTGTTTCGTGTCGTGCTGCGGTACACCGTGGTACGAGGCAGACTCATGTGTATTGTAGGTGTGGCTAGGTGAGCGTACATGCGTACACGTACGGTAGATACAGCGCGCTGGATAGAACAGGCATAGAAATACTATAGCTGCCGAAACATCGTACCGCCGCCAGCACCCCCGAGGGACTGCCCCTGGCACAATTAGTGGCCTGGTCGCTGAGAGCCGACCAGCTCCTTAATTATATCTTTTAAAATATCGGACTTAAATTGAAAAGTCGCCTCTTTAATTATATTTCGGATACCGGGTATTATATACCTTGAAACACCCTCCGCCAGCAACCCCTTGTGCGATCTCCATCTCACTCTCTCTTCCTCATTTGCTCTCTGTTGTTCTCTCGCTCTCGCTTTCCGGACCACGGCCCTGTACCGATATTGATTTACGGAACCCTCAATTATCCTAGCCGACGAGGAATCTTAGCGACGATGCTCCTTGGACCGAGTCCCCTTTTGCTTCTAACCGCGCGTCCCGATCTCTCGTTTCTTTTCTTTTACGCGGAGGCTCGTGGATACAAAGCCGATCGTGAATCATAAGCTCCGGGCTTAACGAGCCGTGCCTTTAAACGACGAGCCGGTTCGATGATGAATTTAAGGATCCTCTTTAAACTATGTTCCCCCTTCTCTAATAGCTCGTTGAAGAATTTGTGGAAGAAAAGCCTCGTTGCTCGGAGGACATTGAAATTTTAGACAATCGCCCTTGTTTTCCGATCGAATCATAGCTGATTATCGGTTTCGTTATCGTGGTTAGAATTTGCAGGAATTTCTGCGAGCCACGACGCTCTTTTTTTAATGTACTCGCGGCGAGATTCACGGGGACATTTCACTAACGTTATTAACGGGGGGCCGCTCTTCTCGCCGCCGGAATCGGCGCAGTTCATAAATAAAATATTAGGCAGCCAATTAGAAACTCCGACTTGGAAATTAATGAATCCAACGGCGAGACACGGGGCGTCAGGTCTTTCGCCTCATTATTAAAACACCGTGCGTACGGGATTTTCGAGAGGTCGAGAACATCGCTCGGACTGGAATGGAATTCTCCTTGCGTGAAACGTCTAATTTTCTTACCATCGGTTCCCCTTCCGGATAAACCGTGCAAACGGAAGCGGGATAGTTCTCGCTGAGTTTCGGCACAATCACACCCTATACAGTTAATCAACAGCTGTATTCGAATTGATGGAATTCAACGATGGTTCTTACATAGTATACAAGATAGTATGATAATTTAGATGGAAATTGACGGCAGCAAGAATTTGTTAAGTATTTCTCAGGCTGCAATTATCCTATCAAATTTTGATACAAATCAATATTTTTTAGAATTAATCCGTAGCGCGAATATTCGCTTTCTACGTGTATACATGGCCGTAAGAATCAGAGTCATTCGGTTATTCGAGTACAATTTACATCACTCTCATAAAATAACCATTAATAACAGGTAGCTATAATTCTAAGCTATAACGGTTGTTTCCGAACCAATTTAATAACACATAATCTTCTATTAAGTGGCGTATCTTACTCGCAATAACGACCCAATCCACGAACCAAGATTTTATTTTCAGATGTTCATAGTCGTTTATAAAGTCGGAGGAATTCTTAAAAACGAAACCAATCTCTCCTAGAATTTTCGTAATTCGATTTATGCTTTATCGACGTTTCGACGTGAATCGAATCGCTGGCTCGCGGTATTTTTTAATATCCGAATATTCGGCTGAAGCAAGTTGCTGGAAAGTTCGCTGCAGAAGTTGAAGACGAGGCGTAACAAAATTCCGTCCTGTTAAAAGTCCGCCGAAAGTTCACGGTATAAAAAGCGGTGTTAAATACGGATACACGAAGGCGGGCTGAAAAACAGTAAGTGATTAATTGCGGCTTCTTATTTAACTCGATGAGAACTTCGTCGGGAATTTCTCGAAGTCCGCCTTTAAAAAGACGAAGCAGCAAGGAGAAGGAGGTGGAGGAGGCTGGCTGCTTCGTTATGCAAATAATAACAGCAACGCGGGACGCCTCTTTGATGCGTTTCATTTATCTTCGTTCGGCCAAGACTTCTCAACAAAAATTGACTCTCGAACGGTTCTTCCATTTTAATCAGCGTTATACAATCCGGAAAATAATCGACAGTTCTTGAAACTCCGTATTTCCCGTGCGCCAATGGACCAATGCACCGATCGTAATCTCATAGAATATTGTACGCTGTACCAGAGCAACAGAAAGATGTTAACGAGTATCGCGTTACGATCTTTCACTGGAATTTAACGTTCGACGTTAATTGATATAGGGCGACGATTGATCACTACCGATTTCCGGAACAAATATACATTAATTCAGAGATTCGTTCGCAACGCTGATTATCGGATATAAACATTTTAATGCGAAATACATTGCGTCCGGGGGCAAGCTAAATGACCAGGGTAAACATTTTAACGCGGAATTAATTGCAATGCGAAAGCATCGTTGCCAACAGGTACGCAGCGTTTCCAACGATGTGCTCGATAGAATTCATTAGAACGAAGATCCATGCGTTGCTCGATGTTCCTCTACACGATATATAGCTTATCGTATAATCCTCCGACGGGCATAGTTTTCCACGAGAATCGCTCCGGATGCGGCTCACAAAAACGTCCGCTTTGTTGAACCAATACGGAGATGACGGTGCTGTCAAAGCTGTACGAATCGAAGATCCGACGTATCTACGTGGAGAGATTCAAAGGAAAAAAGATCCTAGACATCTTCGAAGGTGATCCCCTTTGTGAAAAACCAATTGTAGCCGTTGATCGTCGAAGAAGATAGGTCGCCGTGTTGTAAGAGAGCCGAGAATCGAAACTCACGTCGGCGTTTTCCTCTGCGGACACAATATCGACACCGATCGATTATGTCTAATCTGACTAAAACTCTGCTCCCTGTATGTATATATCTGCCGTTAAACGACGTCGATGCCTCCGCCGAATTTCGTATCTCGATCGGACGATCGTTGCCGACGTAACACCTGCTACCTGCTACTTATACTGACCGGCTTTAAAATCGTCCCACGCGCCTCGTACGCTTGCGTCGCAAGGTCCGTGGTCGAGATGGGCCCGTTCAGATAGCGTCCCGACAGTTATTCACTTTGTCGACGTTCGATCATGCGCTTCTTGTCGATGAAAGAGGATCGCCGTCCCGTCAAAGGCAGTCGGGGCCCTGTTTTTACGGCTAAACCGGGCTGTGATTATAACGAGCCAATTCTCCGGATTCCGGAGAATCCTCATTGTATTCCATGCATCGATCGATATTTCTTTCCTGGCAGCCTTTGACGATTTCTTGCCCGAATCAGATACTTTCTACCCTAAATACGACGCTTCGTGGCCGAATCCCACGGTAAGAAGGGTCCGAATTTGGAAACGGGACACGTAATTTTCTTGCGAAAGATTTTTGTCCGAACCGTAATTTTTGATGTGGGAGACCATCGGATTGCCGTGTCTTGTTTCTGGCGACAGATTCTCGATCGCAATTAAGTTCGCTGTTAAACTGTGGTTTATGCATATTTTTATCAACACGACTTGGAAAGTAGGACTTAGCGAGGAATTTGTTTCACTCACCAAATATTTTATAACAGGTATTTACGTTATATTGTATTATAACAGGTTTCGGATATTTTATATATTTCTGTATATTGCGCACATTCTGTGCATTTTTTCACCCTTAAATTTCACATGAATGCATAAAGGTTCGCAATCTATGCGATTATAATATGATATAACAGCAACGATATCTCATACGCATCAGAGTGGGACCACTTAATTACCTGTATTTTAAGTCCATAAACGAATCATGTGTCGAACTTGTACGGTCTGTAATTAACGGTACGCGAGTCGCATTTACGTCGAAATGCAAAGGGTTAATTTTTGCGATTTCTTATCAAATTCTAACTCCTCGGTCGTTACACGTTTCCACGTAATCTCAACGTCGATATACACAACAGTACAAAGTTATCCACCTTTCCGGCCCAGTCTCATTTCTCTCAGTCATGCGCATCGACGTTCTCCAAAGAACATTCGTTTCTCGGCCGATAAAACTGTTTTTCTCGGGTTTAACGGCGAGTGGAGCGCGCGACGATTAACTTTGTATAATTGCCGGGAGCTGGAAGAAAAATACGCACGGTACGTTGGCAGACCACGAGATGTCAGAAAGACGGATGTCGTGACGGACCGAGCGGCGCATAAACATATTCTTCATGGTTCGCAACATGGCGAATATTTATAGAGAGAAAGGCATTGTTGCGTGCAACTCCGAGCACCGATCGCGCCTCCATCTTTTCCCTCCTTCGGTTTTTTATTCTGCTCGTTCTAGCGAGTCTGCTCGTTCCGTTCGAGTCTTTCGCTCGGTTTCACCGCAAAACAGCAAAGACACGACAAGCCGACTGCGTATCGCTATAATTACGCGGGCCTCGATAAGTGATCTAGGCTGTAAAAGACACTATACACGGGGGCCGATTATGCACGCCATCGATTCTGGTCACTTTGTAATTTTCATCCCGCCTTCTCCCACCGATGCCCGTTCATTACTTTCACCGGACGGCCGATTATGCTCCGTTACGATCTACTCCATTTTTTTTTTTTTTCTATCCCTCAACTTCTTTCTCTTTCTTCGTCTTCCTTTTTCCCCCAATGCCTCGTTCCCTCGGTCGATCTATTCCCCTGGTTTACTTATCGGCGAAACGTTTCCTCGCGTGTGCGCAGATCTCGCGAGCCATCGCCGTCCAGCCAGATGCATTTTCACGCGCCCTCGCGTCCCCCATACGACGATCACCACGGCTAAACCACGTTTCCACCGATTATTAAACTATCGAGGTTGCAAAGCTCGAGCCTAACTACGTTGCAGGATCACGCGGTCGTTCTTGGCGCTGCAATTACAGAAACGTTTAGAAGTAACTGTTATTGCGGCCTGTGCGTCACAGCGTGTACCTCTACGTGTGGTGTACACGGGTGGCGAGCATTAATGGCGCTCTAAAAAAGCAACATTAAACGCGATATCTTGATCGTTCGTCGAGTAGCTATATTTTTTCCGACTGCTTCAGACGGCTGCGAATAATCATGATTCATCTTTTACGGTGGAAGGTTCTTGTAAGTTTCCTTCGTACCTAAGTTTTATCGAGATAGGCCTGGCGAGGCGGTTATACAGGAACGCGCAGCAAAATGGCCTAACGAAAGTTGCAGCGGTTAGTTAAGCGGCGCCACAGCTGCACCGTCTTCTGAATATTTCATCCTCCCGATGCATCGAACCGCACGGTGCAACGCGCCCTAAACGGCACGTTAAATAACGCGCAATAACGAGTGTTCTTCGAGCACTTATCGAGGCAACCTCCTGGGTTTGCCCGGCTCGCGCAACACAATATCTCAATCGATGCAGCGATTAAATAATACAACGTCATCGGAACGTTTCGCATGGGTAAAAGCGTTCTCCCATCCGGCGCGTCATCGTCGAGTTATCGGCCAATTAAATATGCCACCGGCGTGAGCTACGTTCACGAGAGCTACGACGAACGATAATTCCAGCATCCCGCGAAACCTCCTTATTAACGACGCGTAAACGATAAGCGAACGATAATGGCCGCCAAGAATCTATGTACGCGAGGTTCGTTTCGCTTGCGCCGCGATAAACTACGCGTTATCTTGCGTCTTCGACAACGTCAATCCCCTTTAGCGACGGTTTTAACGTTCCCCGTCGAACGATCCGTGAAATTGCTTAATAAAATCAATTTACGCTGCTCCGTCGATTAGCATATCGTCGCGCGTACCGAACGAATGAAAATAATAAAAGGAAGGGCGGAAAAACGGAGACGAAAGAAGGGAAGAGAGAAGAAGGTAGAAAGGGATGAACGATAATGAAAGCGCGATGGAGAGGAGCGACCGGACGGCAGAAAAGAGAAGAAAGAAATACGAATCGTGTAAACTGCGAGATGACAGAGTTTCGAGGTCCGAACGGTCCGAAATTTTCGTGGAAAATCGTTTTCCCCGTGCAAGCCATCGACCGTGCAGCCAATCAAATATTAATGCTCGCAGTTGTTACATAGCCGGGCAATTTCGAAACGAGCTCACCATCAAGCGCCGGTTATATGCCTCGGCCATAAATTCGTTCCGACTCGCGCCCTTCTCGCGCCTCTGCTTCGCAAAAACCCCACCTTTCGCTCAGAACCGACCCGCTTTACCCGAACAGGCAATGGTCGTGAAAAGGGGTGGTGCCGGGTTCCGCTGGCCAGCAGACGCACAGCGGGGGATGGTCGCGAGCACCTTTCGCCCCCTGTACGCGGGACGTGTCGTAGCTGATATTCCGGGTATTGATAAAATAATGAGTGCATTATTAACTCGGTTTAGGCGCGGAGGGTGACGGTGTAATGTGTGCTGGCATGCGAACCGTCGTCTGTGCATGCTAGTCAGCCACCCGTACACGCGCGGTGAGAACGCGAAAGCGTTCCTTCGAGCACGAGTTCACCGGGTGTCCGTAATGTAGCCGCGTTTCTGGCGTAGCAGCGTTGCTCGATTACTGGCTTGAATGTTAATTTTCTGCGCGTCGAGCGGCAACCAAGCAGATAGAAAGGAAAACGGGATTGGCGAGAATTCCTGGTATTGATTAATTTACGGTGCTGATTGCGGTTTAAGTATTCCTCGAGGTAGAGATTCCCTTAACGTAAAGCGGTTTCGTGATATACCGTGTGTTAATCCTCGCTCGGTATCGTTAGGCTATGAATGATTCGCAAGATTCACGCTGTTTCGTTTATCGAGCACCCTATCCTTACTTGTATTCCGTGCTTTATAGTATAACGATTGTTCTGACCATTTCTGACTCGAGAATGGCTGAAGCTTAGTGAAAGAACGTTAATTAAATTCGTTGTTCGTGCAGACGATGGTGAGAGGAGGAAAAGAATTTTTAGTTAGAAAATCGCCAAAGATAGACGAATTCAGTATTTGGTACGTAGAATAGAACTATCGAAGACGAAGAAAATGCGAAACACGTTCGAGGCAGTAATTCAATTTGAAAATTCTCCATACCTCGCTGAACCATAAAGTCGATGGAATACCTGATCTTCCAGCTCGATTGACCCTCCCGGCTCTCGCAACAGAGCGAAAGTAGACTGCACACCCTGAACACCCTGTACATGTGCACGCACGAACGCCGCCCCTTTCGCACATTTTTTTGGTGGATAGATAGGAAAGGCCAGGGAGACGAAGCGGATACCAGCAAGAGGGTGAAATCAGGTACGTGAGGATATGCGTGCACGCGTTATATTGATCTTATAACGGACGAGTGCGTGTTGGAAGGCAGGTAACGCACACGCATTAAGCACACAAGCGTCGATCGTACGAGGGAGTTCCCTTCTGCTTCGATGCGGCAACGTTTACCGACCTTCCCTTGGCTTTTGCGCCCGTTCCACGGAGAGGCTACGATAGCTACTTCTAATTCGCGTTGATAAGCAAAAACTGCGCGCGATAATTCATTGATCAACTGATATCTAGCGTACACGCTCGTGTCCCTCGCCATGTGCATGGAAATTTCACGCTGCCTCTTGCTCGATCGCTTCAAAGAACCATCCCCTTTCTCTGTGCGACGTCGTTGCTAGCCTACCTGGAACTTTCAGCGTGCTTCGAATCTGCGGAAGGGAAGAGAGGGGACAGTATGCGGCAAAATTATCTATTAAAATATGGGAACATCTGTGGTTATCATCAAGCGATTATCGTATTATAATTACGTTCGAATCCTTGGTCGTAAATACCAGGATGTCTGTTGATTTGATACGAAGACAATGCATCCAGGTTGTTAAATTATAAATTATTAACAATAGGAACGATTAACCGTTACTATAAATAAAATGTGGCAAAAATTAAAGTAACGAAAAGTTTCGCACGCAATACAGGAAAATAACGAATCGTACCAATCAACTGACTTAGATTTCATTGGAAAGATTTGCGCAAACTTAACAAAGCTTGTCTAGTACCGTTTACATTATACTTTAAAACAAATAATAGCAAATATAAAAGATAAGTTAATAATACGAATATCGAAGTTGATGGAAGCAACGCGCGAGGGACACGGTGAATGTAAACGAGAAAAATATTAAATTTTAATGCAGCAACGTTCTCGATAAGATATTAATTCTAAAAGATTTTTGCTTCCCAATGATTTTTCTCGTCTACCATTTTTCTATCATTTTCGTGTTAATGAACGAGAGTAAACTCTACTTAAACTTAAACCTCTTAAACTTTCAGCGCTAATCCAGCGAACGTACGCGCAAAAATCGACATTCCTCGTAATCATGGTTTTAATCCTCTCGAAATGATACACGCATCATCGACTTCGACGAATTACCACTCACACCAGCAGATCCTAACAGTAGTCTGCTTTTCGACGATCATCGATACCGAGGCGAATCCGCGAATACAATTCTCGGGAAAATCACTTTCGAAACGGCGAGTTACGGCTTGGCCCCCGTTCGAATCCAGAATATGGAGGAGGATTAACGAGGCGCGTGGGGTCGCAGCGGTGTTGTTTAAAAACGTGCTACCCCGTATGCGAATCTCGCCACGTGGCCCAGGAGCAAGCAGAGCGCGAAGGGGTGGAAGTGGCACGAGTCACTCGTCCGAATGGGATGGTGACCAGTCGCAGAGGAGGAACAGGGGGTGGTCGGGAAAGCTGGCTCGACGTAGACGCACCTGAGCCCCCTTCGTTTCCCGGAGCATGCTAATTCCCACAGACGGGGCTCTTTAAGCGGCGTCTGTGCGCCGCGAGTGCCGCTCATTGTGCCAGCATGGAGCGGCGGGAAAAACGAAAACATAGTGTAGCCTGGTGGAAAGGAGACAGTGGCAGAGTGGGAGGAGAGGGAAAATCTTGGTCGTGCTACTGGCGAGCGCAGCTGCAAAGGACTGATACGAGGTTTTTTTCGGATTGCGCAGCAATGGGTTCGGCGGCGCAGAAATGGCGCACACCGTTTGTCGAAACGGGCGCATTATCGCCGGGGAATATTTAGAAATTTTCCCGGACGCTTCATCAGGACGAGAGTGCCCTGTTGCGTGTACCCACATATTATATGTATGCTGTTTTTCCATATACATAAATGCACGCGAAGCATTGTACGCGATCGAAAAGCGGCCGCAATCGTCGTAATTATCATTCGTACGGTGGCTCTCGTATATGTTAACGTATCGCTGATTGCGGCGGATCGCGGTATAGTTTTTCGAACAAAAGGAAGAAGGGAAACAAATGACGGCGCGTACGTACGCGAAACGAGCCGTGGCGTATCCTGATCGCCGCGAATCCACGCGAAGCAAGCCAAAAGGGAATTTCCTGCAGTTCGAGCGTCGGTGATAAACGTCGGTAAATATTTGCCCTCTGCTACGGTTCGCTCTGCCTCCGACTCTGTGTCGAGCTCGAAAAAGGATCTCGTGTATTCCTTAAAAAAGGACAGGGAAGAAATCTACATAGACAGAGAGACTTCTCGTTTCCCTCGGAAAGCTGAATGACGCATCTGAAAACCGAGCGACGGCACTAAAAAAAACGGCTACTTGTGTCGGTATACGGCCTTTCGAGGGTGCATGAAAGAATATAAGCGGCGCGTTATCCTTCAGACTGGCAAAGAAGTCGTCTGCTACGCTAGCGGACTCTTTGAACGAGAGGTATAAACGGCCAGGCGATCGGCTCTTGCGAAACATCGTTACTCATCCGCGGGGATGGACGTAGAAAACCGACAATTTCGCGTTCTCAAAGGCTGGTCCCGATTCACTAAGCTGTACCGCGATAAAATTATCGCCCGGCGAACTTGGCTACGCGAAACGAGTCGAAGAGCCGCCACGAGAGAACGATAGGAAAGGAAGAAGAAGTAGCAGCGGCGCGAGAGGGAAAAAGAGGGAAACGGTGAGACGAAAAGGTGAGGCGCAAGAGCGAGGGAGAAGGAGCGATAGAGAAACGCTCGCGAGGCATCAAAGAGCTATAATTGGACGTCAGGTTGTAAGGGGATCTATATTTAGGACGATGCCTGCGAAACCGTATGGGAGGCCAAACGGCCACCTTCTCGCAGGGCCTACGAGCGCAAAGGGCAGACCTCTTAACGTCACGAGAGCCACGAATTATTGCGCCATTCCGGTCACTTAGGGTGCGACCGGCCCTTATTACCGGTACACCCACCACCCCCTTCGCTCTCGCGTCCACTTTCTCTCGCCACTACCTCCAGGATCGATCAGGAAAACCTGTCGATTCTATCGTTTTCATCGGCGTTCCTACCTCGACGCTTTTCGCTTCGTCCGCTTGAATTATCCGCCGTGTTTCTATTTCCGACGACGAAATATTTGCTCTTTTTGAATAATTGAGCGTTCTGCCTCGTTCGATAAATTCTGATTACTATTTTCATTTAGAAGTAGATTCTGAGTCGAGGATTTTTTTTTTTAATCGGTGAATTATGGGTGCCACACGCTCGAAGATAATCTTTATTCTTTTCCTAATAACACTATAAAGCTTAAGGGCTGCCACGATCTACCATTAAATATTATGCTTGAACGCTATAACTAAATCGAGCGAGGTAACTGATAAAGAATTGACGATTACGAATATACATAGTAACTGTGTAGTAAGGTCTCTAAATTTATCTTAGAACTTTAATCTCTAAATGGAATTTCGTATCGATCGGACAAGAGTCGGCAAATACCACTAACGAAACGTTTATATAAAGCTTCCAATGGGAAGAAGGAAACGGTAATGAAGAACGAAAATCCACGAGGCTTATTAAAAATACAGGAAATATTAATGTCGCAGACAGTCGATGGTTGCCCGCTATAGGGGAAGCTCCAGGAGGGTGAATAAAATCAAATTTTCGTCTAAGAACGAACTGAACATGATTAATGTATGTCACGTAGGACCGCGGATAGAGGAAAATGAGAGGACCCACACAGTTAAACCTGTTTTTCAGCTAGAACTTTCCTCATAGCTGAATAATACGGTTATCTCAGAGTGAAAATGGCGAGTAAACTGCAGACTTTCTCGTGCGTTCATTTTGGAAGTCCTTAGTAGACCAGATTGATACAGAGATACATCGTCTGAATAATTATTTGTATATTTTTCTTTCTTTGTACCCCGTAGTCCTCCACACCGCGCGTAATTTTATTAAAGGGATCTTGTATTCAATTTAGAGAGGATTCCGAAAAGACATTTTTTTCCCCGACAGATATGGTTACCCTGTGCGGACGGAAAAGAAAGAGAAAGAACTTGTAAGCCCGTAAGCTCATCAAAATATTTACTGAGCTCGTTTCTTTTTCTTCGAAGCCGACCAACGATGTAGTATTTTAATGCGGATCGATGAGGTACGCAGATGTGCTTCCGAAGTTCCCGGGAACACCAGCATGCGACGATTCTTAACCGTTCTTCGTGGAAATCGCTTGCGGGATGGGTATACGGGGTCATCTGGGGCTTCCAGGAACTACCCAAGGAAAGCTTTTATTCCTTACGTTTCTTAAAACATACACAACGGTTTATTTATAAAATATTCATCGCATTCATCTCCGATATATTAAAGTTACTCACGTCCAAGGGCGTTGTTATTTTGTTGACTTTTTTAATTTAAAGTATACCGAATGATTTATTCGCAACATCGTAATTATCATTACCTACTATTAATGTTATTATTAAAATCTCATTACCCCAAGAAATCAATTTTCATATTCATTTTCCTACTTTCTAAAATGATGTCTATCCAAGGCTAGTCTGTTCAACGTAACTGCATTCTATCGTTTACCGAAGAACGAAGAAAACCACGAGCAACAATTCTGATTCGTCGAGAAGGAACAAACCTCGTGTAATCAATCAAAGAACGAGAGAAAAGGAGGCTAGAGTGGATTGAAGCTTTGGAAAAACTACGTGCCCATTTAATTAGTGCAATCTATCGATTGGTCGTGTACACGAGCAAAAGTGTCTACATATTCTCGAGCTAGCAGGAATATTGCTCTTCGATCAGCAATTTTCTGACCCGAGTACCTCGAGCACCTTCGACCCGACACCACCCCTCGAAGTGCTCGAGCGTTCATCGAGTGTTTCTGTACACCCTTGGGAAGTCGAAAGGGTAGTGCTCCACCGGCCGCTTGAGCAGCTTCGTCTCGATTTCCGTGGAGCAGTTAGTAACGCGATCTGTCGTCGATATATTTTCCTCCCCTCCTTTCCTTTCTTCTCTTTTCTTCCTCATTTTTTCGCTTCTTTTTTTCCTCGGACCATCCCCGCGCTGTTTTTCCCGCTGCTTGTTGGCCAGGAATATCGGGAGCGATTTAACCGACGATATTATTAGGACGCACGCCAGACATCGTTTACTGAATAATTAACAAAGCCAGGGAGCGGACCGAGCTACATCCTAATTGCAATATGAGACACGTCGCTCATTGTTGACGCGAGAATTTACAACGACGATTCGAGTTTCGAACACGCGGCTTTCGGATATATTTCCCATGAAGTTTCCCTAGATTAAGAGAATGGATGTAATTGTACTTTTGTAGTTGTTAGGAGAGGGACGTGACACTGATATAATATCGAGATAAGAAGTAGGTAATATCATAGAAAGATTGTACTAGAGATATAAAGATACTCAGGCATACAAGTGTAAGTACAATGTACAAACCTGATATGAAGATATACAGAAAATTCTGATAAGCGAATTGGGAAAAATAAAATAGTGACATAATATAAAATGAAAAACAAATTAATAGACAGACATCTGCAACACACGTTTAGACACATCATCTGTAAATTATTTCAGGATTGTAAATTAGCATTACAGATTAAATCAAGGATGGTAAATGACTAAGTCGTCTAAAAATTCACGAACCCACCAGAAGTCTAAACAAGAATAGAAATAATAATGTCAATCTTATTACGAACCGTCTATAATCGGGGTTCACAGTCAGAATCCCATGATCCCATCACGTTTTGCAATTGAAAAACGGTAAGAACGTGATTGTCCACGGGGTGGTCGGAAAGTATGCTAAACGCTCGAATGGCGAACCAACCCCTTTGCGATCCCTTCTGGGGGATTAACGGAGTCACAGGGTGCGGGACGTAAACACACGTTCCTGTGGCGGGTCAGGATGTGGGTCCTGGCTACATCTGACAGAGGCTGAAGACGGCTCCATTCTGAAACGGGATTAACGCCGACACGAGGAATTCGAAAAAGCAACCCTTGACAGCTTAATGCCGATCAAAGCCTAAGCCGGCCATTTAACCGCGGAGATCGCTTTGGTCATACGCGCAGCTGATTTCCTTCAGCCGTCTTATTTACCTACGAAAAGTTTCTCTCACCCCCGTTGCTTTCCCTTTTTGCCTCGCGGTTAAATTCTTTGACTCGCTCGTCGGCCAATTTCCAAGTAGCTGTCCCGATGAAAGGGGTTTGTTGCGGATTTTGTCGACGTTGAATATTTTTCTTCGAAGTTTCGCGTGATTTTTGGTAATCCTTTTGCGTTAAGAAGACGTTTTTGCGTTGAAAGGAATAAGCTGATGATTTTTCGTTGTGAACGAGGAATAGCCGCATTTTGCTCGTTTTAATCCATCGATGTCGCAAGTTTTGTTAAAAGTTTTAGTAGAAATTTTATTAAATACTGTTTTTATTAAAGCAAATACCTATATATTCTTCATTACATTCCGTCTATCGTAATTTTTGCTTTTCCACAAGAATTTAAATTGTGTCCGCGAAAGGGTTACTATGATAGAAAGTTAAAAGCGGAATCTTTGATTCCGAAAGGTGGAAACGAAATCGTTTGTATCAGGCCACCATTTCCTTTTCAATACACTTCGTAAATAGGCGGAAAAATAATATCCCGTAGGAATAATGTCAGGCACAATGCCAGAAATGAATTTCAGTTCATTCAACTTCTTTGCCGAGTAATTATTCAGACTGTACTTTGAGAAAAGGAAAAAAGCCTATGGTATTACAACTGGTCTCGTAATTAATTCGACGAATGTTCCTCGATTATTTTTAATTCGTTCCCGCTCGAGCTTTTTATCTGCCAAAAACCGTATTGTTCCGTACGAATGGCGTTGTTCTACAGGTATATAACGTGGAAGCATTTATTACCGGGTAAAAGAGCGTTGTAACGATAAATTCTCCACACGTAGCGTTGTTCATTGTTCGACGTGATCGAAGGTTCGGTACAGCACGTGAAGCCTCTTATCGAACACAAATACGCGGAATCGTAGCAAGATACGTTCGATGACCTTATTGTCGTCGCCTTTGTGTCCAAGGTACATAAAATACGAACCGAGGGATTAGCTCGGACAAGATAAAAGTAGTCATCGTTGTCTCTTATCTGTTGGATTTTAAAACCCTCCCTTAATCGTGCATCGTCCTCGACTTTTTACGTCGGTTTCTCGAAACAGCGTTCCGTGTTTACAATGTCTAACCATTAGCGGCATTATCTACTTGTCGCGTCGCATCATCGTTCAAAATAGAACTCTCTTTGTTTCATCAGAAACCACAGAACGTCTTCTAGTTATCTGATAATGTCATTTTACGTCCCATTAAGGCGCCCTATATTGATTTCTCGTCTAGACGAGCGGACATTAACGTTAAATATGTACCTTAAATCATTTGTATTGCCGCAAGAAACTTCAAGTAGTATTCTACTAATTTGAAGTCTTATTCTTATCGTGCGACATGTATATTTTGTGTCGAGGAATTTAACTTAAAATAGAGGAAACGATAATTTGCTCAAAAGATTAAGCTGGTACAACAGGATATTTCGAAACAAAAATAACCCCGTCGGTCTGGCCGAGCGACGCTACCTGAAATTCTTACCCGTGTCTAGTCGCAGATGGTGACGTTATACCTTCGAAAACATCAGAGCTGGCAGGCATCAGCGTAGCCTAGCCGTTTCTCGGTGTAGTTCCCCTGGGATTTAACGAGGGATGGCCAGGATCTAAGCTATGCCCCCGAAGGAACGGCCGGGATATAGGAAATACAGGAGCGTCGATCTCCCGGCACAGAGCAAAGCTCGCGAGCTTACCCATCTAAGCTCCTCTCGGCGAGTAGCTCGGCCATCTTTTGCGCTCGAGAAGGCTTTCGGCAAATCTCGGCCTGGCAACAATATTTCTCATATTCACGCGGAATCGAGGAAACCTCGAATACGCGGCTACCAATTTTTATCGAACGAAATTTTTATCGACGATTCGACGTATTATACATGCGATGATATCCATTGAAAAATCACTATGGAAGGAGAACGATCTTGCCATGTGTAATATTTTTATAGCGTGGCATTCTTATTCAATGAAAGTTCCCATCGGCGAACAACTCGCTCTTACATACGTACTGGTACGTTCGTTTCTGCAAAAGTCGTGTAGGTTCGAGGAACCCGTCGGAGCGTTGAGGAATTTCGTTTTCGACTCGCGGCTTCTCGACGCTCGTTCAATCGATTCCGAAGCGGCTTCGAAACGTCGACGAGTTCGCGGAATATCGATCTACGTCACGAATCCCTTCTATTTTTTCCTCATTTCCCTTCACCAACGTCCGATCTCTCTTTCCCTCTTCGAATGCAGGTCAAAAGAGTTCCAGCTCTGTTCGTTGTCGGAATTTCGACTCGACCCCGTGCACACGGAAGAAGGGAGACAGGACGGGCGATATCTTTCCGGGGTCATGAGTCATGCAGCACACGTCGACGGCCCGTTCCCAATATATTTCAGGTATGCATGGCGCTTTCCACGATAAGATATTTCAATATTGACACCCTGTCAGTATTTACTGGGCGGCGCGAGAGATTAGGCGAGCAGTCGGTACATATTTGTACGAGTTTCACTTTGGGTGATTGTACTCGGCTCTCCTTCCACGACGATCGTCGGCGAAACGTCCAAAGAGAGGAGGGACGCGCTTTGACGGCCACGTCTTACGATTTCGATAACGTTTCGGTAACGCGGCCACGCGAGCCGTGCCAAAGGTCTGTCCTCGTGCTCGATCGATACGATCAAACGATAAACATCCTGGCAACAACAAACGCTTGCTCTTGTTTCCACTTTGGAAACGAGCATCGAAATACACGCGGGATTCGCGTTCAATTAATCTACAACTGTTCTTGGAAGAAGTGGACCGAGATTAATTGAAAATTGACAATACTGGAAAGGCTTGTGGAGGTAGAAGCGTGGTTCAGACGTACCACGCTCTCTTTTATCACGACAAAATCGTATGTATGATTTCAGGAGTTAACTGATCTCCTTATTCATGGTCTTTGAGCGGAATATTATGTACTTTCTAATTATAGTTGCGAAATTGAATTTGAAAATATAGATTACCATATAAAACGATAATAATTCCAAAAAATAGATACCAGATCTATTCTCTACCCGGTCTGTGGTGGAATGAAAAATTTGTGTAATAAAAATACGTTTACGGTTTATATATCTCTTTTAACAGAACACGCGTGTGTATTCTGCGATAGAGAGATATATTTTGCGGCATGCAGATTAATTCGTTTCTCATAATTTTGATCTTCTCTTCTGTCACAACTTTTTAATCTTTCGTCGCAACGGATTTCGCGGATTTGTTGGAGGTAACGTTTTCTTTGAAAACATTCCATGACGTCCTAGAATAATCGTGGAAACTCACACTGCCGTATTTCCCTTAGTATGCTCTTTTAAATTACAAATGAATACATAATATTTTTGCACCTATTCGCAGAATGTTCGAGCTATCCCATCGAGACGAGAAAACCACGGTTAATTACCACGATCTTTTCTTCGCGAACGGTAACAGCGAAACTGCAGATTCGTCGAGCATCGTGTTTTAACGTGGCAGTAGTAATTACGCGAGCAACTCGCGCACGATGAAGTCGAAAAACGATTTACAAGGAAAGGTGGCAAATGATCGCACAGATGTGTATATATGTATCTTTTAATCGCTGTAACTCAACGTTAAGAGCTGAAACCCACCCTCCAAAGTTCGACTCGTTAAAAGATAACTCGGAGAGCGTTTACGGATAGAAACAAATATTTTGAACGAAAATTGGATCTTGACATGTTAGAAGAAAATGTGAGAACGGAAGAAGAAACTTTTTAAAATGTTTAAAAATGTCACGTCGGACATGTTTATTCAAAAGAATACACTGCACGTTTAAAAAGTACGAAATATAAAAACCGACTGTGCATTTTTAGACGTCTCGCGCAATCGGTTTAGCGCCATTCACGAAACCGCGTAATGCGCGATGATGGGCGCCATTAATGCAACGCAATTAGTGGCTACACGCCTGCTAGCTATCCTACCACACACCTCTGTTGGCCTCTGTTCTTCGTGAAATCGCGTTTTCTCCGTGCGTTCGTAGCGTCGAGTCTCTTCGTAAAAAAAAAAGACGGAGGAACGTTGCTCGAAAATCATTACCTCGTACACTCCGGTAAACGCAGAAAGGATTTATCGAGAATCAGGGCTATCAGCGACGATAATTTCATTTGGAGGTTTCAATCGAGAATTTCGATGCGTTTCGCGATAGTGGTAGTACACACGCGACGATGATCAAAGTTAATATCATTTCGTTAATCTGGCCAGTAGAGTCCGGCAATTTTCATTTGACCGTCTGTTTACGGGGAATCGAAGAACACCGTGGCGATTGATAAAACGTATCGGATAAAGCAGATTATAAAATAACGCGGCACGACGCGCCCGTTCCTCGCCTCGCGCGGGGGACGGCAAAATCAAATTTTCGAAATTGACGCGCGCGATTACCATGCGTTAATTTCCGTCTCGCTCACGGCGGAATCGATCTCTATGCGAACAGCCGTGGTCCCCACGACCGACCCTCGCGATTGTGTTTTCTGAATTATCGTTAGCCGTAATTGTTTCACGACTGATTTATAGCGGCACGGACACGGTTCCGCGCTTTTCTTCGTGGGATTGACAAATATTTTCCTATTCGTAATTGTGTTGGGAGAACGAGTAAATGGAAAGGATTATTTTAAGATTTTAAGCGTGAAACAAAACGTAGTTAAAACAGAAGATGAATGTTAAACATGTGACGTTACGTTACAGCGAGAGAAATAAAAGTGCATTTTGTCGAAGAATCACTAGTGAATTCATCATAGTAGGAATTATAATGATATATTATTTATTAATTAATCACAAATTGACAATGGTAATAAATACTTTTACACAGCCCTACACCAAGTTCCGAAAAATGAAACAAACGAGATTTTAGAAGGAAATTTTACTAATCATAAGGTAGTTGTAACTATTTGTGCAATATATATAACAGCAAATTACAACTTGCAACTTATCAATTTGCTAATATTATTAGTCAGTAAATTATCGCGTAACATCAAAGGATATATCAGGATGAGAAGATGGTTGAACAAGAACTCCCGAAAAATTGTGTTTCATATACCTTCTCGTAATAACGAGTGGTAATTGCGCATGCTTTTATTAGACGGCATCAACTTTTCTTAATCGTTCGAATTTATACTACGCTTCGTATACATATCCCATACATGTATGTACTACGTACACTTCCAATGTAGTACCCCGACAACTTCACCCAATCTTCCATCGTCTAATCATACGTGTATGACGTCGGACGAGCATAATCTCAAACACCCAACACGATAATATGTTTCGTCAAACGCGACGACAAAGGAAGTCATCGTACGAAGGATCGTCCGTCGACGCTTTCGAGCAGAAAGGACGAAGGAAATAGAGTAAAAAGCGCGAAGGAGAGGGACAGCTACATTGAACGGGGAAGTTCGCGTGTTCCTTCGCATTCTTCGACTTCGTACGAGCGGATAAGGACACGTTTCAACGACCCTCCGATGTACTGTATCCCCGTTGCAATATGTATGCCCGCATTATCTGTCCTAGACTACGCGAGTTACCGAAGTCAGCCGCCGGGGCTAAAGGTCATAGATCCGGTCGGCGACTTTGATTATAGCTTCGGATTTCCGCGGAGAAAATTGAGAGGTACAATAAACCGTGCTCGTTCGTACTTTTCTGTTCCCAACGAGAGATCGTACGAGTGGGATCGCCAAGCGTGTGCAATATTCGTTACTGGCCTGCGCGCTCGCTGCGAAGGGAGATTCCTCGAACCGTTCGATGGAACGTTTATATGGAAGTATAGAATTGCCTCGTTACGAAATCAATTTTAGTTGGAAAAAGTGTGTTCCTTCGTTAACCAGACTCATCGAAGAAAATTGATATTTTTATGTATGTGGTATACGCAAGATGAAATTCTTACGTTTCTCTGGAGAAATTGAGGACGGTGTGAGATAATTTTATATCCTGGCTACACGACGACGCGACACGATGCATCGCAAGAAACTTCTTATCCCGAGTATCACCGCGAAAAATAATACTTGGTAGGCAACGATCGCCAGATGTGCGAGACGATCACGGGCCAGTCGCGTTTCATTGTCGTAACGGGTTGTTCATAACTCGAGAACGAACAGGAGCAGCTGGACAGTCGGTATTTAATAGCATGCGTATTAAACTTCAAAGCTCGACCTGGGTGTTCCGTCTTAACCAAGATCTTCGTTCCATCCACTCAGCTTTACTCGATCGTGCACTGGTGTAACGTTATTCCCTTCCACAATTCTACGATTCATCTGCGCCTCATTTTCTCCACTCGTATTTTACTTCTCGCGTTTCTCGAAGAAATTCGATTCGAATATCGGTTTACGATTTTACACAATGTTGCGCGATAATCGTATATCCGGCATTGATTCGCGAAACCATCGCGTTAATGGGGCCCAATAAATGGTTTACAAGAATGCGCACTTTCGGCGCACCCTCTACACCCCATCGTGTCCCAGGTCCGCCTGCATTATGCCTCAAAGTGGCTCTTTATTATCCCGCGATAAACGCTCCATAAAACGGGCAAAACGCGATAAAACTGTGTACGATTCACGTGCACGGTATAAATAGTCACGAAGGTTCTTTCACCGCGGAACGAAAATACGTTCGTACCCATGCAAACGTACCAATCTCTCGCGACGTTCCGCCGCGCTTAAATCAACAGTCTAGCCGCTCGTACGTTTCCTCGTGGACATTCTTTTTTTCCTTCTTCTTCTTCTCCTTCTTCTTCTGCGTTCTCCACTCGAGTTAGATGCTCGCAAAGAAAGCCGTCGCGTATCGTTTTGGGTCCCCTTCGCGCCGCGGAGCGGCGGGACGACCGGATCGGAAAGCAAACGAAACGCTGCGAAACTTTCCGACAGAGTCAGAAACGAGGACTTTGAAAGGCAGCGAGAAGTACAGTCGACTCGAGAAGAGCATCGATCAGCGCTTCTCTCTCAGTCGTTTCGCTTCCTCGATCGAGGAAGGAAGTTTAAACGGTGTAAGAGGAACTTCAGGTTCGTATGCGATTTTTGAGTCCTCCGGCTGTGATTTACGCGGCGATCGAATTCTCTTCTTTTGATAACGTCGCATATAAATGAAAGGTTAGAAAAATGGTAGCTGATTTGTAGTTTCAATTATTCTTACGCTTTTCTCAATCCTTTATCTTATAATGAATTACGGTTACGATTCGACAAAGGCGAATCATAGATGTTACCGTAACAAAAGTTTCGTCTCGGCTCTAGCTTCGGCTCCGGTTCTATAGCTCGAAGATCTGAAAGTTACGAATGATACACTTATCTAAACTTCGTAGGAGAAAATTTGTCTAGATCTCGTTATCGGGATAAGTTTCAACGCAATTAAAGATTGAAATGAAAAAGTGTGTTTCTCTGCGAGAAACAAGCGTTTCCATATCTCGAATGAAATGCGGTGTTACAACAACGAATAGCTAACGATCGTTTAAGTAGCTGCTAGAAGAACAGTAAGGCAAGGGGTTAATCACAAACATAAATCTTTCGCGAGAAACTACCATCCAAGAACTATAAAACATACGCCACTTCCAAATCGATCAGGCCACAAACTAACGCTCGTACACCGAGTTCGTTGACCGACGTTCATCTCGAACAACAGAAGCGTCCGTATAAAATCTAAAAATCTCCCTCGCGAGATAAGCATATCAGGAAAAAGCGGCCCTTCCGACCGGACGTGGGTCCGAAGGAATACGACGATCCACCGAAACAGTTCTGACACTAATGTATGCGGTCGTCCCGAAACCAGACGTCCGTATTCTTATACTCGTCGCACGATATTTTCACGGTGGACGTGGCGCGTGTAGTCGAATGTACGCTCGAGTAGCGTGCAACATTAAAAGGACAGGGCTGGTGGCCTGTCGGGATGAATGAGAAGTCGAGAAAATTCCTGGCGGATTTTCCGTGGAAACGCGAATCTCTCAGTCAGCCGGGTCAAGTAGAAGTTGCGTTGTCCGCGAAAACAGTTGCAACGGAGAGAAAAGAGGGCTAGCTTCGTGGCACCTGCAACACCTGCTTGTTAGCAGCAACTTTCCGCGAGCAAAGCCGGACTCTCCTCTTTGTGAGGTCTCTGCCTCCCACGTGGCGCCTGTGTGTGAGTGTGTACGTGGATATATGGGTGAGCACGTTGGGTATATACGTGACCGTTGGGTGCATACGTATGCACGACATCAGGTGGGAACACGACATGCTGCCGCGTCGAGTCGATGCCGAGGCGGGCTGCATGTGCGCCACGAGAAACCTGTATTTAATCGAGCCGCGTTCTGGAAAGCGATAGTTTACGCGCGATACGTGTAGCGGAAGGCGTTCGGTATTACCAAGCGGTCGGCCGTCGGTTTTTGCACGAATTTTTGAGGGAACAACGCGAGCCAGGGATTTCTAGATGAATACGGAGATCCGATGAAATGAGGGTTTTTTTTTCTTGGTCGGTTGAAATGGTAATAAGGAAGAATGGGCTGGAATAGTGGGGTAGATTTCCACCAGGAAATTCCGCTGCGACTTTTATATGCACTTTGTAGGGATGCGTAGTCTGTATTCTGATGCTTTAGTATCCGAGTTATATGAATAACTACTATTCTGAAACGTAATTGTCAGGTTCCTTTTGCACAATGGTAGCAGTATTATCAATGTAATCTTGTAACGCAAAAATGATAAATCATCTGACAATTGTATCCGACGTAGAATTCGTTAATTTTTAAATTCTACAACGTCGCAAAAGAGAAGTCTATAAGCTACCACTCATAATTTCCCAACTCGCTAGAATTGGCGAACCAATTCGCCAAGTAAATAGCGAACTACGTGGAAAAATTGCTTTGAGAAAAGAAGGGAAAGCACGTGGCAAACGAAAAGTATGACTACAGAAAAGACCTTAATCTTAAATTTCCTCCTACCAAGCCCATTCGGTAGGAACTTCTGAATGAAGTATCCTCCTGAATAAAGCTCGCATTCAACCCGGGAATATTACGCAAGATAGTGGTTCGTGCAATAGAAACTGAACGGTCAGGGATATGCCTATAGGGTCGGCGTGTAGATTGACTCGGATAATCGAGCGACGGTGGCGTTGCATAAAGTAGAAAACCGCCGCCGTCGCCGCCGCCACCGCCGCCGCGGGCTAGTAGGCGCGTGAACAAAGAACGGAAGTGCGGGAATCGGTGTATGCACTTCCTCCGTATGCGTTGCTATATGCGACTGCCAGGGTACAACACGCGGCGCGTGCGTCACTTATCGCGATTACGCGCGCGAGCGCACGTGTGTCGCGTGAAACACGAAACGGAAATCCCCGTACGATCTACGCGTACACGCTGCTGGTCCCACACTGCTAAACCACGCGCGATACATTCGTACGAACGCTTGCATATATTTCTATACATGCACGGCCGTGTTACTCATTTGTACGAACGTATGTGTATTGGTAGGCGAGAACGCGCGAGCAACAACGAGGCATACGCGAGTAACACAGGCAACATAAAGTCTCCATTTAATATCTTTACGAGAGCCGGCGAAAATGATGAGGTTTCCTGTTTTTTAATAATGTACCCGCGTGCACCTGAGCCTCGTAATTCTCGCCTTCGCGCGGCTCTCTTTCCTTCTGGAAAAGCTGCTTGCCTCCCACTTTTTACCTCTTGTCCCATCGTCCTTCTCTCACCAGTCACATTCGCCTCGACTCTTTCACAGTCGCGGTGTCCGTGCCTTTCGCACGTTCTTTTATTCCTCCACGATCGTTTCCTTTCGTCACTCGTCCCTCTCCGACGCCAGTCTTTTTCCGTACTTTCCTCAAAGCCGTTACTTACATACATGCATCCTCCTCTTCCCGCGCCTGCAGGTGTTATTGTATCATTCGTTCTTCTCCTCGTCCCACCTAACTCTTCGCGCTTCCCTTTTGGTTTCAACGAGGCCGCGATTACCGTTCGTATTCCACCGACCGTTTCTTTCTCTCCCCTGCGAGTTCAACTTCTTCTTCCGCTGCGCTCGTAGATTTTCTTCCTCGTGCATCTCCTTTTGCGTTCCAACAGGCGTCCCTCGCGCCTCCACCTCCTTCCATCCCCCTCGCTCTCCCCTTCTTCCTCTATCCATCCCTCCATCCACCTATCCGGACTGTGTCTTTTTTCAAAGTGAGCCACCTACCGAGGCAGTCGCATTTTCTGCCTGACTTTGCAAATCCTTCGGTAAGCAAGAATCGCGCGTCTGAATTCCCGAGGATCGTCTTCTTTACCCCCTCGCCGGCAGCCTCGTTCTTCGTGCCGCTCCTTCCGTATCTATTTCCTGCCCCGCTCCAGCCTCGTAGTTTTCTTTTTTCCGCGACCCTCTTTCTCCATCGTCGACGTGTTTCTCTTTTCGACTTTCGACTTTCGTTGATCTCGCCCCGCGAGCTTTTAAATCGCGACCTCCGAGTCGAGGACCAACCAGTCGGCGGTTAGTTAGGGCTGATTCCCCTCCGCGAGATTCCCCTATCGCTCGCTGGATCCTAAAAACAATTTCGCGGTGAAAGGGAAATTGGCGTTTTCATTATTAACGCGAGAACCTGTTCGGTAGCGAGATTTCATCCGTAGAAATCTTCTAGGGAAACTCCAAATGAATGCTATTATCGTAAATTGTTTGTGCGCGTGTTAGTGCGTTTCTTACCTTTCGCTTCCAACAAATTGTGGGATAGAATCGTACTATTACAAAAGCTTCGTCCTCGAATTAATGAATTCATTTTTGCCACTTACGAAGATTTGAAAACGTTGACTTTCATGATATTTGTTGCATCCTTGATTTTTCACGATACTTGATACACCTATCACCTACTTTTAAAAGATTTTCACTCTTACAATAATTCCAATAACAATTCCAAAACCGAAATCTCTGACAAAAATGTATTTCTTATATCTCTTGCGCGGTGTTCCAATGGAACAAAAATAGTCGGCTTTCCTCATAGTTTAACCACGTATCTGTATTAATTTCGCAAAGTATCGAAGGAATTCCGTGAAACTCTGTTCGAGGTGGTGCGGGTGAAGCTTCGAAAATTCCACGACGATGGCCGGCGTAAAACGTCCGCTGGAACGCGGCTGGTTTCCTCTGATGTCCGATATTACAGGCGGTTTCGGCCGTGTATCCACCGCGTGATAGTAAAAGTGACAAAGGGATTCCCGGATAAATACAAATGAAGCGTTTTAACGCGACACTCTCGTAAGTGGTTGGTCGCCGGAAGTTGCTCGAATAAAAAAAGGAACGCCACTGTTGCCGACGGATTCAACCGCGAATATACTTGTCGCGACTCGCGTCGTTATTCCGCGCCCTCGACGAGCCGGCGATGCTGAATTAAATGTGAAGTGTGTCCTAATGAAATTCGTCGTTTCGCACGCCTATTTCCGGGAGAAAGTTAACGAGCACGCCCATTCGCGCGATTTGTCTCGTGTCGTTCGTTGGCCCTGGCAACTTGCGAATTTTCCGTGTTTTCTGGAAAGCTTTTATCGCAAGCGTTTACGGGATCCTCCGTTGCTTGTTTACGAAACGAAATTATTCGAAACTTTGTTCGAGTATCGAGAAAAACGGAATTTTTGACGCGTATACATCGCGATTGTGAGAAACGATTTGAAGTAAAGGAAGTGAAAAGGTTTTCGGGCCTGTGACAATTAATAGAGATTGAAAATCACCATTAATATCGATATACTGTATCAGAGAATGTCGAGAAAAAAGAACTGCAAAGAAATAGAAGAATTACTACGTATTATATAATTTCTAAAATATTATCCTAAACAAAAATATATGAAAAGAATTCGTACATTGGGATCTCCCAAGCTCGTTGAATTAAAATTCCAAATTTCGCAGCCTCGAAATTCTTTTCTACTAACCAAGTGTAGACACGATATATTTCATTAAACGTGGTATCGTAGCTCGAAAAAACGCGAAAAAAACAGAAACAAGAATGGGAAAAGCGCGACGCGTTGAGCAAACAAGAGGAAACGAAATTTTATGTCGCATTATCGCAGCAGATAATTCACCACACCCATTCAACACACACTCTAAACACACTCGCCGAACACACCCGCTCACTCGTCACTCGAACGTATGTAAACGTGTGTAAGCCGTTACAGAAAACGTGGACACGGACGCCGATGAATTTTTCAGGTAATTTTGCAAAAAAACACAGAAAATCAATATACGAACGATTCGATGTATATTGACAGTCGCCGATGATTAACAGTCAAACGAAACAAATTACTTTCTCAATTTATACCGTATGACGATAACACTTGTTCATACGATATGATATCGAAATATTCCCATGAAATTTTTATCGAGCGTTATATGAAATATAAAAAAGAAAGGACAGGAACTCTGCCATACTGAATATCCAAATGCGCGCGTCTCTTTAAATTAAAATTTAATTCGCCAAAAAAAAAAAAGATGTTATCGAGTATATCCTCGAGCGACCATTTAATTTGAATTCTGCAAAAATACAAATTAAATTCTCGCTCGTATAGCGCATTCACGTAGAATTTCTTCTGCAAGCGTACTTCGTGTAGGCGCGAACGCGATCGATCGTATGTACCAGCGTTCGATTAATTAGATTCAACGATCCGGCATCTTCGACGGCATTAATGATTCTCAGAAACGCGGTTCTCCTTTCCAAAGACGGTGGCCAATATGAATGCGAGCACACACGTGCTGCCGAATTTTTTTTTGCGCAAATCTGTCACGGACCGGATGAGATTTATCAACGCTGTTGCAAAGTTCGCGCATCACTGGCATCGTCGAAGAGGGGGAAGGCGCGACGATAAGTGGGTTCCAGGGAGTTTTTTGGCAACGTGGGTATTTTAATTGGGCAAGCCTGTCGGAAGAGATTTCCCAAGGCGTGGTTTCGCCGCGAGCGTTCGTCGTGTGATTTACGGGCGTGCGGTCGTGGCGGGAAGACGCGTGGAAAAAACGTGTTGTCCGCAGCCACCCGGAAGTTGGATCGCCCTTAAATGGCGGGGCGTGGCCGGGAATTCCTGAACGGTACGCCGATACGGCGGACCGCGGTGACCGCGCGATAAAAATGGAGCAGCGGGACTATCTCAACCTTGCATGCAACGTAACGAAAAAAGTGGAGGAAGAGGAAGGCGGAGGGAAAAATGGAGGGAGAAACGTGGGGATTTTTTTTCGACTCCCGGCGGACACGTGCAGAATTTAAATCACCCGGCGCGCACGATTCGTTTTATTAGCGACGAGGTATCGCGCGGATTTTGCGCCGCGTTGCCCTCGTAATTTTGAAAGAAGTCACGCAAATTCGGCGTTGCTGTGCGGCCACGATAACGACTGCGCGCTCGTTCTCGGATTAGCCAGTCCTTCGAACGGCCTGAAACGAACATCTGTTAATTTCCAGACTCGTATCAAAGTTTCTACAATTTGAAATTTTACATCTCGTCGTACATTGATTCTTTAGAATATTAATATCGACGCGCCGTAGGACAAAGGAATTCGTAAACTCGTGTCGCATTAAATATTCAAGATCAGTATCCTCTGAAAATTCCTGCACCACGAATCCCTGTATTGCTATGTATGCGCGTGATTGTACGATTCAGACAAAAATTCCAATCACATAACAGCGTGGATCGTTTATACGAGCCACGGCGCACGAACTCCGCCGATGAGCACTACCTTCATCCCCTAATCACGCTAATATCCGTTTCACGGGCATCCCGGAAAATCCATAAGCCGAAAAGTCGGCCGTCAACGTTCGACCGGATGATTCATTCGTTGAAATCGCTTCTCATAGCGATTAATGGTCCGGGACCACCGCAGCGGGCGACGGATTAAAAGCGGTCCAAACGTTGAAATTTTCACGGCCAATATTCGTTGTTACACACGTATATACACACGTACGATCGTATGCAGACGCACGCACACCGGTAGAAACGAACAAGGAACAGGCATGCAGGACCGGCATGCAGGATAGTCCTTCTCGAAGCGAGCAAGCTTTCCGAGGGCGAGAGAGGTTCCACGCACAATAGCATTGTGCTGGCTCTGGTATAATGGCGACGGTATTATAAATGAAAGGTCTGCAACTAATTTGGGACAAGGCGTAGCTATGGGATCTCTTTGGAGGATCGCCGACTGCCATTTACACCACGCATTGCTCTATTCATCGAGATTCTTGGTTTTAGTTGAGAAAATATAGCGACCATAAAAGGTATTGGCGCGTAACTTATTTTAATATCGATGCAACGTAAAATTAATATTATTTATCGTATCAATAGCATATCATCCAAGTTATACGAGATTTCTAAATAAATATTTGATCATCAAAACTGCTGATAAAATTGTACGAGGACAGAAGAAAAGTTTAATATAATTCATTTTTGCTATTCATCACAGCAGTCGAAATAACGTTCTTTCACTACAGTCTCTACCGCTGCATTCGGCGGAAGACAATTACAAATGAACCACTTTGCCCGTAATCGTTTTCCCTTTTTGCTAAAAAGTTTTCACTCGCTAGAAACTCATTCTCCGTTAAAAAAAAAATCCGAATCCACCTATTTGTTCCTCGTTATCCTACTTCTTCTTCTGGTGCGAGCTCGTTTAACTGGGCTTATTTCTTTTTGGTCGGTGCGATTCCAAAAACGTTGGTAACCAGAAACTATCGCATGGTCACGGGTGAAAAAGGAGCCAGCAGTACCGGTAAAATAACAGGCATGACAAACGTTCGTAGAATAGATTTCCCACCCTACCAGCCTATGCACCCGCCCCGGCTTACCAGACTGGACTTCCGCCACTCTCGCTGGATCGCCGGGAAATAGGGCCTGGCAGAGTACCAGAGACCAAAGTCCTGCCATATCAGCTTCTCGTTTCGCCTTCCTTTTTCTATTTTCTTTGAGGATGCCCCATGAAGAGGAGCCTCATCCCCTGTTGTGCCGATGGTATCGTCGATATTCGTTCTTGGATTGAAAATCAGCTCGTCCGACGAGCGTTACGCGCTCGTTTCTTTATCGTTTCGAGGAGATGCTCGATCGTTTCGCCGTGCTCGGGAATATTTTAACCGTCAACCGACGGAGTTGCGAATGTTTCGCGTATCTGGCCGTTTAACGATAAAAATATATAGCATTTAGATAGCGTGACGTCTCGATCGCGTCTTATATTCCTCAGAGATTGTAATTGCGAACATTTAGAATATTTTCTATCGTACCTTCCGCTGGTACGCGTTACGTACACTCTCCGTTGTAATTTCTCTTTATTTTTCACGCTCAAATACTATTGCTAAAACAAACTACAAATGCTATTCTATACACTGTACGTTTATCGAGAGAAGAACAATTTTTCCTGATAAAAAATTATCCGTTTTCGTCTAATTATGTCATCCATGCCATTGGATCAGATACTGTCACGTATATATGTAATTTCTTTCACGCGCAAACGCGTCTCTATCCGTTTCCCTCGAGGCAGTTGAGGGATCATCATCCGCGTAATCGAGCAAATCGCCAGAACCGTGAAGAGACATGGAAAGAAGGAATTTCTTTTGAGAATTCCCTCTAGCTGTGAGGCCACGTGGCGGTCTCGCGATTCTAGAACAGATCGGCCGATGGTTCACCTATTTTTCATCGGACGAACATCGAACGCCCACCGACCGACCCAAGACCACGTTCACAGCATGTTTGCGCCGGTGGTTTTCACAGAAACCGGAAAGCCATTCGAGGCGATGAGCTATACTCGCCTTCCTGTCAACGACTAACGAGACCCGCCCTCTTCTTGCTTCTGTGTTCGCGCCGCTTTTCACCCTGCCAGGCGTCCCGCCGCGCTTTAGTCAAACACCACCGGACACTTGCGCTGGTCGTTCTTTCTGCCCAAGGAAAACTTGATTTACTGCTCAGGAACTACTCACATTCCCATATTGTAACACACCTGCAGAATATTCGCGTGTCCGTATATACTTGCATATATATATATATATACAGTCGGAGATAAAAATAAATGACAAGTACTTGCCATAATAAGGTATGAACGAAACAGGTATTAGGAAAAAAGTATTAACGAAGTCCAGTCAAACTAGTACTAGTGTTACGTATTTCACTTTTACTTACTGTACATCCTTGTAGTACATGGTATTAATTAGCAAATAGTTAAAATTAATATTTGCATTTCATTACAAACGAGCCGTATTTAACGAAACTTCATTGAAACAAGCCTATTTCCACTACCTGTCCGCTTACTTTTGTGCCCGACTGTGTATAGCTTTTCCGACTCTTGCTATAAGGCACAGCCATTTTAAACTCGAGAATCTCTAACTATAGAAACGTCGAAAGTCAGCCCGCTGTTCAGCCTATTGTCGCGTAACCTCAAGTGGAGTGTCCCAGTGACAAGTCCATCGAAGAAGACCGAAATGAAATCAGGTCGTCGTCGAGTCGAAAGCGTTTCACCGTTCAAAGGGAGACCAGATCCCGCTCGTTGATTGTTTTTAATTAAAGACGCAAATATAATTGGACAACGAAGTAGACTTTCTGTCTCAAAGGAGGAAAGGTCTAATCACGGGGGCGTAGACAATGGGCCGGAACAATGAAGCCACTCTTTTCAAGGCTCGTTATTAGCCCCGCGACCGTGTTTATGGCAGATTCGTTTCACCGTGAAAAAATCAGCCGCGACCCCGAATAGCTAGACGAGCCAGCAGCAGTCCGCCCCGGTAATTAACCATCGTCGGTTCGTTTCCACGGTCGAGTAGAGCAGCGCAGCATCCGGGGTTTTGCGCTTTCCTTCGAACTCGCGAGCGATATAATGGCGCGTCGTGGGCGGGCCGACAGGTACTTCTGGGAAATCGAAACGTGTCTGGCCGTTATTAATCTCGCATCGACCGACGTGAAATATGATTTCGGCGGAGCACCCCCGTGCCACCCACCACCGGCAAACCTTCTTGCTATTCTTTCTCGGCGTCGGCAAATGTTTCTTGAAATGCGAGGAATAACATTTTTTCGATGGAATATGTAACAGGTTGTCTTACGAGGAACCGATGGAAAGTAATATCCGGCATTATTGCACTCTAGTGGCTCAGAAAAAGGGAAATACCGAGCCAGGTCGTTGGGTTTTAGTACACCCAGAAGCGACTCCTTTCGGCTTTACTGACGAGACAGGAACGTTACCGACCATATGTATCTTGTTTCGCTACAAATATGAGAGAAATGGTTGATAAGAATTTTTTCAAATATCGACGAGCTTCTTCAGACATCGCGCTGAATAATTCATGTGCAGGAATGCTCTTGAAAAGTATCGCTTTTGCAGAAGAGAAATTGCATAATATTAAACATTTTCTTCGTATCACTAGTGGATGTAATACAGTGACTGTAATGCGGCGATGAATCTTTTTGGAAGAACTACACTTACTGGTGCTTCAGTGGGATATGTCTACCGTAACTATGTTGGCAAGTTTTGAAAAATATTTTTTAACGAGCACAAAATATACGAGGCATTTACGCAAAAGGATTTGACCCAGCTTAAATGTATAATTACTAGTGAAATACAGAAGCTTATTAATATAACGGGTAATCAATTGTTCGAATATTTCAGTACATCTCAGTATGTACGTAGCGACGAGTATCTTGTAACTTCTATAATGTACATCGTTGGATTTATTTCAGACGTTATTAGTATAATCCTGATAGTCGTATCTCTGTCGTACATTGCGGTACGTCGTTATCAAACCGTACAATAAAGGGAAATAAATTTTAACCGTGTCTGCCTGCAAACCTAAATCCCGCAATGAACGGTTATGTAGCAAAAAGTATAACAAGCATCGGATACGTTTCAATACAAAACTTCAACCTCTCACTTCGCCTCTAATATTCATCTCTTCCCATCCGACGATACTTCACACGTATATATCACGTACACGTTTAAACGAAATTTTTCCACGTAAATTTCCATGTATCACTTTCCGAGGAACACGCTGCGAGCGTTCGGCCGTGCGTGATTCTCATTAATAACAGGATTACGCGGTTTTTAGAAGCTTCTGTTACTAGGTGAGACGCGCTGGTGCGAAACTGTCGGCCGTGCGCGAGTTAAGCTTCGCGACGGGGCATCGCGCGTGAATTATCGCCGTGGACGTTGGTCCTTGCATCGCAGGATTTTCGAATCCCGCGCTCTTCATCCGACATCCGTCCCTCTTCTCTCCAACTTCGTTGTACAGGCATTTTTCTCCGAGTCTCCGTTGGGGGCACACCCGTTGCATTAAGTCCGACGTTGCACCGCATAAACAAAAGGCAAGAATCCAGGGACGTCGCCGTTCCCTGTTTCTGTGAACACGGTGTGTCCTGAGTGCGTGTTCGACGCACAAATAAACGAACGTAAGCACGTAAGGAGCCACGTGCGTCTGTATGCGCGGGTGCGCGTACCAGGCGGAGTAAAACGACGGTGGAGCTTTCCCAAGTGGCATGCGGGATCCGTCAGGGGTATTCAAATATACAGAGTGGTATTATTTACGAGCGCTGGATACACGGGGTGCCTTGGATTCTTCTGTAAAAAACAACACGTGTCTCGCTACCCCTCGCCCCACGGCCTACGATGAAACCGTGCCTTCGGTCTCGATCTCCCCTTGCGAGATTTGAATTTAGAAATGACATTGCGTAGCTCCGGGAAGCTGGATCGCTCGAGACAATTAGATATGGATTTCGAACGTATACTTTGTCGAATTGGTTCAGGATGCCGAATTCGTTCTTTCGGAGGCTTCAACTTGTGGCTTAACTTGGTACCGTTTAAGCCTGTTAAGGGATCAAGCGACGATATAACACGTAGAAGGCGCGTAAACGTAATATTTTCCGTGAACGAAATAAAAGTAACTAATATATCGTTTCTTTAAGACGAAAATATACCTTAGAATAATAGATACTTTACTAAAGCTTCTTATATTGGTGGGAGATGAAAAAGACATTATCGTGATTTAAATTCAGTGGCGAAACAGCGACGAAAGATATATTAAAAAATCCTTGCAGTAGTTTTTCATAACCGCGGTGCTGAAAATAGAATTCGATAATGAAAATTTCCTGAAAAAATTGCAACTAAAATGTTGCATTTGTGCAACGTTGGTCCTTAATGGGTTAAATTGGATTGTAATTCTTATAAAATTTGTATCGAGTGTATTTTCATTTTCCTGAAACTAGTGATGGATATAATTGGAAAAATCAAGTACGATTTGGAAATATCGAAAATTCGGTGGTATCTGCAGCGGAATATGAGAAAGAAAATATGGAAATACATCGGATGTAAAATAAAGGAAACTGTTCGAAATCCATCGTGTTTTATTTCTACAAAATAAACTAACGTTCATCGGCGTTTGTTCGCAGTCTAAATAAAGCTAGCCAGCCAGTAGCAACTGCAACGCGAAATACCGACGTCAGGTGATTTGTTTCGATCGCGATGCTGGCAAAGCCGGTGTTTTTTCACGTCATTCAAACAGCAGGCGCCCGTTCAACGAGCCGCAAGCTCGCCATTTAATTTCGTGACTGACATCAGTTTACCCGGCCACTGGTAAAATCATCGTCGACTGTCGAAGGGTCTAACTACCAGCGTCTGCCGGTACTTCTGCTTGAAAACTCACATAAATATTCGACTATTTGTTTGGTCGCTGCTAAGGAGAGAACACAGCACACGTCCAGACGCCGGAACTCGTCCTGCTCCAACAAAGTTTACCGACCCGCCACGATTCTTCGGGGAAAGATGAATTAGGGTCATCCTTTAAGTATCGCGCTGAACATGAAAACGTATATACCAAACGGTTCCTAGAAAAATTCCGGGTAAAGGAAACATTTTTTACCATTTAGCACCGAGCCACATTCGAGACCTTAATTATGATTTATTTTCGTTGTTTTCTCATGCGATATCTTCGATTAATATTAACGATTATCAACTTTTATTCGAAATTGATCTCTAAATAGCAGACAATTTGTAGGGACTGATATTTCGAAGATCGTCTTTCTTTATCTTGAAATTAATACGTTTTGATCTCGCACAATGTTTGCAATATTTCTTCTATTCACGAGTATTAAATTTCTCCGATTGTCCTTCCTATACCGCCTTATAACGATGACGCGAATTTCATCATATGACACACACGTTGCGTCATCACTTTCAAATAGATTAAGAATCTTAATATTCGAAGTAAGATTTTTCGTCTCTTAAATCTTTACGATCATTTTACTTAACAAACAAGTATCAAGCAATCTCATTTATACGGCAAGTTATAATCAAACCCAAGAAAATACCATGCTACTCTAACCATTCACCACGGTGTCGCTCCTTCAATGTTGAATATCTCACGCCAGGACTCAGCGCGACGCTCGCAACGGTGCTAATCGAATCGACGTTAATTTCACGCAGCACGTAGAACGATCGTTCTCCACTCGAGCTCGTTCAATGCCAGGCAATAATTAAACGTGCACCATAAGTCACGAGATTAAACGACGAACCGTCATTCTCTCTTTTACGTCGCCCTATTGGGTGGCACCCTAGCCGCCCCCAAAGGAGAAACTTAGGGTGTGTCCATGTACCCTTCACCTTGGGTGAATCGAAACGAGGCGGCGAATGAGCGGTTTAAGTGTCGGCCGAATCTCCATCCGTTCCCCGTCAGCACGGAGAAATTTCAATAAGCCAATTCGGATAATGGATTGGCACGCACGTGCGTGTGCGCGCGTGTCCGTGCGCCTCTGTACGGCCGCGTCGAAAATGCAACGTATTGTCTGAATCCCTGATTCGTTTCATTCCAGGGGATGGCGAGGAAGAGAGAGAGAGAGAGAGAGAGAGAGAGAGAGAGGGGTTTCGGTCCAGACCGTCCGTTTCCCGCCGCGAAACTCCAAGTGGACCGCTGTTTCTGACGTGGGTGCAACCGAGGTTCGTAAATACTTCTCGACATTCGTTACGCGTCCTGTTTATTGGTTCCGGCAAATTGTTCCTGAACGCGGCTCGGAAATTCGAGATGCCCACGCGAAGAGCAGGAGCACCACGAAACAACGATACAAGGGAATGTGTAAGAGAGAGAGAGAGAGAGGGAGGGAGAGAAACAGGGTGAAAGGGTGGTGGCGGTGTCGGAGTGTATCGATGCGGTGTGCCCACCGGTCGACTGCGATCGACGCGATGATGGGTTGTCGTGATTTCGGCCGGGGTTCACGAAAATTATGGCCAGCTGAATACGGGTTACGAAGCGGTTAGCAAGTGTATGCTTGGAACGAAGATAAAGGGAGAAGAAGAGAGGGGAATAGGGACGAGCAGAGGATACGTTATACAAATCAAGGTGAACCGGTGGCGTTAGAATACACCTGGAGGAGAGAGTACGATGGTATTTCAGCCCGAGGGTGGCTGTTATTATTTGGCCATCGTACACCAGGGTAACCTCGTTTCTTTAGCGACTCGTGTGAGTCACGATCAGCCGGAGGATCTCACGTAAATTATTAAACCGGCGTGGCTTTTATGTAGATTTACCGACGACCCAGGAGTGTTCGTTCTCGAGTTGGCTGAGAAAGAGTCGAAGTTATCATGGTTGGTGAGTGAGAATGGTGGAAGTAAATCTTTAGTTCGACAGAGTGAGCATTACCGGACATGTAGAAGTTCGTTTCGGTCGTGAGGGAAAGAGTATGCCTGGTATTACGTAGTACCGCGGTGTTTCAAGCAAGAAGTATTCGATATTGTTCAACGTGGACACGATAGTTAGCCTCCACTTGACATCGGATGCTTTAAACGCGTTTATACTCGAAATTTCATCGTCACGGTGTCCACGTCCGGCTCGCAAATAATTCGTAGTTTGCATACAGAGTGGTCGTTCGTATTTTTTCGCGGGACCGAATGCTCGCGGCCGATGGGTGGGGGTTATTTATGTAAATGGCGAAAGTATTTAATGAATAATGTAAATAACGTTACCGCGCGGCTCGCGGCGGGGCCATGTTTTTCAAAATTCTTCGTACGTTCACGCTCGTTCGCGTCCCGAAATTTTGTATAATTAAAACGCGACTCATCGATCTTCCGTATCTTTCGAATTTCATTGGTCGGCGAGCTCGATCGACGTGCAGAAGAACGTGCTCGGACAAAGATAGAGATAAAATCGAAAACTTAAAGGGGCAAAGAGGGAAAGAGGAGACGTAATTTAAGCTGTCGAGCTCGCCTTGAGCCAGCCTCCATTTGCATGCGAGATGAAACGAAACTCGGCGAGGGGACGCTGTGCAGAGCATTTAACAGGTAATGCCGAGATTTAACCGTAAACAGGCTCTTTGTTGCGTGGCGAACTGTCCGCCAGGAGCGTCGCGCCGCGTTCGTTTCACGAGCCACGTGAAAACTTCATGAAAAATTCCTTCGAGTGGACTCTTCGGCGATCGAGACGCGTCCGTAAGGCGCGCAATTTATTCGAATCCCCGGCCACGAAGCACCCACGCGGGAACGGATTTCCGTTTTCCAATAAAATCTCTGTCTGTATGCCGGCTTTATGCGAGTGCCGCGAGAATCAACCGACCTCCGTTCCCTTTTCCCTTCTCCGCCGATCATACCCCTCTGCGGTCGTGCAAACAGCCATCAAACTCCCGTGGAAAACATCGCAGAGGCGAGCGTAATGGCTTCCTATCGGCCACGCGCTCCAAGCTTGCGTACAACCGCGATAAATAGGCGAGTTTATTTTGCACCTGGTTAAGCCGATGCATCTCGCGGTCTCTCGCGCTCCCATGCTATTTTCTTAACGTGTTTGTCGTGTCGGTTTTAAATATACAAACAGGATCGATACACGCGGCGTACTGGTACGCAGATAAACGTCGCGGTGTATAACGTTAAATATAAGAGAAACTATGGTGTCCATTAATAGCCAGTCTCTCCTTGTAACGGTTTCTTTTTCATCGTGACGCTGTGCACGATGTTGCAGAAGGTGTCTCTCGCGGAGATGAGAAACCATTGGCTGAATAGAAGCCGTGCATATTCCAACGGATTTCTTGGCCGCTGCGTTATTTACTACCGGTACGTGACCCGTAGCTATGGTACTCCCAAAGACGCTCCAAAGTGGCCGACAAAAAGGATCCGAACTTCTTACCACGAGGATTTAAAGACGTTGTAAAACACCAGGATAAGTTGTTGGGTCGGATGGAATATGGCTGGAAAGAGAAGCCAGACCTTCTGACCGAGTTTTTCCCCTTTCTTCTTGAAAACGAAGTCAAAAGAACTGGCCCCTTCGAAGGACTCACGGAGGACACTAGCGTTTCCAGTTGACACAGTGACCTGCTGCGACTCGTTCTTTTTACTCGCTCGATTGTAAACGTCCTTCCACGGTAGCCCAGATTTACTACGACCATAAATTATCAGATGCAGCACCGTGACGCCTTTAACGAGAGGACGTCTCAATAAGGATAGATTTTTTTCCGAATGGAGCAAGCCTAATCAGAGGGGCCGATTCTACCGATGAAAAACTCGGAAAGATTCTAGTAATAAGAAAGAAGTTCGACCTTCGGTTCCATTGGTTGAGATTCGATGCCCCTAAGGGAAAGTTTTTGGTCACGAAACGACCATCGTTCGCCTCCGATCCCATCGACACACTGACCTTGTCAACATTTGCACCATGGTATCGTTCCTGATGGCGATAGCCGCTGCCTGGTCGCTGCGGTAACGAAGATTTACAGCTGTTATGAAGAGTTAAAAACGGTTCCCGCGGCTAAGTTCAGCCGACAGAGGTTTATACGTGTCATATATTCGCAGACCATGCCATACCTGCTATATCGTCGCTAGAGAACATACAAGAGTGGCGACGAAACACGCGATTTCAACATGTCGAAAACTTTTTCGCGGCCACCTTCTTCGATGAAACTTTTCACCAACGCCAGCCATTTCTTATTCTATGTCGCCCCAACAACGTAGTATATGGTGTATAGGTATCCGAGTGCTCGGCGAATGGACTTCGACGACGTTTCTTCTTTCATAAATAAGAATGAGCTTAGGCTCCATCCGGGCCAGCGTATTTGTCGTTGGCTGGCGAAGCGACAAACGGAAACAGCGAACCGAGGAACATCGAAAACGAGAGTCTGGCTGCATAAGAATTGTCAAAGTCAACAACGTCGAGTTATTTAGATTTAAAATTCTTTTAACCCCTTATCGCAGAAATTTTTCACCGAATTGCTGATAACAATGAAAATGGGTGTGATATTTCTTTTATAAGATATGCAGGATATTCTCGAATCGATGGTGCTATCTGAAAGAGAGTAAATCTACATGAAAAAGTAAATCGAAAATGTAGAGTGATATTTTTTCGTATGAAAATCTTTTTCCGAGTAGACCAATGTTAAAAATTCATCCAGTATGCATACATTTATACATATATGATTTCGCTCATATATATGTACTCGATGCACCTTCAATATTCGATTTATTCAAGAAAAATATCACTCCATATTTTAGACTTATTTTCCTTTATGTAGATTCACCAGTTTTTGAATTGTACCTTCAATCCGAAAAAGTCTGTAGAGTATACAGTTTCTCGTATAACTGATATCGTTATATTCGGAATATATGTTCACGGATTGATCGATCGACTTACGTTTTTTTTTTGGGGGGGGGGGTAGGAGTAAAAGGATTAGTTTACTATTTTTTTATCTGAGGCTGTAATGAAAACTTAAGCAGCCTGTTGTATAAACTTATACGCATTTAGTTATATACATACTGAAAAGTTCGTCGAAATAAGTTAATATTGGTGAAAATCACAGTTTTTCACGACTTCCGGCATAAAATCGAAAGATTTTTACGTCTTCCGATGCCTGACGTTCGTTTTTCCATCGATCGATCTCAATATAATTTTCAACCATATGTATGACATAAATCTTCAAATTGTATCGTTTAAATTTTCATTACATGCTCCAGATAAAAAGTTGCAAAGAGAGAACTTTACTTCCTCTTTTCGCGATTCTGATGAATTGCAATTTTTTCCAAACGTTTGTTACGCATCATGTACTGAACAAATCCTCTAAATTAAAAAAAAACGCGGTTTGGTTCAATGCTTAAAAAATTATTCTGTTTGAAAGGCTATTTGATCAATTATGTGAATAACTCTATGACAATTTCGTATGAGTTAGGACGAATAGTTAAAGTAGGAAAACTGTCAAACGATAAGCGTATTGGCTTTACCCGTATACGTAGCGGTCGTGCGCCGTTAAGTGGTTAATAGTCTCTTGTGAAATAAGTGGATCATATCGCTCGTGAATCCCATCAAGCTTTTCCTGTAATGTAATTCCTTTGACGTGCAATATATTCACTGCTGTATCGATATTTAAGATCTGCTTTCATAATATTTACGAAAGAGTGAAAACTCGGAAACAATATTTCTGACTTTTAATTACTGAACACTATTAAAAATTTCATCTAGCGAATCCACGTTTGCAGCGGGATCGTTACACGAAAATTTCTAATTTCCATCTAACCACTCGACCGAAAGCACTATCCACGATTAAACAACGAATCTCGACAACTATTTTTCTACGCTCCTCTTCCTCTCTACCTCCGCAATCCAATACTCTGCCACTCTGAGCGTCCTCGGAGCACCGAATCCCATTCACCGGGCGTCCCGTTCCCATTCATCTCCCTAAATACTTAAAAACCCCTTCGGCTGCCATCTAATTTCCTCCCGTCATTACCCACGGTGCTCGCGAGTCTGCCGACATCAATTATCACGGTTGGTGCCAGGGCACAGAAGACTCGCGCAACAGCCTCGAACGAGCTGACACCGGCGCTTTCGTTTACACTCGGCCAGGTGAAACACGTCGCGAGAAGAAGAAGCGGCGAACGCTCGTCACGGTGATTTTTTGCCGTTAATGAAGCTGTCCCCGTCCCTGCACCCGGCCCAGCCAGCGAAACGGCCGAGCATTAGCGGCTACAATACCCCGGGTTCTCGCCGGTGGAAGCTTGCTGCCACGGCGTGCGACAGCGCAATTACAATAAACCGGCGGCATCTAGCTACCAGCTACACACAAGCATCGTCTGTCGACTCGATCTCGCTGCGCCCCAAACCAAACCACCGCCTTCCGTTCTCTTCCTTTCTCCACTGGAATCAACCGCGTTCTCGAATGTAAGCTTCGCGCTAGTCTCGCGGCAAGGTCGAGGCTTAAATTAAATCCGGCTAATGTAACCGTCGGGTATATTAGATCTCTTGTCTGCGGCCGCGTGTCCTTCCTCTTTCGCGTGCCGGGATTGGTTCAGAGGGAGGGTGTTCGAGGCAGAGACGGAGAAATTGAAGGACCGCAAAGGGAACCTCTGTGATCCTGTTCTCGGTCGTGGTGGTTTGGTAAAGGGTCTGGGTTAATTTGTATCGGTGGTGTATATAGATACGAGCACTTGAGAATGATTCTTTTTATTCGGGATATAGGATTCGATGGTTGCGGAAAAGTCCCGTTTGACGCGATTAACGCGAGAGAAGGTAGAGGAGGAAGGCCGCCTTCCTCTTTCTAGTATCACGTTTTTTGGAGGAATTGTCTGGGATCAAACGCTACGTGGCTATTCCCTTGACTAATTTCTGCTTTGTAGCTTTGTTACGATCGCGCCTCACGGAACGCCTCGTCGCGTGTGTACGTTGAACGAGAACAGAATCGTCGTGAAAGGATAGCGATGAGAGCGAATTGAACGAAACAGGGATGACGGGGGATCAAAGGGAATCCGGGCGAAGGCGGCGACGTTGTCTCCCTGGCATCGGATGCCTCGTGATCGAATCGCTAATTAGCCCTCGCTCTCTCTCTCTCTCTCTCTCTCTCTCTCTCTCTCTCTCTCTCTCTCTCTCGGGCGACGAACTCTTTGAGCCGGAGTGGCTGCTTCTCGACCCCCACGCGGCAGGTAATACATTCGGATCGAGTAAATCCACTTTAAGGCTCGTCGCGCCACAGCAACCGGAACTTCGTGGAACGGAGTTGTCTGAAACGATTAATCGTGTTTATTTCGTGATCGACAGAGCGCGGGCGGTACGGACTCGCTGATCGGTTTCTAACTCCTCGAGCAGTGGCCGGCTTGATCTACCGTGAAATCTGCCATATCGGGGGGGATCTGATTTCATCTGGTGTAAAACTAGTTTTATCCTTCTAATTATTTCGATCGTGTCGTGGTGTAATAAACCAGATTCGTTAGAATAGTTTAACGGATTTTCCTCGTTAGAACGTCTATCTACAGTAGACTTTTTAATTAATTTTTATCTCAGGGTAGGATATTCTCGCGCGATTCAACTAATATTATCAGGCAAATTTTACAAGTCGCAAATTCCAAGTTATCAGTACTACGATTTGCAAATCTTTGACATAAAGTTTAAAAATTCTAGCAACTGCTTGCATTGCTTTCTATAATTTATAAATTATCGATCGAATAATATTGTCGATTGGCAAATTATTCCGCATTGAAACTCCGAAAGTCCTTACGATTTGATAGAAATTTACGAAGCTATTGTTTCCATAATCATAAAACGGATAATAAACCGTCCGACGATGCCTTAAACACGATAAGGGACCATAAAGAATTTTCAGCGGATGTACATAAACCGACTAGCTTATGAATTTCGCGGATACGTCGTAAGAAAATCGTTCCGAGGTGACGTTAATTATCGACTAGGCAACCGTCGCCTTAATAACGAGCACAACGAGAGACGTTCAGCGTGGAAATGATAAGTCATAAAGCCGCTTCGGCGTGCAGGCTGCTATCGATTCTTAATACTTGTCAGGTTGTTATACGCTCCTGCCGGTAGAAGGGATTCCACCATGTACTCTGGGGCGCCATAAACATTAATCCGAATCTGGATGGTTCGCGCTGCCCCCACTACGATCGAACGAGTCGAAGCTCGGAAGTGACAAGACACAATATCTCACAATTCTCGCGATTTTATGGGCCTTTAGGGCTGCGATAACGATAAATCTTGGTGAACGATAACGCCTCGAGAATTGATCAGTTAGGGATTAAGAATCCCGCCTCGAACAAACTCCTTAATATCTCCTTGTTGTTTTTCGTTCGCCTATATCATTCGCAAACTATATTCGCTCGTACGGACTAGTTCTTACGCGTAAAAGATTTTGTCACGAACGATAGAATACGCTTCGCCAGAGAAGAGAAGAAGGAGTGGGAACACAGGCGATTGAAAAACAATTGAGAAACTTTCTGCAAACAATCGTGTCAGAAGCTTTAATGGCAGTTTCATAATATTATAATACTTCTAAAGGAAACTTTTAAATGGAAGATTACAGTGATTTTTAATAAACTTTCTTCTTTGTATAATAATTCGTCTATTTAGCTAAAAGAGATAAAACCTCTCTTTAATATAAAACAGATAAATTCGCACGTATACATTATGTCGTAAATCCATAGAGTTTTTTCTTAGAAAGCTGCTCAATCGTAGCTTCGTGTTTTAAGAATAAAAATTAAATAGAACATACTAATGATTAATCGCGGAAAAAATTTCACTTCTGCCGGAACATGACGAATCTCGAATGGATCCACGAAACGAAGGCTGAGTATAGAGAAACAGACAAGAAGATCGTAATCGCGATAGGCGCGACCTATTCGAAATTCAATCGAGTAACGGCCCGTCGGCGGCGACACGGCCGCTCAGAGCTCGGTTCGGCCCGTTTAATTTCAATGGGCTCGAAGTTAGCCGCAAATCGATCGATGGGCTCGTCGACCGGGATTCCAGCCGATCGTCGAAACGCGGAATGACCGGAGAGAATCCCGGCGCGGCGTGGCAAAGCGTGCTACGAAGGTATATACGCGACGTAAGTCCGGCCGCTTAATTAAGCGTGCGCGAGTGTACGCGCCGCTGCCACCCCTCTCCCTTCCAAACACCCACCCCCTCTAGGTTCGAGCGTGGGGTGGAAAAAAGATCAATAAAATCCCTAGTCTACGGGCGACCGCATTCATCGGCCACCCCATTTCTACAACATATTTTGCAACCTCACCCCCAAGCCGGCCTTGCCTCTGGCCCCCACCACGCTCACGCGCCACGGACCTCCCTCTTTAGCTGCCCCACGTGCTCGTTTCACCCCCACCGGATTGCCTCGGTGTTCGCCAAGGGGAGGTGGAGGCCCGTACCCGTGAACGAGTTTGCGAGACCGCCACTAGGTGGCGATAGAACGCGAGCAAGAGAGACGCGGCGAGATTGAACGCGAGCAAACCGAACGTTCCTCTAGCCGGAGCGAGAAAGCCTCTGGTAACTGAGTCCCCTTACCCCTCCGGTTCGGTCGCCCCAGCCGCTTCACTCCTTCGAGCAACTGGAGGTTCTCGTCAGCCTGTCAGTTAGTGCCGTGGCGCCGTGACGGTACGGTTGTTGCTTGGTACGTTGTTTTCGTTTGGTCGTACGGCTCGCGAAACGTGTCTGCTATTCAATGGGGACCTTGCTTCGGACCCATCGTCGCGACGGACACTGTTACGAGCGGGGAGATAGTCAGTGATTCAGTTTGGTGACTGGAGATTGGTCGCGTGTGCTTGTTTACGTCGGATTCTTTCGTTTTAGTTTTCTTCTTTAGTTGTTTGACTTTGGTTTTTACCTTTTTTTTTGGGGGGGAGGCGGAGGATATATTTTACGTGACTAGTTCGGTAGACTTTGTAATAGTGCGTTTTCGTAATTGCAACGTGTATTGCAAGGTGCGACGAGAGAAAGCAAGTGAGGTATTCTGTATTTGAAGCAGAGTAAGAAGAGAAAAGGCGGGAAGAGAAGACCTGGCTGTGATCGATGATTTCTTACGTGCTGTTTCGTGTGTGCGCGTTCTATGCCTGATCGACGTCCGTGCAGTACGCGGTATTGTAGATAAGGTGAGCTATTTGTTATGTCCTATTTTACGTTTGGTTCGCGACGCGCGCGGCTATCGGATTGACGTTACGGGGATACGCCACGTGAACGAAGCGCCGGATCGCGGATACGACGGACCACAGTTTCATTGTGCGATGTGACACGAGTACATGACCGATAAAATCTATCGATCGGTAAAACGATCGCGTTAAATTACCTGAAAATCTTACCCCCGTTCCACCCTTCCTATTACTGAAAAAAGTGAGAAAAGCAAGAAACGATATCGACGATATATCATACGAGACATCGACTTCTTTATTCTTCGATCTTCGTAGGATAATTCGTCTCGTTCCTTCGAATCCTGTAACACCAAAACGTGTTCTTCCAATCGAAAGAATCTTCTTAACGCCAGTATACGAAAAGAGGAGAAGGCCCTCGAAAAAGAAAGGAAAGAGTATATAATCTCGATCATAGAGTGTATCATTGTTCGGTTGAGTTCCGCGTTCGCCAGGGCGAGCCACCCTTAATCCGACTTATTGTTAGAAAGCCGACGGCCGCCGGCTGAAATCTGATTTCGTTCTTCATTCAACGTCAGTCGAGCTTGCGTGGCATCGCGTCTGGGCCCGAGTCGAGTGACGTTTTTCACGGTTTTCGGCCGAACGAGCCGGGATTAATCGATGTTATCCCGGCTCGAGTCCCCGAACTTCTCCAATGAGGAAACTCTCGAGGGCAAGTTGAAAAGAGACAGAAGCGATGAAAGATGATAGAGACGAGACGAAATAAGGTGGATTAGCGAGAAGAGACCCTCGAAGGGGTCGACTGGATCGGTTGGCACGCAAAAGGGAACGGGACAAATGAAATTTTCGTCGTGGCAAATTGTCCGAGAGCGACGCCGCAGAAATCAGCCCGACGATTAACACGGAGGGATCTCTTAAGACTTGCTAATTTCCTGCCCGAAGCTCGAGGGGGCAAAAAGGTAATATCGAGAAGGAGCGACCATCCATTAGCGAGCTGATCTATTTGCTGGTACCTCTGTAAATCTCCCGGATCGAGACGTGGCCTGCCTCTCGAACGATGCTTTCTTTCCACGGTTTCTCGGGATACTCCTCACGTCCCGGCCTCGGAGTTGGCAAAATGACGCAACAGGCAATGATAGACGAAAGAGAAAGGGTCACGAGCCAGAGAATTGGAGATGGTCCAAAAGAACCGAATTCGCGATCCGATTGAACGATCGCTCGTTGAGTATTCCTTCGACGAACGCGCGAATGTAGCATAGAACGATCCGACAGAATGGATCTAATCGAATCGAATCTACGTCGTTTCTTCGCTGAAATTCGAATTTAAGGCATACAGAGAAATCTGGGAAAATGGCGGATGTGTCAGAAGATGAAATATGTAGTACCAGCGTTAGGTTATTGAAATTGATAGATTTCAGGATCTCGTCTTTCGTGGCCGTCGCGAGAAGGAAGACACGAATCCGAAGATCGTAAAGATTTACGATGAGAAACCATGAATCGTTCGTTCTCGTGACAGGGCACGAGCGTCTGCCAGCCGGTCACATCCGATTTCAGTTGGATTTAAGCGCAGGAAAGTAGGTTTTGAATATTGATGAACCCGCTATGAATATATTCATAAGACTAACAGTTTATTTCTGCAGTCGAGTCGATTCGCTTTCCATTGATCAATCGACATTGATTCGTGGAACCCCTCTCTTCTCTGGCAAATTCGAACCAACGCTTAATATTCCCCGGTACCTGCTGCAGGTGTCCCCATGCCACGATGAAATTCCTATAGCCAATCCATTGTTCCTCGTAAATTCTGCCATTATACTATTCCGATTCGACGATATCAGCGTTAACGTCTCGTCATTTTTGACATCATACGTGTTCAGTTTCTCGCTTCGTGTTATGACACCTTCATCGAGAATTGATATTACAAGCTTCCTTCTACGAAGAATTCTTCTGTAACGACCGACCAATCGGAAGACAAGCGAGCAAAGATTTCGCGTGTCGAGATTTATCGTACTTATCGAACTTGTGCTGAAAACTTCGATAAAATTTTTACGAGCGTATGTTCGTTTGAGTTAAATGGTGTTTGAGTTGCAAGTTGCAAGCAAAAGCACGCGAGGAAAGTAAGGAGCGCAACCCTTCGTCGAAGAGTAGCCCCAATGAATCTGCTTAGAGTGGAATCGTCGAGATTCCAGACGACTAGCGTGGGTGGCGTCGTCGAAATAATCGAAATGCTAATTATTCATTTGCATAATTAACGCGTACGCGATAAAGCGACCTGCGGCGCACCGCGAGTGGTCCCACATGCCATCGAAGATTAACGGTAGCCCTGGACCCCCCTGTTAATGTTCATTTTGAATATTAACTCCTTGGAAATGATCGTTGACTCGTAGCCGGCGAATTTACCGTGGGCTCGATGAAATTCGCGTTCGGCCGCGCGTATCCGACGCTCATGAATTTTCAACGATTTCGAAAGTTGCCCGACGTTCAACAATCGCGAATCGACTCGCAAAGCCACCGACATTTCGTCAGCGTTGTTTAACAACGTTCGTTTATATTTTTAAATCGATCCGATGATTTAAAACGTGGAATATTTCTGAAACGTCTTTTTCCTCCGCCGACGTCGCGGCAGAAAGAGCGCGATTTAACTCTTTGTGCCAGCCACTCCTTTGTCTTCGGCTCCAATTAAGATTCTAGAAAGCTTCGCGTGGCAGAGGTCGTTTAAATTCCCATTTTTCCACCACCCTTTAAGAGCGGCGTAGATCCCCGGAATCGATTGAAGAGAACCGAGCCGTCACTTTCCTCGGAGAGCGTAAATTGACCCGGTCGTTTACGGTCAATTTCCGAAAAATCTCGCGTTCCTCCGCTACCGGCTAGAACCACCCTCGAGACGTCTGGACGCCATAACTTCTTTCGGCTACATTTCCTTCCTCGACGCTCGAAATGACAAGCGGCCCAACAATTGGCCGCGTAAATCTTCCGCGTCTTACAGGAAGACTGGGGTGTATGTTTGCGAGTCCTCTGTGTGTTCGATTTCTTGCAACGCTTGGCAGATATACGCGTGTCATCCGGTCGATTTATTCGGACTTTTAGTCGCAACTCGGTTCATTCCACGCTCGTAATAAGCACCCTGTTCGTTTATTTTACGATGATTACATTTAGTTATTCGTTAATTACTTTCATTTATGAATCGTTAAATTAATTCGATCTTTAATGCTCATTTTTATGGGTAATGTGCTGGTACATCAAGCATTCACTAATGATCCTTACAAAGACCATTATGATTTCGTAACATCGTTGAACACATAAAGTCACCAGTCAGTGTTAGTGATTACGTCGATTGCATTTAATATGACGATTAGAACCGATCAAAGATATTCGATCTCTGTTGAAACGCATATATCTTGAATTACACTCGATCGATCACGTGTTTGAGATTCGTTACGCTGTTAGATAAACTCTTTCAAACAATAACAACAATTTGTACGATAGGAGACAATACATCCAAAGAAACGGATCTTAGGAATCTATTTAACATATTCAAAATTACGATCAGTACCTCTTTCCATACTTCATACTGCATTTTTGCACATTCGATTTCCTCATAGATGCATAAAAACCGCGATTCAACAATAAAGAAAGAAGCAGTAAATTCACGCATCAATGTCTTCCCTGCTTCAGACTTTTCCTTCGCTCACTTCACCAATGAAACAAACAACCCCTTTCTCTCGACGCCCTAACAGGCCCTAACAGCACGTACGCTTTCAAAAAATTGTGCAACTTCTAAGACAGGGGCGCGAAGATGTCAAGGGACGGGAAAGTAGCTTCTCGACGGGGTGTCGGTATCTCGCACGCGTCACTAGCCACGCTAGGCGTAAATCGTTCACGGTCAATTTCCGAAAAAATCCACGGCCCAGTGACGCGTGGTCGAATCTCTCGTCTCCTTTCCCGGCCGCGTTTCGACGTTGAAACACGAAAACGAAGCAGCGGGCGGCCCGTGGCCACGATGATGGTCCCGCGTCAACGAGAATATATCAGGCAGCTGCCGCGCGGACGAATTCAAAGGCAGTTGGGGGTCTGTGCACCTGATTGCCGGACATCCATCCAGCCCCGACAGAAGGTGTGTAGAAACTCCACGGGAATTCGGCCCCTGTCCGCGCGTTCATTGCGCGACGGCAGCGCGCACACACGCTCCGCGGATTATAATGGCTTTCTAATTGCATCGTGCTGCGGCGGCAGTTGATTCGCCACGGAGCGAAGAGACGCGGAAAAGCGAGCGAAAGCGTGGTTGAACGAGGATGGAGAGGATCGGACGTGATGCGTGTCAGCACCGAACGAAATTGAAAATTGATGGGAGAGATCAGCTCGGTGGTCCGTGGTCTTAAATCGCTCGTGCGCCCAACGAAGGTTTCGCGTGTTTATCGAGGATTTAGATACTTCGCTGTGATTCAGTAACTAATAACTAATAGCCTAATACTGTGATAAAGATAGACTTTAAGATAGTCTTAGATTTTAAACTTTCACGATGATCAGGTGTATTCGAGATATTCTTCGGATTTCGATCGTGTTTCTTTTGCACGTTGCGCTTTGTCCCGACGTTTTGCGAACATTTCAACTCGGTTCTTCGGAGCATAGCTGAACCTGAAATCTGTTATCACGTGACAAAAGCACGATTTCAGAAAATTATCGAAGAACAATGTACAGATGTAACGAATGGATATAAAAATCAAAGTGCCGAAGAACAGATACGGAGGAAGATCCTGTAATTACTTGGAGCGGTGTATATGAAAATTATTTGTGTTATAAAAAGGAAGTTGTCTCTACAATATTTTCTTTTCGCTTCTTCCTTTGTGTTTCGAAAAAGTAGTGTCGAAAAGGCAGTCTCTGAAAAATTATTACGTACCTACATTTCTCATTCCAAAGATTACTCTGTTGAAAAATTTCAATGAAGTTTAAGACGAAGAATTTAAGAAATTTAAGAAATAATTAATAATATTAAGAAATAATTTTAAAAGATAATTTTAAAAGAGATAAAGATAATTTTAAGAAATTTATTTATCAATGTACACAAAAATCAATCTCTGAGTGAAGCGAGTGAGACGTCCGACTTTTTATTCCCCTCGTTAGAGCTTTCTGAAAGAGACTCGATTATGGTCCTCGGCCCGACATCAAGAGATCGCGAACGAGACCCGGGAGGCATAACTCTCGCTTAATAAAGTAAGAATGCCAGGACCGAGGGGTTGACCGCAAATGCGGTTTACTCGTCGAATATCGCGGCGAAAAGGGTTGGCAGTCGCGAGCGTGACAATTAGTGGCGATTTCTGCTAGCCGGTCGTTTGTCAAGGCCAGTATCCGGCGACCTACACGCTTAATCTGCGTTGTAGTCCTAAAGTCCTGGGTGTACAGCAACGATTCTTTATGCAGATATAAGCAATCGATTCTTTGATCCAGCTGAACCGATCGTAAACCTGAACAGCTTAGCTTAGACTTAACAACACGCAGGAGATGATGCGATGAGATAAAATCGAAGGAGAAGGAAGACAGTGTTCTATGGTGTATACGTGCTTTGTTTAAACAATAATGCGATTTCCTTTATTCAAGTATTTTTAGGTTACATTCTGAAGAACAAAAACGATCGTTTTACAAGAGTTAGGCGAATGAAAACTTATTTATTATTTCCCGGATTCTCCTGATTAGCAGTTTTCATTTTAAAGAACTTTCTTTTCAGTGGTATAAGATTGAGGATCTCTCTTTCTCACGTACGAGGATATTTTCTTCGTAGCTAAAGATTCGATAACAGATAATTTCTATCGAAAAAGGATATAAAATCACGATGAAATATTAATTAAATTGATTAAGAAATATAACATGTAAGCGAAATACGTAAATATAAAAAGGTTCACAAACCAAATATCGATACGAGATATAAAGTAATCCTATTATTTTTTACACAAGCCACGTACAAAGGTACGCGTAGGAAAGAGAATTCAAATAGTTTACCGTGCACCGTCATCTTCAATTTTAAATGACAGTACAGTTGATCCCTTTTTTCCTGACCTGCAGCAGCCCACCTTCCGTTGTTGCATTTCTTGAAGGAAAGCGTGTTGCAAGAAGGGGGATCAACGATGCGGGATAAAATATGCAAGATATAATGCTGCCTCCTGTGGGATACACCTGACGTTGGAGAGAAAGAGAGTGGAATCGAGGCTGTACCGAATGTATCCACCCGTGGGGATAAGCGAACCGGCCAATAATTCATTCTAAATACTTGTATGCTAATAACGATGCCGCGTTGTAACGAAAATTTACTATTCCCAGGCGTTCTCCGAAGCCGCTCGTCCTCGCGCTGTCTCCGCCCGTTCCTTTCCCTTTCCCTTTCGTTCTTTTCTCCTCCTTGTCCCACGACGTTCGCCAACCCTGCACAAGCGTTACGAATATCCCCCACTGCCTCAGCTGGAATAACCAGCGTATTAGCTTTACATTATATCCGTCGGTGGAATTTATGCAACGAACCCCGGTAATCCCGCGGAACCATAAAGTCCGCTATCTGGATCGTTTATCCGCGACACCCTGCCACACCATCTCCTTCCATCTTTCAATTCTCTCTCGGTTCGATTCCCTTATTTCGCGCTTTCTTCTTCTTCTTCTTCTTCTTCTTCTTCTATCGTTTGTAAAAGCGAGAAACGAAAAAAGGGGAATTGAAATTCATCTCGACTCGAATGACCCGCGAGAAACGAACGACTAAGACGCGTCGTCGAAGCAGCGAATGTGTGACAAGATGCATGAGACGGGAATGTATATCGCGTTCTATCAGCCAGAATTCGATTATTGGCGAAATAGACGGGGCCTGAGAGTTAAGGCTGGATCTTGGCACGGTGCTTGGACGCTGACCCGAATCTCACTGAAGGTGAACCGATCAGGAAAATTGACCTTGATCGGTGACGAATGCAGAGGATATGGCTGTGCCTATTCCGGCGGAACAGTTGAATTTTAATGCGAATGAGTTTGTTTAAGAGAGAATTGATCAAAGCTTTCGGTTGTAAATAGAAGAGACGATGAATATCAAGAAATAGTAAAACTTTTTATAACTTTGATTTGCCCGTGTAGACGATAGTAAAAATTCTAATTTTAAGTTTATGCATCATGAAAAGATGAAGGAACAATTTCGCCATTACGTTTCCCCACCAGAGTTTCCCCCTCCGGCCTCGTTTCAACGATTTCATTGAACAAACTGGACGAACGGCTTTCACGAGCCATATATTTCCGACGGGAGTAAGAACAGGTGTTACAGGTGATTAAACGAAGAAGCAGAATACCCCAGCTTTTTTCTTCCATTAAATTCTTTTCATTTGGTCGCTTTACATCCTTGAATCGCGTAAAAGTCAGGGTTACTTTACAGGCGTGGTTCGATGTTTCCTTTGTACCAACTTTACGACACCACTAAATCATCTCCTTTCTTCTCTCTCCGCGTGCATCCCTAGGGTTTGATAGGGTTATTACAAACTATTTCTGTTGCAAATTGCAGCTTAATCGCGACGACCAATCGTGGACGAGAATCATCTGTCAGAAACGAAACGTTTCAGCGTTTCCACTCCTTTTCCTTTGGCACGGAGAAGGTTCGTCCATGTCGGATATCCATTTTCCACGTTCGAGAGCATGATCGTGAGATGTTTGAGAAACGCAAACGCGGACTGACGCGGCGGCATAACCGTAAATCACACGGTACCGGGTAATTACTTGAGAACGTGCGCTTTCGTGTTTGCTAAACAGTCAGAGTCCGTCGCGCGACGTACTTGTCCCATAACGAGAAAAGTCCGGTCAATAAATTAATTAAACTGTCGTGACTCCGAAGCTGGAATAGCCAGGGAGGTTGGCCGGGGTAATGCGTTCGGTCCTGACCTCATTACCATTCGCAAAATCATAATCGTTTCGAAAATTGCGGAAAGCTTTTAGCCAAGCTGCCACTTCGAAGTTAGAGCCGCCACCCGTGCCCGAATGCGTTACGGGTTGCCCTGTAAAATTTCAAACGATCACGGAATAGCAATGTATCTGCCCGGCCGCGATTAAACCACCCCTGTTTTCAACGATCGAGGGTAGTTCCACCCATTCGTGGATTTTTATAATCCTTTCAGCAAGAAGAGTCCTTTCAGAAAACCTTTTCCGAGGAAGAAGAATAGAATTTGTTGAAATAATGTTTAATCTGTTCATCAGAAGCATCTGTAATCGTGTAGTTAAAAAGTTAATGGAGCTAAATGAATTTCAGTTACGATGGTTTTGATTCTTGCGAATAAATATAAGTAAATGATAGAGAAAAGAGATGAAATTATTATATCGAAGAAATTGGCTAGGGGGTTAAACGAAATCTTAGTCTTTAGCATATCAAAGTGAAATGACCGAAAAGTTCTTTACCAAAAGAAGTTTCTAAAAGACTTCGAGATTCTTGCTGTTACTGTATTAATTTATATTATCGCGATCTTGAAACGTCTATCGGGAACCATACGTTTTCTTCGCTACAAATATTATCTATTACGTGTTTACGTCGTCGTTGAGCGATCTCTTCGTGATATGCTAAGGATTAAATAAGAATTTTTTTACCAGATTTTGTATCTCATTTCTGAAACTGCAGGATAACCTTAATAATTTCCTCTGCAGAGTTTCAAGAATCACACTGCCCCGAAGCAACAGTCTCGAGCAATAATTATTCGTATTAACCGCGCGCGCGAATTTTTACGAGGCCGTATCTCGCCACCACCTATGCAAGCCACACGAAATAAAGTTATCCCTGTATCGTACGATCCATATTCCCCGCTTTAAACGTAGCGGCTCGCCGGAGGGTTCCAAAAGTCGAATGATATCTCTGCGTTAGCCAGGAGTAAAACTGCGAACATATTGCCCACTTTATCAACGAATATATCGGTAGGAGAACATTAAAATTTTTCCAAGGTGTCAACAGCTGGCTGGCTCGACCGACACTTTATGTAAATCGCGACGCATCAATTAGACGTTGTGAAAGGACGGGGAAGATCGGTCGCGGTTTCACCGAAAAATCGTGGATCGCCCGGAGGAACGTCTGAAAGGTGGAGAGGGGCAGAAATATAAAGAGAGAGAGAAAACGAAGACGAGGGCGAGCATACGCGTGGCTAACAAGGCTCTTCCTTTGCGTCTCACTTTGAATGCCCCGCTAACGAGTCAGGCTGGTAAATTATTTCGTAAAAGGGGGCGTTTTACGCGGCCCGCCGCGGCATCCGAGTTATAATTTCCGGCGTGGTGACTTTATAGGGCCGGTCGTCTCCACGCAGATACAGCCTCTAAACGTTATCCATAAGCTGCAATCAATTCCCTGGTACGATCGTGCGTGAGTTTAAGCGCGAACATCGATTTCTCGTGAGGTTCGAACATGTGCGTGGTTAAAGCTCCGCACGGTAAACCGTTAGGGATCCCAAGGACGTCATTGATTGCCCGTCAAACTGGTGTTGGCGAGAGAAATAATTAGTCGAGCGAAATGCTACTGGTTCTTACTGATAAGCAGTCTGAGGATGTTTACGTATTTATGGGAAATCTCAGTCTGTAAAATTATATAGAATAGACAGTCACCCACAAGTTGTTTCTATATCCTATAGAAAGGATATTTCTTTCAAATAAGATGTTAGAAAGATACGTGTACGATTACCAAAAAATTGGGCTCCTACGTATTTTGCATTCTAACGACATACTCGCCTTGTTAACTAGCGAAGCTTTGTTCTTTCAAAATTGATCGGTCTCCCCTCTGCATAAATTAACAGCCATAGCAATTTCGTTAAGATCGTATCACATCCTCGTATTATAAAGAAGTAACTTTTTTTAACAACAAAAGGTAGATTCGAACTAAGTCATTTTCAAAGCCGGTTCTTTGGGAATTACGCATGTTCTCTTGGAGATTTTAAGGGACTCGGCTCCTTCGCGTCGAAATCCTTCCTTCTACGTTCCCCGCCACGCCAACAGCAGACTTTTGTTATTTTACTCAGGCACCGTGGAAGGAGGTAGAAAAACCCGGTATATACATCTGAAAACCGTGTGTGTGCATCTGAGATTCGTAGCAGCAGCTAGCAGAATCTCTCCTAACGAGATATCCACCGAGGCACAGAGGCGCATACGTTCTTCTCCATTTTCACGTTCCCCAAGTGCCATAATTCGTCATTCTCGGGCAGGGGAAGGACAAAGGGACCAGGTCTAGCGTGAAATTAGCATGCAGGTCCGTCTGTCCGCACACCTAAATACGTCGTCCTCTACCGTTGGATAAAATGAACGTTATCCGTATGAGGGAAGCTTTAAAAAAGGAACAGGGAAAAAGCAGAGTGAAAAAGGAGAAGAAACGGTTGGAAAAAAGTCGATGGGTCGCGTGGCCAACAGGCAGACGAATTTCCAAACGTCAGGCCACGTAGAATCGGCCTCTGTCGTGAAGGAATTGTTACCCTTTAATGCATGCGGGCGTCCTTTGTGCCTTTTGAGGATTTCACTCTCGCCCCTGGACCCGCTCGCCTGGCCACACGATCCTCTCCCTCTCTCTCGGCTCTCTCTGCTTCTCTCGTCTTCTCCCTTTCGAGCACTGGCCACTGTGCGGCGGGGCTGCTCACCCCGCATACAAAAACGTGAAAGTAAAGGGACCCGGGACCGGACATACAACGCGTGCCGTGGTGGGTCGAGAGGTGGTCGAGGGTGTGCGGTGGGAGGGAAGAGAGGAGGGTGAGTCGTGTGTGGTGTAGATGAAACGAAAAGGAAGGTATATATGACCAGAGGTAGGCCGTAGCCCGTAGAGTGGGAACGAGGTGGTAACCACCACCTTGACGGACAACACGACATGGACACAAGAAGCCTCCCTTCATTTCGTATTCCATTTCACTCTCATATTCCCTTTTACCCTACTCCACGTTCATTGTCTACTTTTCCCGTCGCCGTACGTATACACTCGCGGCCCACACACGTCCTGCTTTCCCTCTTTGGCTCTTTCTCACCTACGCGACTGTCAATCGTGCGAGTTTGATCGACCTACGGTAAATACGTACAACCAACTCGTTTCTTGTATCGATTCGAGTATACGTTCCGAGCGTACGTCGTCGACGAGGTCTCCCTTCGAAGAAATCCGCCAACGTCGCGCTCAAAAAGGATATCTACATCGTTTCGTACGAAACAATCGCGACCCTACTCCTGGTTTCTGGAGTCGTGGCCGTTGAATAGCCGCGAGCACGCGACTGTTCGCGATGCACGGAATCAATTTCGTCTCGGTTTCCGAAGAGAATGTGCGCCACAATCGCGCGTATACCAACGACGATCGCGAAGGGGACGAAGGTGGAACAATGAAGGCTGTCATGGCGCTGCGCTTTAAGAATTCAAAACAAACGGTAGATGCAGCTACGGCTGAATTATCCGGACGCGCTTCGGCCCGTCTCTTCTCCGTGGAGGAGCGCTGCTGCTGCTGCTGCTGTTGCTGCTGTTGCTGCTGCCTCGATCCAGATGAATCTGCTCCCCAAACAAGCGTGAAGCACTGCCGGTTTCAGCAGGACAATGAATTATTCTGTTCGGGCGAACGTTTTCATTTCGTCTCTCCTGTGCTCACCAGCGAGGGAGGCAGCCAGGAGAATCGTGAGAGGGAAAGAGGAATCGAGACACCGCCAGCTACCGTTCTTCCTCTCTCTCGCCCTCTTCGACCCCTTTGCACGCCGGAGAGAAATTCTCTCTCCGATGCACGAAGGTTGTCGCGGTGGAATCGTTGTATCACGAGGCAGTTTTATCTCGCTGCGAGACCACAAAGCCCGGTGCTCGATCCCCCTCCAGACCGTATGTCCCACATTATGCGTCATATGGAGAGAAATTTCCGGCATGACACGGTCCGGATTATACGAATCGAGGGGCGGACCTACGCTAGCTCGTACGGTGACCGGTACGCTATTTGGCTGAAATGATTTTTTGATCCGGGATATGGAGGGTTTTGAATGTATTTATTTCACGAGGTTCTGCTATTCTACAATTCGGGCAAATCGTAACGGGTTTGGGGCAATACCGAAGATTTTAGGGGAGATATACGATATTTAGTGAAACGTCGGTCCTTTTATGCCAAACTTGCCAAATGCACTGTTCAATATAGGATAACGTGTATGATAATCCTGGAGATTATGAACTAAGCGTACAACAGAATCAGTATTGTAATACCTTTGTTGTGTGTTCCATATTCACAATACTAATTGAAAAATACGACACAAGACATTTAGATTTCTCTTTTAACGAGGAAGTAACAGTTTGTCCATTCGTGGTTTCGACGTGGTAATTTAGTCTTCTCCGAAATAGGACACGTTGAACAAGATATTGAATAGATCCTGATCGGTCGTCATCTTCTGGCTTTATCTTAGGTTCACCTAATCCTTAGACAAGGAATTCGTCAATTTTCGAACAGCGTCCAGCCTATCAACAACTCAAACAACTATGCGCGCAATCTTCGGTCATTCGATTTGGAATTTCACGAAATAGGGAACAATTACGTGGAGCACCGGTGCAAAACTTAGCGAAGGCTTAGGGGTCGTATTATTCACGAGCACCGCGCGTATTCGCGAATGCCAAGCTCATTCCGCAAGAGTCGAGCAGCGAAGCGTGAGATATTTCGGCGAACGCTCGCGTTAAATTCCACGGAAAAGCGACTCTATCGAGACGGAAATTGGACGATAAAAATGCCAAAAAAAAAAAAAAAAAAAAAAAAAAAAAAAAAAAAAAAAAAAAAAAAAAAAAAAAAATAAAAAACAAAATGGTATATGTATATGAATATATATACCGGTTACATTCGATAGAACAACGGACGAAGGGTGCACGTCGAAACGAGAACGCGGACCGCATTTGTTCCGGAAAATGAAGACGTATCTTTTTCGATGTTTGCAAGCGCGGTCGCGTAAAAGCTGGTTCCCTTTTGTGCGGCACAATTTTATCTCGGAGCGAGATCACGTGGGCTAGTTCCCCTTTCCGCGTGTATTCTTCCTGCACTCACGCCCCTCGTTGTTACACGTCATACGGTAGAAAATTTCCGGGGCGACGCAGTGGAGCGATTAAACGAAAAATCACGACGAACGGCCGATCCCGTGAACAGGAACAGCTACTCCTAGGCGAACTTTTCATCTCTTCCTTTGCTGCCAGCTGCAAAACCGAACCGGCATTCTCATTCATCGAGCCGAACTGGGGCCGCTTTCTCGGGGACTGCGTTGATCGACAGTCTGCTTACGGATTCAATTACGCCGGGTTATCGACTTTGTGACTACGATCCAGTCCAATTACCGCGTCGTTCTGCGAGCGAGCTGCGACAGCGATTAAAAAGGAACCTAACGAAAGCACGGGGGAGAATCGAGCAAGAGAGGGGGTGGTGAAGCAGGGGAAAAATAGAAGAGGTAGAAGAAGAAAAAGAAAAAGGAGTTTCCGCGTCCGGTGATTATATAGATCGACGTATCGCTTACCAGCCAGATATCGTTCGATCGTCGATGGATAAGCGTATCCTTTGTGCGTCCGCTCCCTCCGTTTCGTTTGAACCTTCGTGCATTAACGTAAAAAAATTCGCTTTCATTTGATCGCAGCCAAACATCTCGCGGTATGCTGAAACACGCGGCCGATGTTCCATCGATTCGTTTCGATCACGTGTTTACGCTATTAACCGACACGAACGTTCGTTGAAACCGCAGCTCGTTTCCCACTTGCTCACGAGAGTCGAGACGAAGGGTATTGTGTCCCGCGGCCAATTAGCCGCCGCTAAGCTCGAGAGCATTAGTCGACAAAAGCGTGTTCTCGATTAACCGCGCGTTCGCTTCTTAATTTACCGCGGCGCGTGTTGTTGCTCGAGCAATTAGCGCCGGTTAAAAATCGAGAAAGCGGTCGTTCACTAGCGTGAAACTCGGGATAACTTGGAAAGCACGTGCCTTCGCTTCCCCTTTACGTTTCCGAGAGGAGCTTCCTTCCCCTTGCCCTTACGGCCAGATTGTAAACGTTCCAGGCCTTTATTAATCCCGTTACACGGTTCGGCTGGCGAGCACCACGCGAGCAGGTCAATCAGTAGTAATTGCTCTTCCGGTTCGAAGATTTCGCTGTGAGGCGCGCGACGCGAGATTTAATCCTTGACCCTTGCTCGGTTTGCCTTTCACGATCGGGTTGGCCACGGGATTATTAGCGCACGACCTTGATCATATGCCTCGTTGCCGTGACTTCATCGAGATTTCGTCGGGCGGTTTCGTTGGATCAGCCGGGACACGGCCATCGACGTATCGAGTTAATGATAGGGGCGAAAATGTGTTAATGCCTGGTTACAAGGTGATTGGAGAATTAGCTGCTGCTAATTAAATTAAAATATTATATTAAAGAACTGCTTTTCTGGTATCGAACATGCAAAATACGCGTATTTACAAGGAATAAATATTTATAATTATAATTTAACTCACGTGCCGCAGTGGGTGTTAATCCGCGGAGTATTTTAAGAACCTATTACGAGAGTAAACTGAATTTGGACGTTTCATTCTTTGAAAAATTTCAAAATAGATTCTTCTTAGATTTTACAAAAGGTGAAGATCGAAAGCTTTATGATATCCGCGTAGTACGACAGATCATAGTGAATGGGTGCTTAAGCATACACGCTCCTTAAGACCGTATAAATACGAGAGGAACCTCTGTGTCTTGTCAAGCACTCTTACGACCTACCGCGTGGATGTCGGACCTAGATCCTTAGCACCCCATCGTGAAACTCGAAACAGATTCCTTTCTATTGCTATTCGTAAACTACTTCACCTCCTATACTCGTCTCTGAACGTTCAGGATAAGCGTATAGGAACCAAACAGAATAATAAATCTAAACAAAAACCAGAAACCTAGTATTCTAAACACATTAACCACCACACACATTAAGTATTCTAACCACCTCTGACATTTTACTATCAGAGATATAAGTAGATCCATGCAAGCTACGAGACTTATTTCAATCAATGATAAGAAATAAAGTCGATCTATTCAAATGCTGATATCTATCTTGATTACAGAATTGTTTCTGGTTCTGTACTTTAAGACAGCGGATGTGTAGAGACATCCAAATTGGTCATCGAGCCAAAAATTTCCGAGTGTGTAATATCCGAATCTCCATTCGCCTGGTACCGATATGGAAGCATTTCACGGTCTATCGATCGCGTCTGACATCGATCGTAAGACGAGAAAAAGAGTGGATGGTGGATTAGAGGTAAGGGAAGGGTGAACCGGAAGCGGAGGAGCGTTAAGCCATCCGAGTGCCATGCCGGTCCGCTACCCCTGTTCAAATAATAAGTTCGAATGGAAGTTAGATTCCGGTGCAATTGCCCGGGGCAATTCCAGCACGAGTCGCAATATCCCAGCCCCCAACGTCCCTCCTCCTGGCTCCTGTTCTCGGTCCCAGGCGAAGATGGAGGCAGAGGGCAGGAGGTAGAAAAAGGGGGAAGAGCACCCGGCAAAGAACTCGCAAGGCTTTCTATCGCGCTTCGCCTCTCGCCGAGCTTTCGGGGACTTTAATCGCTTTAACTGCTTTTTGCGCGTCGAGGGACTCTGACGGACGGGCTGGTCGAGTCGAGCACACACACACACACACACACACACACACACACACACACACACACACACACACACACACACACACACGTACACAGAAGAGATAGAAAAATAGACGAGACGAAAGTGGCAGCGAAGAAGAAGGGTATAGGGTGAAAGAGAAGGTTCGGTCCTCTCATTGTTGGATGCGCCAGCGGAGAAACGACTTTTCTGCGGATACAGAAACGACAATAAGATTGTCACACGTCTCCTCGTTTTTCCTCTTCCCCTTTCTTTCTTTTCACCTCCGGACGCTGCCCTCCCTGAGTCCGCCTCACCCCGTTCTCTTTTTCGTCGGCACCGGTGGATCGTGCCACCGGGCGAGCGTGACTCGTTATTTCGCTCGGAGATCCCTCCAGAAAACCCCTTATGGAAGTTCTTTCCCCCGTCCAAACTCGGCTCCATTGTCGGATCATCGCGACCCCATTGAATCGAAACCCCTCATGGAGGAAGTCATCGTTCTCGTCGGTAGACGCGAGCCTCGCAACAACCCAACAGCTTCTTTTCCTGCGCGGCTACTGGTGTAAGTCGTTGAAAATCGTCGTCGACGTTGCGGCTACGGAGCCCTGGTTCTGGCGAAAACGACTCGACTAAGAACCAACGTGTACCGCCGACACACGGCCCAAACGGAAAAGAGAGAGGCAGAGCAGGGAGTCGAGTTTAATCGATACCACGTTCTCGCTCGTGTCGCTGGAACACCGGGAGAATAGAAACGGTGCAGTAATTAGAGGGAACAATCGCGTCAACGGAGAAGAAATAAGTAGGGACTCTTCTTTGTGGTAAATTTCACGCGGGAGTGGCGTAATGGAACGAAATCGCACGTCTCGCGATTCCAACTTTCTCGATAACAGAATCATCGTACACAGCCTGCGGCAAGAATTAGTGGACATTGTGGACAGGTAATCGAAGTAACTATCAACGAAGTTTTTACTTATTTTATTAAATTTCACTCATTGCGCACATATACTTATTTTTGTGCAAACTAGCCGTATTGAACGAAACTTCGTTGACACTTATTTCCACTATCTGTTCACTTATTTCTCTGCTCAACTGTGGATGCTAGAGTAGAGGGACGACGTGCTCGTTTCGATCTAAAGAATCGAAAGTCTGGATAGGTGTGCCTGAAATGACAACGAACAGGCGCCATCCCTTGACGCTGTACGAAGAGGCAAGTTGGTGAAAAATTCAATACCATCCTCGTCACGGCGTCTCCGACTGTCACGCGCGCACGAAACGAAAGAGACTTATCCGGTGCACCTGCACGAGCTTGCGAGACGTTTGGAAGTTTATCCGAGTCGCCCCTCTCGGCCGAGAGATCAAACGGATATCTCTGATAATCCACTTAGTCGAGGCGGGGAGTCGCGAAAAAAAAAAAGAAGGAAAGGAGGGACGAGGTGGAGGATAAAGAGAAGAGCACGATAATAGGACGTCCCATGGAGAGGAACACTCGAGGCCTGGCGCAAATCGCAGTCTCTTCGAATAAACCAACCGAGCGTGAGCTCGCATCGACCAACTGGAATCAAACTTTTCTCCCTAGCTCTCTCTTTTTCTCTTCGAGTGTATTTTTTTTCTCGCTGGCCACCGAAGAGGGGCCTTAAAGAGAGGGTCTAAAGTCAGTGTCTCTCGAGTCCACGGCAGGAAAACTAGATCACCGACAATGGAACGGACGCCCTTTTAAACGCGACCCTACTAAATTCTAGTTTCAGCTGCAGCGCATTATGAACGGGCTGTCAGGGATCATTCGACATGGATCAAATAGGGGATTTCTTTGGGCGCGTTTAAGAGGAGCCGGCTTATTAATTCGCAGCGTGCTCCCTTTGTCATGCTACGGTTCGATAGATGGCTAGAGCGTGGCGGAGGCGAAGGCGCGGAGGCCGTGTTCGATGGCCGCCACGGAGCGATACCGATCCGCGTGACTCGGTTTATGCGAGATCGGCCGAATCGCGAGATGAGATGGAGGCGGTTCGTGATCGAACGGATTTCGCACAGATTCGATCCGCCGGATTCTCACAGGGAGAAACGTGCATCGTCGTGCACCACGGGGCATCACGGTATCGTAGTTCCTTAGCCTGTGAGTCGCGCTGCTGCCTCCATTGATCCGTGGAAATCAGCTTTCCCCGGTCAACGGATCTTCCTCGTCCAAGTTCTGTTGGAAATAACACGTTCTCCATTGATTTCTCAAACAATATTCGATCAAGGGTGTTCGTTGGAGGATCAGAAGTTCGAGTCGATGACTCCTCGTCTCGGAATTTCAGGATCGTTACTTCCATGAACTACGCAGTCCGTGTCAGAGAGGAACGCAGCTAACGCGAGATACGAGGAAGATTATTGCCGTTAAAGCGTAACGAGGGCACCAGGAGGTACGCGATTAGCTCGGGGAGAGGCTTCCAGCTTAGAAATGCTCGTTCGACGGTTCCTCGAGGCTCCTAATGCTCCTTGAAGCGTATCTAACGTCGACTCTGGCCCGCAAAATCGACGAGTCCGTGGGGGATTTCGGAGCTTTGTACACGCGGCTTCCACCAGTCTAGTCCAACTGCATCTGCCTCGATAGAATTTCCTCTTCTCTCCCTCGATTCTGTTCCCGTCTCGCTTCCGTAACCCAGGTTGATCGTCCGTATATTCGTAAAACGAGCTGGCTGCGTCCTAGTTACGTATGCCGCACGAAAGTCGCGATCGACTCGTGCGCGGATTGATCTTTGCTCGCGTAAAAGGGACGTGACGAGCACAATTTCTGTCACGGAAGTCGATTAGAAGACGACGACGACCACCCTCGGTGTTCTGGACGACGTGTCGCGTCGTCACCAGATCCAAAGAATTCGAAGTATTTTATTGGCGAGCACAGGGATATTCATGATTCGCGGCGAAGCATGCGTACTCGGCTTGGTCCGAGCGAAACGTCGAACGAAGAGGCTCGTGGCAATAAAAATGGTTGGCCCGATTCCAGATGCTCGGAATTTCAACGTGGAACAGCATTCCACGATATATCGCGGCCGATTCCAGCGGCAACATTCTCGTGAAAGGTCCGCTCCCGCGATGCGCCACGCGATATTTCTAATAAACGTATTCCTCCATTTTCTTCCGTTCTTATTCGTTCGTTCGCGTCAGGGTGTTTTTCTCCTCCGGTACTTTCACTGTGCTGGTTACATTTCACATATCTACAAGAGAGAAAGTTATACTCGAGGTTTATTTAATTGACGGTCATGATGATTTTAAATCACGCAGTACACTGATGATGAAGTATTTAGCAGAGTTCGAGGATGATTTTCGAATAAAGGAATTCTAATGGATACGATTCGTTGTACGATTGCGATTAAACAGACCATCATTTTAATTACGTTACGCACAATAACGATTACGAAAAAAAATCCAAGATGAAAAAGTATAATTTTATTAAATCGCCGTTTACGAGAAAGTAGTAAATTAATAGGACGAGCGACCCAAAATTCACGATTTACTAATTACGAAAGATCGTATCGTACAAAAATTATTGTTTCTCACGTATACAAGTACCAATGTTAAACTTTCCATCCTGCGTCTCTACATCTTCATTTTCTGCATTAATTAAACCCTTGGTACAATAATCTCAAGCTTATTTCATCAAACGTTATTCGTTACCCCAACATGCAAACTTCGTAACTCGAATGAAAATCGTTGACGCAAACGGCGTCAATCTCTCGAAGTTCGTCGCGAATTGGTCTTTCCACGGCAGAGTCCGCGAAGCGACGCGACAGGGTGCCAGAAGGGGCGCGCGCTGTTGCGCGAAAATTAGCCGGACGACCAGTGTGTTCGGGATTGCGCCATGCAGCTGGCCTTTTACGGGGCAAATCTGTATGTAAACGGGTTTCGATCGGTCGGTGTCAGCAACTGGGGCCCGAGAATTGGAGTTCGAGAACCCGTTGACGGAAATTAATGTTATCAAGGCAGCGCAACAACGCCGAGAACACGGGACGATCTAAATTCGCGAGCGGCACGTGTTACCGTCGTTGTTGGTGCTTATGAATTCCAAACGACGAAATCTTGGATCTGTGAGGGGTTTGAACGATGCAGAGAGCGACGACCTACCGTTTCACGGTCGCGCCGTGTGTCGATCCTGTCTAACAGTCGAAACCGCATCTCCTGCTCTCCTTGCAAATGGCTTGAATGTCTCTCGTTTATACAATTTTCATATTTCTGCGTTGAAGGCTGTAAAAATTAAATGTCTTAAAGATTCTTATCCCCGCGTCGTTTCCACGACGGTCAAGCGTTTTAAATGCAAATTGACGTACACGAGAAGATTTCCCGGGAACTTAGTCCTTCGCGATCCTCGATTTGAATCGTCTCGTGAGAATCAGATTCGCAACAAACTGGGTCCGTGGAAAGTAATCTCACCCGGCGGACCGACCAATTGACTTCGCATTCGGCTCGAATAGAAAATTACAGGCAGCAAATTAGTTTGAAATCGTGTTAGCGGACGAAAGTGGAGGGGTAGGCGCGATATAACTGGCTGCATTTGTATGTAAACAAGCTTCGATCGGCCCGCGACGAGCAACGGCCACGGTCGTTATAATCGAATCGAAAACGCGAGGGCGGACGATGGCGAAATCATTGACGGAAATTAATGATATTAACTCGATACGTCTAGCGACCGGCCGGATACGGGTCGACATAACTTTCTAGACCGCACGTTTTCACACCATCCCCGGTATATATTCTCTCGCGTCGAGACAAATGCGTCCCTCACGGAAGCCAACCGACTGATTCCTCTGTCCCTTTTCCTCTCCTACCTTTGGCATTCCCTTCTCCTTTCTCGCTCTCTCTCTCTCTTTCTCTCTTTCTCTTTTGCTGTCTGGTTTTCCGTATCGAAACGTAGAACCGACGCTACGCGACGCCAGGCACCAGCTGTCCCATTTAATAGAGCAATAAAGACGCGAATGGGACTTTGATTTATGCCTCTCCTATTATTAACAATCCCGACTCGAGGCGAGAGGGTGTCGTCGATACCACCGCTGTCTTTGACTGGTCGCTCGTTCCAGTTGAATTTACCCTCGTCGATCACGGCGATTTCATCCCTCTTTGCGAATCTCTTGCGAGCGATCAAAAGCTTAATAGCTCATCCCTTGATTCATAAACTGCTTCTTTACGAGCCACGCTGTGTCGAAGTTCGTGATATTAATCGATAACTCGCGAACCATACAGTGCGTTCGAGTAAAAGCAAGTACGTTAGGAAGTGCAGCGTTGAAACTCATCGTCGAAAATGTGAAAAATATCCAGGCTGATGACAGCTTGCCGTCACGTGCCACGACATTCGTCACCGTCCATGGAACAGGAAAGCACCGTGAAAAAACGCCGGTTGAGGGTCGAAGAAGTAGCGACGACGTCCTCGGTTAACGATCCACCTGCCGTGTAGCTCGAGCATAGGTCGGTCTAAATATAGTTTCTGCCACGTGGTCCCCGGCTACCGGAAACGACCGCGAGATATTGTGTATTTAACGATAATTAATAACAAATACACGGAAAAAGGCAAACACTGTCGAGTTATCTGGAGATAACGATATTGCCTGCTGTTCTACGTAGCTTCTGGTCTTTCTCACGCGTTACGAGTCTATATTGTGCTTGTTTTAAGGGAATTATAGCTCAGTTTCCTGCCCAGATATTTTTCCAAGTGTAAGAAAAAAATAATACGTGAAAGTGCACTTCATATACGCTACGCAAGATCTAAAGTGTGAAACCTTGAGATTTTCGAAACTCTGAAATCTTGGAAGTTTGGAGGTCTTAAATCTTGAAAATTTGCAGTTGCAAAATTTTGGAAACTTAGACATTTGGAATTTTAGGATCATGGAAGATTGAGATCTTGAATCACTATGCGTTCTATGGAAGCTAAAAATTCAAAATCGATCAATCGGTTGAAAATTCTATCACCTTGGTAAATTCTTCTTAGGAAGCTATCGAAATAGAACAAGTTGCCATTGATGTGTATAAAATTACTTTCGAATTGATAACAAAATTGACGAAAGGTACAGTACAGTTACAATCTAGAAGTGATTTCGAATTTTTAGCAAGTAGCGTATAATCCAACAGTTACCATTGAATTTTCTTACAAGCTGCCTGGCACAAAAATTTAAATTTCAGTGTTTTCCTTGGAAAGATCAAGTTTACAGTCGCGGACTCATTCGACATTCTTGGCCGGTCTCGGCTCGTTTGCATGCTGGCGCCACTTCGATGATCTAGACATCGTGCAAGACCGTTTTCTTTCTCTTCGAGTCTGGTTCCGATGGCTCGGCTTGGTCAAGTGTACGCGCGATAGCGCCGATAAGCACCGCCCAAGGAATAAAGGGTCCCTTTTTTCGTGGATCTCTTCCACGGACGTGGAACAAGATCGAAATGCCGCGGAGGATGGTAATACTCGAGGGAGACGGTTCTTCGAATAAGACCGTGGAATAGTGTGTGAGCGGAGCGTGGTTTTCGGGAATTTAGCGGTTAAATGATTAAGAGAGGACATTGACTTTATTCGTGAAAGTGAGAATGGAACGAAGGGAAGAGATAAATGAAAAGAGTAATAAACTTGAAAGGATCTTCGTATCGTCGGTTTGATAGAAGAGTGATACATCTGACAAATCATCAACTTTATTTGTAAAAATACCTATTAAAATAAGAGTGTGATAAAATTACGGTACTTGTTTAAGAGGAATAACGTTTCGATTCAAAGTAGCGAGCAATAGCGAATAAGATATTTTGATATTCCAAGAAAGAGGAAAGGTTCCAAGATTATTAATTAATTCGAAGAAAAATTATTCCGTTCTTAGGTAATTGATAATTGAAATTTTTTATTTCAATCTTCCTATTTCAAAGCAATTTTCTGGAAACTTTACTTCTTTTAGTTGTACCGCTCCTCTAGGAAACCGATAATATGTAATTCGAGTAGAAGGCGTACCTGTTATTAAGGGTTCCAAGCTTCCATCGATTTTTTTCTGAATAACTCTGGTGAATAGACACGATAAAAGAAAGTGATTATAATATTTATGAAGGAATCGCTTATTACGGATTTAATGATAACTTGGATACCGTATAATTTAAAACGATTTTAGAAAAGAGCTGAAAAGTGAATGAAAACACGTTTACGAAGCGTAGTCGTATCATTGACTCTATCTTATAACACAGTAACATGAAAAATGCGGAAAACGTTGTTATTTCGAAAGCAAGCAGTTTCAAAGCGCGTAGGTTCTCGTAATTTTCTTCGAAGTCACTTAGACGAGTTAACCTTATAAAAATCGTCCGAAAATAACGAACAGAAGTGCGTGTAACATTTAGAGCGTTATCTCTATTGAAATCTCAATAATGATCTACCTACATTAACCACCGATTTCTCGTTAAAAGATCAACTTTCTCGGCTCAGCTTGGTTCGCTAAGTGGACGCCCACCTTCGCGCGAATTCTAAATCAAGAGCAGGAATAGGAAAAGGATACGGCACTCGCGTAACCATCCAAACGTTTCTAATTAACTTGGAAATAATGCTCGTGTCGCGATTAGCGCTAGCTCGCGCCGATTAAAATTCCATCGAGAAAAAGCAACGGCGGTCGCGACAATTTTATCTTAACCACCTGTTTCCTGAGAGCCGCAACCGGTCCACCTACGGCACGTCGCGTAAAACGTAAACTCCCCCCTCCCATCTTAGGATCTGTCGGCCGTACCTTTCGTTATTTAAACGGAATTACCGCGACACCACCGTGACCGTCGCGTCACGTCGGTGCAGTGTGAAGAAAAATACGCTCGTAAATTCGCGTCACCGGACGGGAAACGATCGGGCAACGTGTTTTATTTCGATTCCGAAGCGGAGGATCGTGTCACGGTGAACAACGGGGCAACGAATAGTTGGCCAGTGGCAGAACGAGCGGTTATTACGGCGTTTAAATTCGTAATAGCCCGTTAATTTCGAGGTTTCGTTTGCTCAGCTGCAATCGATTACAAAGAGGGTGGCTCCGAACCAGCCTCGTCGACCCTCGTCGCGCGCGCGGGTCAACTCCGCTACGAAGCGTTAATCGCCGCGTTTTTCCTCCCAGTTTAAACTACTGTTTTCCGATTCATCAATCTCGGACAAACCTCGTTGAAATGCATCGAAGTCGAAAGGGTTTCGACTGGCAGTACGAGGGGCGGTTGGTCCGAAGAAAAACTGCCGTTATTTCTCTCTCTCTCTCTCTCTCTCTCTCTCTCTCTCTCTCTCCTTGTCTCTCTCTGTCTGTGCCTCTCGACGGTAAAAATTGTGTAAACTGTACTCAGGGGCAGAAGAAACGTCCCTTATTATTTACCCGCGCATTATGAGCTTTCGTGAAATACGAGCGCCTCGAGGGCGCGGGTGGAACTCTTCGTCCGATGGTCAACCGAACGGTCGTTGCGCTCAGACGGATTTAATTAACGATACGAGTAATTAAAGTTCGGATCGGGTAGAAGGGTTTTTCGAGAGCGCGCGTATGTACACGGTCGATCGAAAAAACCAAAAAGATGTAAAAGAAAAAAAAATATGATGCAGTCGCCGCCGAGAAAGGGTCATTTTTAATTTAATCGAATAAAAAATCGGACGTAAACCGACCGCGTTGTACGACTATTTTTCTTGCAGCGTATACGAGCTCGCGTGGCCGGTACGCGTCCATTTTGAAATATTACTCGATTTCGTTTCGCTGCACCCCACCGTTCGATGATTCCAATTGGTACAGTACGAGCGAACGATGTATTGCATTAACAACCCTCGTTCATTCGCTACTATATAACTCTTTGCTTTAAATATACTTGTTCATTCTATGCAGTCGCCAACGAAGCCTTTTGTTCTGCTCGATCGATTTCCTCTTTTTAAGCCTTCTATAAAGACCCGAGTTAAATGGAAGAGTCTGAACGATGAATCATCAGACTTGAACAACTGTCGCAGAGTATTAGAGAGACGAAGGAAATAAATTCGTGCGCGGTTTATAATCAGCTTATAATTAGTCTCTCTTCCGTTGCTACGATCCTCGTCTGGTTGACACATTCGAATCACGTAGCGGCCACGCTTCCTGACGAGAGAGAAAAAAAATCTGTGTTGGCTGCGCGTGTACGTGGAAGATTTTTCCGTGATCCAACGCAAACGCATGCACCGTGCAACGAGCCACGGGGCACGTGCCAGTCGTTATGACTTCCTCCGCAACCGAATTTAATTTACAACGACCGCCCTTGCCGCTCAATTTTCGTCCTCTCTGCACCCTCGCAGCCCCGCACCCAGTCGTTTTCTCTGTTGGCATCGTTCTCGGGAATGGTCCGCGCGTTTCTGGCGTGCCGTCTATATTTCTCTGTCCAAAGAAACGCCGCCTCGTAAGGAACCTAATTTCATGTTTTCTCCTCGCTCGCGCCTCGCGCCCGCTCGTGGACGAGCATACGAATCGCTGAATTAGAGACAAAACTGTCTCCCCTTCTCTCTCCTTCCTCGGGTTACATGTACTCTTCCCTTTTCTCATGGAAACGTGGTTCGTCCAGGCCCGAGGAAATTTATGCGAATGCGTTGCTGCGCTGGGATTTAAATGGAGAAGAATCGATGGGGAAATTTAGCGAGTGCAACGTTGGAACGCGGAGATTGTTGGTTTCATGGTATTCTTGAGACGATCGTGTCGTGATTTGATTTCTAATTGAGGACAAGGGAGTAGTTTTAGAGGTAGTTCATTTCAACGTAAGAATTTCTTTTTAATTTCAAAGATTTAGGGTAATTAAATTTAATTTATTTCGTGGGTGAAAAATCTTACCACGTTATCGATGAGGTATTCTTAACGCAACGCTGTCGTGAGTTTTGGTAAGCAATTTGTATGCGAGACATTTCATCTATGAATCCATAGATTTCCGCAGAAAATGAGTTCAGATATTTTATTCTTGGATTCGTAGGGACTAACGATTCCAAGTATAAGACGCAGAGTCTTGAAAAAACTGAGCTTCTTGATCTTTTACTCTCCGCGAAACGAAACATTTAGTATTATAGCATACTAAATATTAAATACGTGAAATATTTCGTCCAAAATGCCACACGAACGAGATTACGCGAATGCGAAGGGACTAGATATAAAATTGATTTTCTTCTGGAGGATCGCTTGCAAAATCCCAAAGTAGACCCTAGTAGACCCTAAAGTAAATCCCAAAGAAACCCGGCGAATTTCGAAAGTTCACGTAGCGAAGACGGGTGTGTGACGCGACGCGCGATGATATTTAAATGTGAACGACCGTCTCGAATCGCGCGTCGTCGAGTCTCGCAGGACTCTTGCTCCGAGAACAGGCGCGCACGCCGACGACTTGCGAGACCGTGTCCTTAACGGGCTGTGGATGATCGATTTCCGATAATCAGGAATCGAAGCTCGCTGAAACGAGGAAGGACGAATCGAGGGAAAAAGAACCGGCCACGGTCTGGTGGACGCCCAGTCCGGTGTATTTGGCAAAGCTGAAGAATCCTCTGGTCGAACGCTGTTTCCTTCGTCTGTCTCGATGTCAGTCAAATCGAGCGGCGCGCGCATTAACGGTTATTAAAGTGGCCGACAGAATTGCCCAGAGGGGAAATTGAAAATAGTCGAGAGGCTCGATAGGACGTTTCAATTAAAAAGGGGGAAGCCCCCTATCGGCGGAGGATGCCGTCGAATTTATTACCGAAATTAAACGCGCGCGCAAACAGCCCGACGAACGTCAATCTTTCTCGGGGCAATTATTCTCGCGGTCTCGAGAACGGCCAGATACGCAACGAGGTGCACAGCGAGCTTGGTTGCGATAATACGTCGCGGAAAACACAGAAAGGGTTGGAGAAAACGCGTGTACGTACAACGAGAACAACGGAAGAGGACCGCGAGTCCGGCGATTGTACGTTTATCCCGGCGAAAGCGGAGAAGCACAAGCGAAGGCACACCTATCGCTTAGTCAACCGTGTCCTTAACGGCCTGCCTGGGATCGATTTCCGATAATCAGAAACCGAACACCATCAGCGAGCTTGGTTGTAATCGGAGTGGGTGGAGGAAGAATATGAGAGAGGAACCTCGGGCCGTAGAAGCGCGAAGAGAAAGGGAAGCTTCACGGAAGCTTCGGAAGGATGGAGATAGGCAATGCGCACGTATGTAGAGTCGAGACCGCGGTCGAACAAAGTACCCTCGATCCTAGATCGGACTTGTTCTTCGTTTTTCCACGGCATCGGCTCCGGACGGTCGGTTTAATTAAAACTTTTCGCGTCATAATTGCGGGTCTGGTTGCTTGTTGGCGGGACTAGAGTCTCGCGAATGACGTCTCGCGGCGGGCCGCCCGCTCCACGTCTCGACGCACGAAAATTTATCGTTAATTGCTTTTTATTTACGTCGACCCGGCTACGCGTTTATCAGCCTAAAGCATACTAAAAGGTATCCAGGATTTTACGTGCCAGCCGTTCGACGGATTTTACGAGTGGCCGTTATTTACAGTCGGATTGATTCTCGCGGTACGCGGATGGTTCTCGAGACTGTTCGCGAGAGAATCTTAAAAACCGCAGGGACACTGTCAGGGACACGTTTGCGTGTACCTGCGCGTGTACGTGTAGAATACTCTTTCTATCTCTTCCCACGAGAGAATACGTTTTTGCCCACGGTCTCCGGTTGTAAATCTGCCCTGTTAGTTAGTCAAACGCATAATTCTGCGGCTGGGCCGCGTCCAACGAAAAAATATATACGCACGAACCCGCGAAATCGCCGTTTCCTGCAATCGTAAATTTCATTAACGGCCAGATAAGCGTTTTATCGTTATCTGGTATCGGTCCGTGGAAAACAAAGGACGCCGTATAAAATAGTCGTTCGACTACCGAACTACATACTTGCGTAAACCCATCGGCGAACGACAGCGAGAACCGGTTAAAAACCGATGCGATGCGACTGCAAAAGGGGGAGAGCTCCGCGAATCGAAAAGCGCCGTGTTCACGGTTGTTCGGATCTGTTCGCGCGTGACGAGTTCTTTTCTCGGTCCATTGGCTTCGAAAGTTGAAAAACCTCGCGAATCGACGATTTAAGCGTTCCCCTCGTCTCTGACTTATTAACTCGAGTAGTAAGGTAGTTGGAAAGTCAACCTATGAGAATATAGCCATGACAGTTTTAATGAACCTAGTCGGACGCCGTGAACCGTCCATACCAATTTTCTATCTTCTTCGACGAAGTCTCCTTGAGAACCAGTTTCTTCGAAACTGTTCGTCTTTTCTTACATGTACACACACCGCCGGACATCTTGATCGATTCGTACGCAACAACAATACGCGAATCTCATTAAGCTGTACGAATTAATGGAAAACGAAAGATCGCAACTAATAGTCGTCTAGTCAATTATGTTCTTCTGGAATTAATATTTTATACCATATATGAAATACAAGTTGTTTATTTGCAATCTTACCGATGATATATCAAAATAAGGGACACAATTAGTCTCTTTATTAATTTCGAAAAATCTATCGTACGTATAACTCGACACTCGAATAAGCTGAGAGTAACGAAATAATAAAATTGCTCCATAATATATTTCTATAATATATTAACTTCTAACTTTAGCAGTCTTTATCGTGCCGTAAGAATAAACCATCCTGAGGTTTTCTGTGTGTAACTTCGAAATACTATTCCGTCGAAAAGAGTCCGTTCGCACTTTTGGGCAGTAATATACACGTATGACACGCTATATCAAAGGAATTACGATCATAAATAAATAAAGGTGTGTGTCGTACGAGGAAGAATATGACGCAACTGTAAGAGAGTACTCTGTCCAATAGATCATCATTGCAGTCTAGGACGATGGCTCGTTACGTTCACCACTACGATACTACATATCGTCCAACCTTTATGAGACTTTTTGATTAACACGAGAAAACTCTTGAACGTCTCGTTTCCGAGCGTATAGCAATTCCGTAGACGTTACCCCGACGACGACAATAGCTATGGTGGTCCTGTCACGGTTTTTTCTTTCTTCGTCTCTTCGTTTTGCTTTCTTTTTCCTTCCGTCTGAGCTCGCCGGTGTACACGAATCCAGCGGGTTATTAGCCTCGTCTCTTCTATGATTAATGCCCGCTGGACTTTGGAAAATTGGCCGTGGCTCGACAAAAAAGCGGATGGATAAATGCGAGTCACGCGCGCCGACGTGCGTACTGCCGTTGATGAAACCTCGTGGTAGGTGGTTTGACTCTTTCGTGACACGAACGAAAAACGGTAGAGGGAACAGCTACCGAAGAAGAGCGCGGCTACTTGGGTGGGGAAGGCTAAAGAGACCCGGTCGGATGCGTGGCAGGAAGAGTTCGCGTGTAGCTCGTAAAATCGTGTCCCATAGGGTTCGTACATCCGGTCAGTTTGGTCGCACCTGAGCGTGACGCGTCATCGAATATTAATTATATTTAGTACTGGTTTCGCTTTCGCGGTGACGATGTCACCGTCGTTTTCGTTTATCCTGTGTTTATTTCCTTTCTTCGTCTTCGTCTTCGTCTGTTCCATAGCTAAGGGGAACAACGAAAGATTGTAAAACCATAAAGAATTCTAAGAAACTAAGTTACAAACTAAGCATCCTAATATCAGTTAGTTCCTATCAACTTCCCCTCCTGTCCTGGATTTTCTCGATAGTCAACCAGTTGCGCAGACACTTCCACTTTCATTTCCTCCCACTACAAATTTCACTTGGTATCCAATTATATGTCTTGGATTTTGACTCCTCCTCTTTACTTTCTAATTTCTAACCAATCATCATGTAGCATATATGTTATACGTGATATTTCGAACGTCATATGGAAAATTATTCAGAGTCAATAGAAGAGTATCAAAGTTACGTTCAAAACAATGGCGAAATATGTCACACTTAAAAAATACACCAAAATTTAAAACATAAAATATTTTTCAATATTGAAATATAGAATAGTCAATTTCGCCTAACCATCTAAATTGACAAAGCTAGCTCGTGCTATTGAATTGCACGAAGAGCATTTGAAGATCCACGATACTTCAACTCATTGCACAAATCTCGCGTTGTTATTTTTGCAATTGTTCGTCCTAATTTGAAACCGCGATCTAGTAATATATATACACATATATTTTTATATATATACCATATACATGACGCAATTTTTGATACATCGTGTATTAACACTTGGCCAATAAATTGACATTTCAAGATTTCGCAATGGGCAAAATTAATTGAAGACGAATGAGCGCGCTAACGCACAAAAATAATCGGTCGATTAAACGCGTTAAACTGACTTTTATCTAAAATAATGCATTCCGCTACTAGGAACGGTCCTAAACGTACAAACCCAAAACTAGTTACTAAGGTTTGTACATTCTTCTACATCTTTTTTTTTTCATTTCGTCATTGTCTCCTGGCATTGTCTTCTTTTATCTTTCATCTTCGTGTCATTGGTATTAGTAATGGCCAAAGGCAACGCCCTTTCGAAGGCACTTTTTTCGTTGTGCGCCCCTCTCCGTTCGTGGGGTGCAAGGGGTGGCTCAAGGAATGCGTCGACACACGTTCCGGATGGATAACGTTCGCAGGAACAAGGAAAGAATTTTAGTGAACGACGATCCCTGTTCGGTACGTTTGAGAAATGGAGTCGGTGTTCGCCTAAAATAGGAGCCGCGGACGTGGCGACAGCAGAGGAAAAAATTGGACGAGTGACGGGTCCGCGATAGGTTGCCACAGGGCGATCTGTTAATTGCTTCGTCCGTTTTTCACGTATGGTGAACAGCGATGGTCGTTATTTTTGTGGTTCATTTAGTCTCGCGAAGGAACAAGAAATAGGCAGGATGAATCACGAGAAGAACTCGTTCATGAAAACTTGTGCGATTAATTCATCCTTGATTAACCCTCGAGTAAGAAGATTGTCATGAAAGCTCGTCGATATTCTTGTGATCAGGTTAGGTTCAATAACTGTGTTCATTGAACTTCGTTCTTGTGTATGACTTCCTTCTTTCTTTTCTTTGTTCTTGCACTTTGCCTCTATGACTCGTACGAGTCCGGTCGATGCAGCTAAACGATACATTCGCGCGTGAAGCACGTGATAGAGCCGTGATAGCTGCTCCAGTTATTGGTTGGTATAAGGCAGTGTTCGATGCTTAGGGACGGACCGTATCGGAGAAAAAGTGATACGAGTGACAAAATCAGAGAAAACTGTTGGTACAGTTAAACTAAACGAGTAGAGAAAACCGTATGATATTAAATATTAAAACACGTTGGTGTATTTATTCATAAACATTTGGAAATGCATAATAAAGTACTCTAAACGATTAAGAATATTACGTATCGAATATTACTGTACTTATCTCGTTCATGTCGTTTCTTTAAAAATTCATTTTTAGCGTCCTTCTACCGAGCCATTGAATTGCAACTATAATCTACTTTGCAGTTGTATTCATTAGACCGTTTATAAAGTAGAGTTAATAAACTAACGTTCAAAAAAGTAACTTTCTATTCTACCTAATCCCACTTACAGAATTATCACACACATGTCCAAAACTCTACAGTTATTTCTCCCATGTATTTTGGTATTAAGTGTTTTCAACTTTCATTACTGCACATCACATTACCATCATTATTAGCACTGTCGATCGTTTCGAGATTGACAAGCAGCTGCTCATCTCGAAGTCCGCAACGAGAGGCCGGTGACCCTTTTCGCTATTGATTTTTGGGATTTCGAACCGCGAAGGGCCACTACTCTGCTGCCGCGAGGGTAAATATTGGATCGTTGAGTCTGACGTTGATTGCGTGGAAGGGAACAAATGTAATTTTAATCGGTGCTCGAGGGGAGGGAACGAGGGTCAGGCTCTGTCAACGTCGGGGCCGAAAGTTAGAACAATCCTGTACGCTCTTTCTCTCCATTTCTTTCTCTCTCTTCGTCCACGCGACACGCTCCGCGCACGGAAGTGGATGAAAATATCGATCCACCGTCCGATCGATAGGCGACGAGGGGTGCTAGGGGGTGGCTGGTTTATCGAGCTCGTATCGAGGTCAGTGGACACGTCGGTTGGCCGCAAGCCACGGAATACACAGATCGATTCTAATAAAAATCGATGCGACCGGTTCTATTGTCGCCAGCGCGCGAAGCGCGCAACTTCTTTGCAATTCTTTTCCCTCGATCTTTGATTCGATGTGAAACAACGATCGTCTCCGGATTTTCTCGGCAGTTCGATCGAGCTTATACGTTAACGCGTTTCTAGTAAGCGAGTTTATACGACGATTATGCGTTCATAAGACGCGGGTGCGTGGCTAAGTTTCTTTTTCGCGTTGGTACCTACGGATGTCTTCGAGCCGATCTTCTTTGTACCAAGAGCGCGAGGCTGTTCACCGCAGTTTCCGATTTCATTGTCGGCGTCGGTAAGCCTGTGCGCAATGTGTCGTGAAATATCCAGATGGACACCGGAAACCATTCCGATGAGCAATATACCGAATGGTCGCGATTTAAGGACAAATTGCTCGAGCACGCTGGAAGAATTTGACAAGTCTATAAAGTCAATCGGAAGCTGATCCATATACTATATTAAAAACAAAGTCAGTGTCGGTTAACTTCATAAGATAAACAGTAGAGAAAATTGATGGAATTGTATAAGATAAGCGTAAATCGAAATATTTTGACACCAAAATTTGAAAAATCTCAGAAAATGAAGCTAACCACTTTAGCTTATGAACGCCTCAAGTATCGACAAATTTAAATACGTATATTTTTCTGAATTGCTTCGTCTGAATTTCCTGAAATTTCTGTTTCACGATGTCTTTGTTCCAAACGAAGACGCAGAGGAACTTTGACAAATAAGGGAGCGTAGGAGACGACAAAAGACGGGTGAGCGTGCATCATATATCGGCTCGTAGCAATCGCGAGTCATCGAGTGGCGGACGATGGATACAATAACCCAGTGATATCCGCGAAAAGATTTAACGATCGCCGCTGCTGGTCGACAGGCCGATGGGTGCAGTAACCTGCAGGGGCGTGACCGGGGCTTCTGGGCGCGACACGATATCGATTCTACTTAACGATAAGAGGACACGGCGAAGCGTGTGTCATACGGAAAGAGAACAAATGCTAGCCCGACGATACTTTCGTTTGGAACGCAACGATCTCGCGAACCACGTGCGAACTTTACGATGCTGACGATTGATAGGAACTCAAACGAGAATCGTATGTTCGCGTTAAAATGCGGGCTGCGAAACGGCACGTAAATATAGTCCGTTCTCGTAGATGATAATTGAAAAAGTAAACTTCTCTTTCGTGGTATCTAGCTGCATAAGGGTAAACTTTTCCATATCGAACGCGTTTAGCAGAACGTCAGCAGGTTCCTTGTACGCAAAATGTTTCAGTTTATTACGATCAAAAGGGGAAAAATTTTATGTGCAGAAAATAACGACAGGTACACGTATAGAGCAAATTTTTCCCCGTTTAATGCTTTCTTTTAGAAAATGTCTGCTTCGAAATTCCGTGAGTGCACGTGTCTCGATAACGCCTACTTCAAATTAAAGTTTCTCCGGAACGAAACATCGTATGAAAAAATGCTATTCTACATTTCCGATTTGTTTTTTCATGTAGAATCATCCTCTTTCCGATTGTATCGTGATAACTGGGGCATCGTGTACAGTGCGCAGAATGGTATAGGAAACATTCGAGCAGATTGGATCTCAAAAGCGAGCGGTCCTTTTTATCGACACGCAAAGTGTTTGGCAGGTGTATATTTGTTATTATTGTTTCGAAGTCGTTCTCTCGTTGGAGAACACGAAGGGACAAAGGACCCTCGAAGCCCCTCCTAGCCCGGTTAAAATATTGTTTCACCTCCGTGAACACGACGACGCCGACGACGCCTCGGTTGTTTTCCGTTTTTTCAAATTGAATCGCGTCAGTCCATTCTCCCGACTGCACACATACGTAACGCGTACCTGCAGGAGAGAGAAACGGGATTGTGTAAAGAAGAACAGGAGAAGAAGGGGGAGAAAAGAAATGGAGAGAGGCAGGGCTTCGGTGAACAAACAGCTAGAATTCGATTTGTCGATTCGTACGTTCGAAAATCGAGCAGTCGTTCGGGCGATAAAACGGAGAACGGATGCCTTTCTCTCTTGAGGAGCTCCTCGAGAGAGAGGGAGAGGGAGAGAGTGAGAGAGAGAGGGAGGGGAGGAGGAGAAAATGGCAGAAAACCCTGTAACTCACCTGACGTTGAAGATTAGTGGCGATCCCTGGGAAATCAATACTTTAAACTTTCGTGCCCGTATGCTAGGGTTCCTAGGGCCTCCGGAATACGTTCGTTCCATGCGAGCTGGCAAGATTCTCTCTCTGTAAGGTGCGATCTCGAAATTCGCGTATAACATAGTAAGAAGCATTAGATGGTTACAGGATCGGGTTTCAAGTTGGTTACAACGTTATTTATACGGACGTCTAATTTTTAAGACACGCGGTATATTATCGCGCGATGAAGTCATCCCGAGTAGGTGAACCTTTAATTCTATTGAACGGTGAAACTTTTTGCAAACACGCGAAACAATAGAATCAACCACGTCCGGAGAAACTTACAGGCGATAATCAGCTACGAATATATGTAAAATTTAGTAATACAGAATCTATGTATCAGATTAAAGGTAACAATAAGTAGATAGTTCGCTCGATTAGAATAATTGGCGAATCTCTCCGTTCTACAATTTACTTGCGTCTCTAAATTCGCAATCGGGTCTCGCTTCGTTTACCAAAAAGACGAATTCTACGAGTGGACAATTCGTTCAATTACATAGTACAAATAATATTACATCCTTTATATCTTCATCTACGAAATCAAAGATTGTGTGAAAATACGCTTCAGTCTTAGCACATTCGCTTCAACCACCGAAACGGCAAATTTTCCAAATTCTCGGCCGATCTGCGAATAAAATTTTCAGAACCGACCAGCGCGCATCTATTCCGCGATATCAAACGAAATCAACGAATTCGTATCTCCAGCCACGTGCCACTGTCACGTGTGCAACGCGTTCGAGCTTCGTATTGCGATGCAACGTTTCGCAGACGGCGAAGTCGTTCGACACGTGGAAAAATTGGCTGGTTCGTGTGAAACTAGTCGGTGAAACGGCCACGGGTAGAGTTGAACGACGGGGTGTGCGTTTTTCGGTACGTGCTCCGCGCGTCGTGCTCGATAATAAAGGGGGTGAGCGGGTGGGTGAATAAGGAGCACCAAGAAAGGGTGAATAAGGAAAGTCGAGGAAGGGCGTGTAACGCGAAGGAAGAAAAGGGGCGCGACTCGTTTCGCGCGAAGTTTCAGCTATCACGCGGTGGAATTTATTCTCGTTTCTGCCTCGCTCACCGTGGCCCCCCTCAACCTGTGGCTCGCCTGGCCTGTTTACGATTTATATTTTCGTGCCGCGCGTCGATGACAAACTCCGGCAAAGTTTGCGTTATCCGACGACGAGCTGAAAGAGAATCGACGTAAATGGACAATAGACAACGCCGTAATAGGCAACGATTTGACACGTGGTGAATTAATTTGGAAAACTTGTTCATTTTTCTGGGAAACTTAACTCTTGCTGTGATTTTTTAATGTTTTTATCTGACGCTTTATGATTTTTTACACCTGTCAGAGAAAACCATAATTCACGAAATGGCAGGAGCGAGAGCTACGCGTTTTTATAAATCGTTAAGCTTCGTTCACAGTGAGTGACATTTATCCCATTGTCAGAGGCATTACTTGGTGACAAGTGGGCCGTATTCGACGTTTCAGATTTCGACGATAACATTCATACATTATATCCTATATAGAAATATTTCGCGATTTAATATCTCAACTGCTTATTCAACGAAGCGTACCTTGCAGGTTGTACTCAATCTCTATCATTATTCTATAACACCATTACTTCTCCCATATTATTTGTCTGACAGTAACGCATGGTATTATCCAGAACGTGTTCAGATAGAAAAATACACCCATCCCACGATCATTAGCAAACTCGGGGACAAAAACACCCATTCTTCGCCTCATTGTCCTCCCTCCAATTCTTCCTCGAACGTAACCGCACCAAAAATCGCACGGGACACGCGCTACGTGAATTTCCGCGCCACTTTCTATCCGTATTTCGTACGTGTCGCGTCCAGTCGCGATTTTCGACATTCGGAACAAACGAGAAAAGAATCCTCGGCTAACGAGCGGTCGCGATAAATAGCGACCGGTCGCAAACCAGCCGAAAATGAATCGCTGAGCAATCGGCTACGGACCTCGCTGCAGGGAACGACGAAGGCGTGTTGCAGTCGCGTTGGCACAATGACCGCGTGGCCATTAATAACGATCAAGCCGTGATCCGTGCCCGTCGCCGAAATCGTGACGCATTGTAACCGTTCGCCGTAGCTGCCGCGACAAGAGAAACGCTCGATCCGCGTTTGCAGAAGCGGCTCGATCCTTCCTTTAACCCTTTCACGACGGATTTAACGCGTCTGTACGAGAAACGGGGACAGGAACAAGCGATCTCCCGAGGCTGTCGTAAAGCGAGGGATTCGAAATGGTGGGAAGCTTTCGCCGGTTTTTGTTCGACGATTTATTCGCTGACAGCGGTCCGTATTTCCAGCCACGCGATCCTCCGCGTCTGCAGGAGATCGCGCGCAGAAATCTCCGTCACATGGATCCGTAAATCTGTCCGAAATCGCTTGGTACGTCTTAGTTGAGCGCTGATCGGTAGTTGAAACAGTTGAGACGAAAGCTTCTAAAATTTTAATTATTGACTCCATTGGTATGCTTATGCTTTCATACTAAACGTTGCGTATAGCGGACCGTCAGATTTCCTGACGCATGACTGTGAATGCCAACAGGTTAATATTACAAAGACCAGCGGCGTTATTTGAACCAATCGTGCTATTCTGATTGATCGATATTAATTAACTGGATTATTTTCGCTAACTAACATAATTATACAATTAGTCAAAGGAAAGCGTTATCCGGTTTTCTGGGAATAAATGGACTTTAAAGAAAGAGATAAAGTATTTCTTGTATTTTATTGAAAATGATAACAGACGTAACAAAGGCACACTTAAGAGGAATATCAGGAAAGGAAACTGGTATTTCTAGTATCGAATAAAAACGGAAGGACAAATTTAAATTGGAAGCAGAGATTGTAAATTTCTACCTACCTGCTTGTCAACGGTTGTCATTAAGGTGTATCTACGCGAGCGATAATCATAGAACGCAAAACTTTCGTGTTCGAAGGCTTGATCTAAGTACAGACTATACTTCCAGTCGTAGATTCAAGGCAGTAACTTCTATTTGGTAGCTACTTTTTCATCGAGTTAGAGAGATTCGCGTTTTCCTTCGGTGGCTGGACTGCGTAATAAGTAGTCCGGGCGACATGGACGGCGCGGCAAACGAGAAACGCGAGTTTTATGCGAGTTGAGAGGCATTCAGAAAGCGCCGTGTGTGTCTTGAATTATACGACTACACGTGGCTACGGTCGTGTACGCGATGGCCGCGAGCACCTCGTTAAACCTTTCGCTGTTGCGCATAAATACGCTCGTTGCACGCTACTTGTTTTTCAGATCGGGTAAATACGTTGATTATATTGCCGGTGCCACGAATAACGTATCAATTTCCCTCTTGCCGGTACACGTACGCATCCAAGGAATTCGTTCGTGCCTCGAATCCGACGTTTCGAGCACTGTCAATGCCCGATCTCTCAGCACGCACTTTTTTCTTTCGATCCGACTAACGAACGAAAATTACTACCGGTACACGAGCGATTAGTGTAGCGTAATCGCGTTTAACTGGCGTCCAGTACGCCTACTCCACTCGCATAAATTAACCGTTCTTTAACACCATAGCTTCGACTCGTAAGCGAAAATCAAAGAGCCTGAAAAATATTTAAATCGACGGTAATTCGTCATGCGCGACTTGTAATCGTTTCGCTTGACGATCTATTAATTTCGCGAAAATTATCCTTAACGCGAATTCTGTGTTTCGAGTTACGGTTCAGGTAGCGCAATAACGTACGCGATAAACGGCAGCGCACGTATTATACGACACGTACGCGTGCTAAATTGCTTGAATTACTCCACTCATGCGACAAAACTATACTACTTAGTTACAACGTAGTTAGTGACACATCACTTGCTCTACTTCGAGAAGATGCGTTACACTTATCCACCATTGACCATTATGTCCGTCATTATATCGGCAGGGTCGTGAACCCTTTACGATATCGCAGCTAAGTAGTTCTTTGAAGCGACGTTGATAGGATCCTTTCACCCAAGGATATAATAAGATTTTAGTATCTCTCGGGTATCGAAGTTTACACGCCAGAATGTAGAGTGAACGAATTGTCAAAATCTAGAATCAGAGTTGAATTCTTTTGGTTCGACGTGCCAATGGATAGATTGCCAAAGTATGAATATACGTGGATTTCAATCATCCATCAATTTTATCAACGAATATAATAATTTTTAACCCATTTAACTCGCTATATCGATTCCACTTTACCTTCCCGATTTGTTGGTATTCTGAAATCGGATTTCTGAAATCCCTTTTCACCATTTTCCTTATCACCGAGTAGTTTACAATCCCTATTAAAATAAGTAAAATACTCGTCCGCGAGTATCCACTCTAACTGTCGGTTACATCAATCGGTATCATTACGTAACGCTTTAATTAAGAACCTCGCGACAGAATGTTACACTTTTACAAAGATACGGCCGTATCTGTTGAAAGTGGCCGACGTTGTAGCAGAGCCCGGAGCGGACAAGCAGAAACGGCTAATAGAATCGTATGTGAAGGGGAGGGAAGAAACGCGTGGGAGGAGGCGGGGTAAATCGGATTTCCCGCGAAATTCCATTTTTATCCGTCAGCCGTTTTCCCCGTTATTGCGGCGAAGGAGGTAGGCAGCAGCTTGGCCGGAGGTTCGGCTTCGAAGTCGTGGTGTAGGCGTTCCGACTGGCTCTCTTGGAACGCCTAAAGCGTCGGCAGCAACGCTAGAAGGACTATTATGCCCATCTGCCGGCATAACGAGGCGTAATTGAAATCTCTCGTATATACGAACGCACGGTCAGGCTTTCTCACGTTAGGGCCACAATTAGCTTTATTGTCGCGTCTGCTTGACGGGGACATCTCTGTAAGCGCGGCGCGACGGTATTGCTCGACGACCAACGACGTTCACGAAGACAGAGGCGCCGCTCTTCCTGGTAGGAGGACAGCTGATTGCTCGGTGTCACGACGATTCTCTCTTCCCCCGTTGCGTCCTGTTGTTATCAGTCTCCAAGCTGACCCATCGCGAAATCCGATGCCAACGGGAATTGCGAGGAAACGAGACTCATAGGAGCGTGCGTTGGTGTAGCGTGCCACTTAAACCTCCCCTCTTTGCAATACGCGGAATTATTGAGACGCACCGACGTTACGATAGCTTCCCTGGCTTCCTTCCCTGCCTGTTTCGATTCGCAAGACGATCGGGCAATGTTACGCCGTAATTGAATATTTTTCGAGGGTTGGTTAATACCGTTGGAGGAGGTGCCGATGACGAAACAGGCGCTACCGTCGGATAATGTTAGCGGGATAGATTTAAACGTATTTTCTAAATGGAAGATTGTATCGAATGGAATGGAAGGAAGAGGAGATTAAAACGAGTTTATAATTTTCTGTTACAGGTTTTGAGGAAGTTGCAGTTTAGAATTTTTAAACTCTTCGCATTTAGGGGTGAGATACTTTATGATTTCATTTATTTGAATTTCTATTGATATTAATTTCTATGAATATCAACTTTTCACTTAAGTACTTTGTATGTTTATTTTCTCAATATTTAAGATCGAATGTTGTTTCGCGTAAGTGAAAGTTGAAGTGTTTCTTTGCCTGAAAATTCCGGCTATTAGTAGAGTGGATTGTTTAAGGAGAAATGTAAGTGACACATAGATACAGTGTCTGGAGGTTAAGAAAGATCAAGGTGCTTATGCTTGCTAATTTATGTCTCTATTGTGTTGATCAAAAATTCAAGCAACTGTCTTTCACTTCTATCGCGTGTCATCTCTTCTTCTCGGAACTGTATGATGTATCTCGCCGTAGGTGGCCGACAAGTCCCAGCACGTTGCATCAGCGTCACCGACATCGCGAGATATCTCGTCCGTAGATAAGAGAATTTACACTCTCCTTCCTTACGCAACAAAGACGTAAATTATAAGGAAAGAATGAAATACTATCTAACAATTCGATCGATCCATTACGAAACGCAAAACCCTTTCACTAAGGGGGTGAAACCAGTCCAGGAGCTTGTTAATTATTACCAGCAGCTATCGGACGTCTGTTCCGAATCATAACTCCGGCGATAATTAAACGTGAAACTTTCGAATCGCCGTTGCGATCGTTTATGCCGAAAAATACTTTGATCTACGAGGGATAAGAAAAGCGGTTCGGTGTCGCGTAACGGGATTTTTCCGTGTTGCACGAGGGGGACGAGTTGTCGTATTGTTGTATCGAGAAAGTGTCTCTCGTTAAGGCTTATCGAAAGGCGGCCACCGCGAGAGAAAACGAGAATCACGCGTGTATACGCATTCGTACTTCCTAGGGACCAGTGATTGGTTATATCGATACGCATCGGTCGACACGTCCGTGTCAGGACGACAATAATCTCGTTAAGAGAGGAGTACGTAGCGCCGGCCCTTACCCTGGGGAAATAAACGACACCGAAGCTCACGATAATTTCGTCACCAAGGAACGTGGCACGGGAGCCACGTTCGCCGAGTTTCTTCCTAAGCTAACTTCCACGAGCACAGATGGACCTACGAGGAATCTAAAAAAGACCCGGTTCCCGGTTCTCGCTGGCTCGCGTCGTCCTCGAATCTCGTTACACGCTCGTAAATTTGATCCCACGATAATGTAGTCATCGACGACACGGAATGCTTGTTCGTTATGAAAAATGACTCGGACTGGAAGCTCGGAGGTCGAGTTAGTATTTCCAAGATCGGTAAACCGCTGGTTTTTTACGTCGAATTAAATACGGCTGTTGGCCGCTCAGGCTTTTAGTAGTTGATTTATGCGGATGTTAACATAGTCATTAGCGTTCGTTGATGTCCGGTTGTAAGAAATGATTATGCATCAACTGGATTGGTTACTTCCTCGGGATACGGTCCGGAGAATGGTTATATATTATAATTTATGAATACGAGACACGCGAAATTTTTGAATGTTTAGCTCTTCGCGAGGAGCGGTAGGACGTCTTAGTTTACATAAGTAACAGGCTAGTAGCAGGCCCATCTATCAGTCTTGTAATATATTTTAGTCGATGACTGTTTCGTACGTGGATGGAAAGAAATAAATTTGAATAACTACGCGATTAGTTTTCAACGATAACTATTTTATCTACTTGTTTGACAAAAAACAGAACACCAACGTCGTCTGATTTCGCAACAAAATAGTTCACTGGCACTACAGCCATCTATGCGGAGGATTACAAATTCCTCAAAACTGACGTCGTCCCAAACGTTCTTCGAAATAAGAATTTCATTATGAACCGAAGTCAACGAAGAGAAACTTGCGAAATTCGATCCGTGTAAATTCCACGGACCCTGGAAACGATCTCCTGGCAGAGCGAGGCGTTTCCAGGTGAACGGGAGTTAGATCGTTGGTATCATTAGCCGTAGTCTTCGTGCAGACTTCTTGCCGCGAATAACTGAACAGGGACATTAGGCACGTAGGTAGTTCGCGTGCTACCTAATGTAGGATCTTGATCTGGTACTAGAATAGATCGACGGGGAAGAATGTTCTTCCGAGAGAGGTGAGTCGCCCGCGGAATGTTAACCAGACGTCGTAACTTGCGTTTATCGGTTCTCGATGTTATTAGTTCCGCCCCGTGGTACTCGGAGAGCCATTCAGCAGAGGCGCTCGTTTCTCCGTTCGCTATATATCCACTCCTTTTAATTGTTTACCCGCGGTCCCAGTAAATTAAACTTCACCGAGCACGATCGATACCATACACGCGCACAACTACCAGGGGCGAAGGTAAGAGGAGCCGAGGCTGACACAGGCCGAGTCGTCGCGTGCGACGAGATTTCAATCGCGTCCAAGATTCCTTTAAGTTCTTCCTTGAAATCAGAAAGTACATATCACGACCGAGATCGTACGGGCTATAACGGTACAGAAGATACGCTATTGTCGAGGTCGTCAGAATTCTATTACAGGGTCAGGATCGACATTCGAGTCTCTCTTTTTCTCTTTCCGTTGGCACGGCTTACCCCAAAAATCGTCGATTCACAGCGCGAACTCAATCACGTTCGACTTTCTATAGATAGATGCTTCTTCGAATTCGTGAAGCGTAACAGCCTTCGAGCTGGGGAAGATTCCAGTTTCATTTGTTACGTCTGTCTGACGAGCCGACGAGCATCAAGACGATCACGAGGAATTCTATCGAGCACGCTGAACGCGTTCCAAAATCCGTATCGAGTCATCGTCGCGATTACGAGCAACGCTATACTCAAGACCCATCAAGCAAAGTACCATTTAGCGAGTCTATGTAACGAACCATGGCAAACGTGAAAGCGTGCTTAAAACCCGTGTAAAAGCAGATCGAGTTAAATAGCTTTATCGAGGTGCGTTAAAACAAGCCTCCTCGGAGGATCGATCGGCTTGGCTCTGGTCGTTGCAGACCAATTACAGTCGAAAGTCATTACCGGCGGGGGGCAGAATTTTTCCGCCGATCCAGGGACCAGTATCTCTTCGACGTAATATCCGTCAGGGACGAGTTCCGTATTTCAGGACGGATCGTTGGAACCGCGTTCAACGTCCATCGCTTCGTAATTAATACCCTCGCGCCGTGGCACGTTGACGGCTCGTTTTAACGCTCTGTCGAGCTTCCCGTTAAAATATAGACGAGCCTTCGACTGTGTTTCGAAGCTGACTCTTCTCTCATTTTCTCCATCTCTGTCTATCTGCGCTGGTGTCCCTTTCTCTCAATGCCAGAGCCGCGGCTTCCGTTCGATTCTCTCGTTCCTCTCTCTGGTCGCCATTCCACCGTGTACTCTTTCGTTTTACGCTGGCCGGCTCATCGATCAATCCGGAATGATGCCGCGCGTTTATACACCTGCGCTACCTGGTCCGCTTGATTGATGATATAAAGGTGTAAACGGTTCGTTGTCGATCGACCTCTCGAAACGCACATCGACGCGAGCCAATCTGCACGCCAGACGCGTACACTCGGCCGTTTCCTCTTCGACATGCGCGAACCAGCTTGGGGCTTGTTCGCGTCGCAAACAGTTTGGACTGAGCTTTCTTTCGACACTGCTGTTGCCTCTGTAAATGTATATAGACTGTGTCCCGATTAAACGAAGAAGAGTTATATAAGTCGAAGGATGATGTCTCAAATGAAAGCCGCGAAGTATCAAGCGGAGTGTAGGGTATATCGTGTCGGAATTTAATTTTTTTATTTCATTTGATTAACTTTGCTATGCTGTTAAACGGTTCTGAGAAGATCACGATTAAATTTTCAAATAACTTGTACGTAGACTGCGAACTTCTCTGCAAATTCTTATGCTTGGGAATAGATGTAAAGAAGCGGAATCTTGTTGGAAAATTGTTTTTACCTATCAGGTATTATAGAAAGCTATACTTTGAATATTTCACATATTTTTTCATATTATGTACATTCCGTGCAGGTTTGCACTTTCAAATTTCCCACAAATGCACAAACATCACAGCTAATTTATATATACATACATTTCGCGTATATGTCTACGCGTGTACACGTTTTGTCGCATATTCGTATAACCGATATCGAAACATTGTCAAAACGCTATTCATCTGTGTCTTTGCGCGTGTTATTTTTTAGATATGAACCCTCAGTGCTGATATATCGCGAGCTAGTTGGAACGGTCATCTTATATATACATACCAGTTTATATTCGCAGGACGCGTATACGCCATAGGGAACGAATGTCCGTAGTAACCGGTCGAAACGCTACTGACCCGTTTCCTATTCTAATTTCAAACGCCTATGCGCGCCACTGAACAGCAATGGATCGATACACGGAATCGTTTTCGTCAGAAAATACAATAAAACGAGATATTTATTGTTCGTTCGTTCGACTGGTCTGCGTAGTCGTAACGAACGATTCGACGATGAAGTGATTTTTTTCCTCGCAAGTAATGGATCTACGATTGGTTGAGCCAGCAACTCGACACTGGCATAAACTCCATGGTCTATTTAAAATCGGTGATCGCCACACGTCCTGGTTAAATAGCGATCAATTACGCAACCGACGTATATTGTCCTATACTCGTAGAGCTGTCAGGGACACAATGCTCCTTATAGGAAACGCTTTCCTTCATGATCAGACAAATACGCTGGTCAGGCCTTTCTCGCGGCACTTTTTCAAACGATGTTACAATGGAACGTCTACTTGGAATATACAAAACGGTAGAGGAGATGCGTTACGATTTAATAATCCACGTTTAATAATCCTCGCGGTTATATTCAGATCGCAAATCTTTACGACTGATTTATAAAAGCGCTGTACCAATTATTACAACAGAAGTGCTCCAGTTCCGGTAGTATTCGACTATTTTTATCCATAAAAAGGATGGGTACAGTACACTTTATAAACGCACGACTTTCATTCAATTCCTTGGAACGCAACCATTTCAGTTAGATTACCTAGTAGTTACATAAACTCGTGACATAGCCAGTCAGTCCATCGAATGATCATCCAAATGTTGAACTAACGATACCGAATAAGATTCATAGCTCGTACAGCAACGAACCAGGCTGGTCACAGGTTGGTTAGACGTTCTCGAGGAATCTCGATTTCGCCGCTAACAGGATTCTTACTTTATCAGTAGAAGCCGTGGCTGATTAGTCTCGCAGAAGGAAACGGGAGTAATTTCGAGTCCGGGTGGCGCAGCTGAACCCGGCAGCCAGGATAGCTATGACAAGACGAGAGTTTACACGCTAGACGGGAGTAATTACATCCAAGTTTCGGGGGCTGGCCTCTCTCTTTAATTCGTCCCATCTCCCTTATCCTGTCTTTCTCGTTCTCGTTGAATCGTTTCCCCCGTCTCTCTCTCTCTCTCTCTCTTCCACTGTCATATATTCGTCCTTGTCTCTCTATCCGTTGCCGTTTCCGTGGTTCATCTCGGCCTCTTCGCGCTGTCTCTCGAGTTGCCTGGATGCAACCGCTGCAGCTCTCCTCCGCGGCTACAGATAATGCCCGCGTGCGGTATCAAGACGGATGCCGAGAGGAACGAGATGCGGAGGATTAATCAGCCAAAGACGTTGCCCGCCGCGAAATTCGCGGCTGTCTCGATGGCAGTCGGGGACGAAAGGTGGTTCGTATCTAGCTGATGGATAGACGCGGCTAACGAATCGAAATGGAAGATCGAATGTTTTTTCTTTTTTGTTTTTTTTTTTTTGGAATTTTCACGCGGATTTAACCATCGCGGTACTAACCATCACCGTCAGGTGATCATCCGCGCGAAAGGATATTGATAGCATCCGTGAAAATAAGGAAGCGGCGGATGGTTAATATACGGCAGGAAATTAATCCTGATAGAGGTGCCAGCAATTTGTTTTATAGGGGATACATAATACGAATAGGGGATACGGTTTGATCCATTCATCTCGGCCGCGATCTTCGATGGATTTACGATTAGAAACAGGATAGAAATTACCTATAAAATCCGTTGGCACGAGCTTCGTTTGGAGTAAATGTAATTTACTGATTTTAAGGTAGCTTGATATTAGGATTGCAGATGTATATACAGGTGTTGTATATCTCATATGGGAAGTAGAAACAAAAATTCAATCATATAAATTTCATGAATTTCTTTTGTAAGCATATTTGTAATCATCCAAAGAGATAAATAAATAACTGGCTATAATGGCCTTTGCGAAATAAATTGTAACGAATGTAATTTACTGATTTTAAGGTAGCTTGATATTAGGTTTAAAGATACGCGGTTGTTATGTATGTGTTTCAGGGCAGACGAAAACAAATATCGAATCTTACGCGAATTTCTTCTAACAGAACATTTGAAATCATCCAAATAGATAAAGAAATAATTGGATGTAATGGTTATTGGAAAATAACCTTCCTTTATCGATCGCGATCTCCACTCTAAGTCCTCCTGCTTGCTACCGTAAGTCGGCTATAGTTGACTCACGTACAAAGGACAAAAAGGGATAACCTCGTAACAAGAACGAAGCAGGGGGTGTCATATAAATTCGCAGGAGGATTTTTCCCGCTACGATGCTTGATTTATGACTCGATTTAGCTGTTATAATAAGGAGGCACCAAGGAGCCAATAAGGAAACGTAAATCAATAGCCGTTTGATGGTTTAATGGATCGTTTCGAATCTGTGGCTGCCAGCATACGCTACGTTTACTCGCCGTAATTATAGTTGATCCATTTTCCGGCACTCCACTTTTCATTCTCGCCTGCCTCGTATTGTCGAACTTGTAAATGCCTTCTGGTAAGATCGTAACGCGTACTCTCCATCGTTCTTTAATTCCTTTCATTCCTTCGTTCGATCGTCCATCGTGAATTAATCATAGTTCGACTTGGGGATAGACTCGTGACGAGTACGTTAACCGAGACCATATGTTATAATTTATGGAAGCTCGATACATCTTGGAAGGCAGAGAGAAAACGCATTTCTCTCGTGGGACAGCCACCGCAAGGCGGAAGATGAGAGATTCGTAATAAATAATAAGTCACCGACAGAATGGTGGCGACTCTCGCGCGACATGATGAATGAACGACGGGATGCATTCCAGCGCAATGATACCGCGGCTGCTATCATTAATCTTCCCGGTGTATTGTGTATCTGAACAACGTTTACCATCCTGCCGAGCATCGATTTCCCCTTTGATACACCTGTGTCACAACTCTCCGTGATACGTAAACGCGACTCGAAGAGGAAGTGAATCCGCCGGACAGGGATAAATAAGAAAAAGTATAGAGAAGAGAATAAAAGAAAAAGAAGAGAGAGACACACACACACAGAGAGCGCTCTAAGCCGTTTCTCTTTTACGCGGTACGATCCACGCGTCGCAGACTGTGCTCGTCAACTAGATTGCGATACAATGTTCCATTCGCCGAGGCGATTCGTTCGGCAGCCACGAAATCCTTGGCCGCGTTGAAACCCGAATTCAGAGGCGAATAATTGCACCGGAAGAATGCGGCTAACGAGGCGGCGTCCCGTTCCAACGGGAACGCAAACTTCATTTCCGTTCATTCCGCGTCTCTAAGTAATACTCTGTTTTTTATTATCCGTGGAAAATTGAGTTTCCCTTTTCTCCCGCTCCCTTTCTCGCTCGCCACGCGGACGAAAACGGGGAATTGCGAGGAGAGAGTGCGGCTCGAGGGATGAAACGGTCGCACGGAATGATGGAGAAAGCGACGAGGAAAGAAGCAGAAGGGGTTGGAGGCTGAAGGTGGTCCAGCTAGATGGGCTTTGTCTCCTTCGATTTTCTCTTTGCGCGCGAGCCTTAACACCTCCTTTCGAACTTTTCGTCAACGCAATTCTATCCCCGCACGAGGTAATGAGATTTCTTGGGGCGCGAACACAGCCACTCCGTAATAAGAATTGTTCGTCCAAGTGCCGCACAATAAAAGGGCCGGCTTCTCTCACTGGGCGCGCGGCAGTACCTGTTTCCAAGGAGAACGCCTCGCTACGAATTCCCGAGAAACAGACAAAATAGCGGCCACGAGAAGCTAGAGAACGCGTTCGAGCGCACCGTGGTGGATTTAGTCAGTGGTAGATGACAGGGGTAGGGATAGAGGAGGTGGGTCCACGCGATCGAGGAAGAATTGTCTTCTATATTACGTGCGGACTCATGAGGGGTGAAATGATTTATAAACGGGACAACTGGAAATGCCACGAATGGCTTCATGCAGGCTCGTCGCGATCCTCGTAACTTCCAATTAGTCTCCATGGTTTCCAGCGTATTCGGCAACATCCAGAGGCTAAATAGTGTGTTACTATGAGTACGCGTCACTCGCAAGTACTACACTTGGCAAGCGTAAAATTTCACTTTCTAATCCTTCGCAGTTACAAATTCACTTCTGTCTAAGAGCGATGACAGAAGTCGTAATTGATCAACAGAAGTGCTAATTTATCGATTTTATAACGACAGACATTGAAAAATACCTCAGATTTTCCAAATATTTCTGATATTTTAGAAGATTAGAATACGAACCAGGCTGTTTGTCTACGAAGCATTAAATATTATAGTTCTAATATAGGGAGAAGTTTAAAATATCGCTGTCAGACCAGTAGACTCCTATTTCCTCATTCCACGTTCAAAGTGCCCAACGTTCCCCAATCACGTGGTGGAATATCCCATCAAGGAATATAATAACAAGCAAAATCGAAGGTACCAGCTCGGTTTACCATGCAGAGAGACTTTACGAGTGGCAATTCGGCAACAGCGACAGGTTTCATAAAAAGAAACACAGGTGTTCAGGGCCGTGTGGCGAGGTGCAATCTGTGCCACCTGTCTTGCCGTGGCAGGCGAAGAGCGAAAGAATTCAGCGACGCGATTCGGCCGTGCAAGAGAACCGAAAGCCACAAGGGGCCACGGAGAATACGGCCACGTCTCCGAGTCATTCTTCATTTCCGAGCCCCACCTTGTATTCTATCGTCGGCCGTCGGAGCAGCGGGAACGCGGCCGCCGTGCGCCGTTGCGATGCTCCTTCGCGAAGATGCCGTTCCAGACATCTGTTGCTCGCTCTCTTCTTCCCCGCAACAAGGCATTTGCATAATTATAATCTCGCCTCGGCCGTCTCGAAAACTCGAGCTCACGGACGAGGGCCCAGGCTACCAGGCTTCTTCTCTGCATCCGTTGTTGGACCTGTTGTTGTTAGAAGAGAAGAGAAAAAAAAAGAAAGAAGAGGAATGGAAAGTGGAGGAGGTGGAGAAGGAAGAAGAAAGAACGAGTTGCTTCCGTTAACTAGACGGGCCATGACCGTGTCTTATTGAGGCAAAAACAATCTTGGCGCCGGCGAAGGGCAAGTGACGGGTTGGTTAAGTCAGTTTTACAGGAACACGGAACACGACCTTTGCATACGATCTCCTTTTTAAACAAGAGCTCGTGTTATTCTGGGAAACATTTGACTTTGAGGAAGACGAGCTCGTTTTAACCGAGGTTTCTTTCGACAAAGTAAAGATTTGTACAGTAATACCCTATAGTAATACCTGTAACTGGCTATCCTCGTCAGTTCTTGAATCTGACGTCGTGGAATTCATTCAAGAAATCTGATCGATCTAACAATTGATCTGTCCGGATAAGTTTCCGAGATCAATTGGCGAAGCTAAATTCCGCTTAAACAATTTCCTTGGAAACTTCTCGAAGCAATTTTCACCTTAAAGGGATTCTTCTTCATCCCAAAATTGTTTACTCGCCGATCATCCGGTTGGAGGGAGAAGTCCACTCTATCTCGCACGTAATCAGCAAAGCGACCGTATGAGAAAACTCGAAGAAATCCATCCTTTGTGCGGGTGGGGAAAAAAGATGGTGGCCGACTCGGGGAGGGTGACGATGTTATAAATGGAGCATTTTGGAGTCGTGAAAGGTGACGAAAGACCCACGGGGCTACCGCAGAAGCGTTCGACAATACGAGGATAGAGGCGTCCTCCGGGAGAATCCTCGAGGAGCGTCCGAGCTCGTGGGTTCGTATAGATAGGATTACCGGAGGACGTTGGCGAGCTGGTGCAAACGGAAGAAAGGGAGGAAATGAGTATGAACGAAGGTATTTTCGCGAGGATTTCGCCGCTGTCAGAACGCATCTTGGCTATCGTTACTCGCGCCGAAAAGAGCCAAAAAGGTGGAAAGCTTGACCCCTCGAGAAGCGTAGAGAAGCGGAAGGATACGAACGAGTAAAAGAAAAAGGAGCGACGAGGAAGGAAAAGAGCGCGGAAGAGAAGTAGTAGGATGAAAGGGAAGCAGCTCGAACGGTGGATCTTAAGGGATTCCGGCGTCGATATAATTTTTCTTCCTCCTCGGCTTCGAGATCGTCTCATTTTCCGCGATTTCGTCGCGTCATATAGCGCCCCGACAATAGCAGTGATTTCTATCTATTGAATTCCGTGTCTCGCTCTTACCCTCGCGCGCGCCTTTCCCTTTTCCAAGGAGAAGCAACGGCGTTCGCGGTTCTTCTCTCCTTACGTCTACCGGGTGTCAAATGATGCGTATAGAATAGAGTGGAAAGCCGGCTGGATCCATTATCGATCCTTCTTCGCTGCTGGAATTGTGGAATTCAAGCAGCGAGCGACTAACGGGCAGAGAGGGAGGTCGAGTCGAAGTGAAAAAGGTGGGAGCTAAGAAGGAGGAGAAGGCTGAAAGAGGAGGAGGAGAAATAGGTGGAGAAGAAGGAGTTGGGTTGAGGCGGTAAGAGGGTCGTCGGCGGGATGGTAGAGAAAGGTGAAATCCTGGAAGAAAGAGAGAGAGAAAGAGAGAGAGATAGAGAGGGAGGGAGGGAAAGGAAGGAACAACCCTCGTGGAAGTTCTATAGGAGGAGACCAGCTCCCGTGTCGAGGCTTTGGATGCCGTGCCACCCGGTGATAAGCCCTTACCAGCCACGGAATTGCCTTGAAACATCGACCGGACTTTCTGATGACGCGGAATTGCTTCGAGCTTTCGTTCTTCGAATTATTCGATCGCGGGGGAGGATCGTTCCGCGATTCGAAGGGGATAGAGGGTGACCGACCGTCTCATTGGCTTCACGAGACTTTGGTAATCATCCGGACGCACGCATCGAACGAGGAGACATCTCGCGTGACGAACGATCTCTGTCTGTCTACGATCGGTCCCGAATTAAGAGAACAACGACGATCGCGTTTCTATTAAAAGCTTCGACTCGGAAAGTCGAATTTCGTGTCTCGAAATTGTCAAATTATAGTTCAGGAAGAAAGAGGAGTGGGGAAGATTGAGAACGGTGGTCACGTTAAATACTTCCAGGACACGAGCTCCCCTTTGTTCGCGATTTTTCAACGAACGATCGCGCATTGTCTCGCGCAGCAAAGGTTTCTCGGAAGGCTCGACGAGCTTAAAGGTTACAATTCTGACGATCGTTCCCCTCGTCGTTATCCGTACGCCGATCAGAGCAATTTATTATAATCGTGCATGAGCTTCAACGTGTTACGTATACGTAGTGTGGTCGCAACAGTCGTTATGTTTTCTTCCTTCCTTTCCTCCTTCTTCTCGTCGTGCTTTTTTCCATCCGTGCGCGCGGGAGCTCTCGTTCTTTCTCGTTGGTTCGCGGCACGGGCCGCTATATATTTTCGTGGCAATCTGCAATGACCGTCGGCGTCATTTGCATTCGACGTTGCATGTTCCATCAGTTTACTCTAGGAAAACATGCAACCGAGGCGACCAAAGCATTTACATTCAAATTCCTTTCTTAGCTGAAACACATGCGACGTAGAATGCAAACGTTGCCAACAATTGATCCTCGTACGTCGTAACGGAAATAGGAAGGAACGCTTAAAGGAAGAAACAAAGTGAAATGGAGTAAATAGGAAGCGTGCCTCGGGAATTCCGAAATAATCGCGCCATACTCGAAATACGGAGAAGACCGTCGTTTCGACGTCCGTGTACCTCTAACCGACGTGTTCCCCTTTACATTCCGTTCTCTCTTTGTGCACACACAATTATTCCGTGTGTTTCTAGTCGACGGAATGCACGAAGAATATTATCGTTTGCCAGCATCCGTTGATAAGCGCGGCGAGGCAAACTGCAACAGATTCTCCGCAGACGTAGCCAGATATAATCAAAATTCTTCCCTTTCAAACCAGTTACCTTCTACTCATCGCTTGAGAAAAATAAAACACTTGTATCTCTATGATAGCGGAACTTATATCTCTATCATTCAAGATAACAATAAAAGAAAACCTTAATAATAATACTTTTTAACTCCAACGATCGTAATGATACCAAGAAACCAGAGCTACCTTCTTATTCTTCAAAGCTACCCTCCGCCATTATATTATATATTAGTTGGCCAACCGCGAACAAAGTCGCTGAAGAAGTTCGCAACGTCGATTCGTTGGTCGAAAAAGAGCAGAAGCTTCTTACAAATTTTAATTAAAAAAGGGGTGTGGCGTCGGAGGTACGAAGAAACGGATGATGGTCAAAAGGGCGGAAGGAATGGGCAGAGTAAACAGACACTAATTGGAGCTCGACCGCCGATGTTTACCGGATTACCTGCGATGCCGACATCACTCGCCAGATGGTTCCTCGTAGACGAAACCAGGGTGATGCTAGATTTCCCGGTAGACATAATAAAAATAGGGGGGAGGAAGAGTTCGGTTCGGGACGGGCTAACAAACGATTCGCATGGACCTTCGACCCTGGTCGAACCTCGGCATCAGCATATATTGGATTATGTAGATACCAGAGGGAAGGGAAAGAAGCAACGCGCGGGGATAAGCTGTATACAGAACGGAAACCGAAAAGAATCGGCCGAGTTGAATGAAGTCGGACTACACGGAACGCTCGAAGCCAAATGCTCGGTCGAGCGGAGAAAGAACCAGCGGCTATAGTTAAATTTTATCGATTCGACGAAAAGCTTCCTTCCCTGTGATCCGTTCCGTACAGTCGATTACGTTCATCGTTCTTTTTCTAGTTCGCAATCGACTGGACTTCGACTTCTTTTCTTCTCATCGACAGCCTGATTTGTCGGTCGTGCTCGATTCGTAGAACGCCTGGTAAATTTTTCAGATCGTGAGGAGAATCGAGATCTTTTAGAACGTATCTGCGTATCTGATTTCAGCTGATTCTAGGAGCACGAAAATTGTATCCTGTTCGACTCTGGCTTTCATGATTTCCTTAGTAGCTACTACAGCTATGTCGTGTAATATGAAAATATTGTACGTAATTTACGTTTGATAATATTCAGTTTGAACAATTGTAACTCGAGCCAAAACTAACTAACTAACTAACGTTCAAACTAAACTTTCTCTAAAACTAACACTCTCTATCTTTTACGAAGTTGGAACTATAATACCACATACTCTACCACGAGTACGAGTACGAGTTGAAGTTCTAAGACAGAGAGTTAAATATGCAGGCATTATAGAACGGTGTAAAAGTCACCATACACCGGGCAACGTCTCGCCTTGATTGGAAATCACAAAAAGTTTGTCGTATACAAAACTACTATGTGTTGCCCTGTAGAAAGAAGCAAACCTCGATGCTTTTATAGTGCGTATAAAAAAGAAACTTTAAATTCCTTCGGAGCATTTGTACTCTTTCAAAACCGAATCGCCGAGGAAGTAGAGATTTACAACTCTATTCGAATGAAGGCAACACTGCCTGAAGATACGTAGCTCTTGAATAAAGGAAGCCTTTCGTAACTCCAAAAACGAAAAACTTGTCGAATCCAAAAAATAACTCGCCATTGAAGCGACGCAGTGTGCAAAAACGAAATTTGCCAGGCTGTTTCTTATTGCCTCATAACGTGGTTCGTCAAAGCGTCCTGGACAGGGCGGGACACGAGTAAATAAGCGAACCGCGTTCAAACGAAACAACGCTGTGTCCCGCTCGGATTCGGGCGGCTTGAAAATTGCTGGGAACGCAAATTGGCCCCGTTCAAGCATCAATATCGCCGGTCTTTAATTTCGACCCGTTCGAGCTCTCCTCCCGTTTACGCTCGTACTCGCACGCCAGCCCGGAAACTTTGTGCCCCGCAGCCACGACAACTTCAAAAAATATTTGCGTTCAACCGGCAGCGACTGATCTGCAAACTCTTACTTATTTTTCACGGCCGGTCGGCGAGCTTCTCTATTTACATAGATCTTGAGGGATCTCTGGGGAATCCGCGTCAGCCGCGGATTAAATTTGGAACGTTATTTCACCCCTGCGCCGAGATCCAAAGCGATTTCCGTACGTTTGATTTGACGCAAAACTTGATCCCGTATATTTTGTTTATTATTCGGGAGTTGGGTATAGTGAGAATCTTTTGAAACAGGTTGATTTCAACCCCTTTGAAGAGAATAATGATGTAGGATAAGTAGTAGGAGAGCAACTACAGGGTGCGAGACAGATATTTTACACAAAAATTTCTTTTTAATAGAAAATTTGGTCGTTGACAGACAGTCACCGTTTCGTTTATATGAGAATTTTAGCGATATTTATATTCCACTTTGAATATTTCGCGTATTTTCTCATGTTGTATGCGGTCAACGTACTGTTACACTTTGACGATTCACATAAAAGCACAAAAATCCGCAATCTACTAATGAACATCGAAACAAACTGAACGAACGCCCGTTGCGAAGGATCAAATTAAATCATCACGGAATCGCGTGGGAATAGCAGGTACGTAATTTCAAAGAACTCAGGAACCTTTTTCGCCTCTTATTCGACACGCAAGGTGCGTCAAAGAGCCGGCAGCCTTGATGTCCCTTCGAACGGACCATAAGGTTAAAAGTGTCAGAATTTCTCCATCAGCTCTGTTGGCGGTCGGTTTCAGGGCATTTTTGCGACTTCGTCACGCTCCAGCTGTGCCGGCTGTAAGATTTACCAGGCGCGATGAAGTTGCGGCGGGGGTTCGCGATTGTATTCCAGATTGGCGGGAACCGGTACCTCCCCTCATCTTACGAGTATATTTACGACGTTTCGCGCGAGGAAAGTCTCGAATCGTTATCCCTCACGAGGTGGTTAAGTGTGAACGCAATTACCGGTGCAACCACCTACGGTGGTAACGGATAACACGTATTAAGAGGGGCGGAGATCGGGGACAGAAAGGAGGAGGAGGGACAGAGGAACGAAGAGAGAAAGAGGAGAGACATCGATGCGAAAGACCGACGCTAACGAGCATACCGAACAGCGTACCGCTGGGCAACGCTTGCAAAACAACTTCGATCTCCTCTACCTATCTCTCTTACACATTTTTATCGAACCGTTCGATGGTCTTCGTCGAGCAACACGCGTTACTCAGTTCGCGCCGTACGAACGCGTTCATCTTCGGTCATTGATCGCAATCTCTCGCTAACGAGCTTACCGCCGGGTGCGAAAATCTTACCTGGGGCACTACGACCTGCGGCTTCTCCTCCTTTGCACGAGTACGCTGGTACCTTTCAGTCTGGTCCGGTTCGGTCAGCGCAGCGTCCAGATTCCTTCGGCGCTTTGCCTGCGTGCTCGACGATAATCGAAGCAGCGGGATCGCTGCTTGCATGTAACGCGTACGGGGAGAGACCAGGTCGAGTGGGACGTGATCTTTATTTACACAATCGATCAACGAGCAGGACGGCATCCTTATTTATGATCGGTTACGTGACCGCCTCCGGGGCCAGGACGCCGCAGGTGCAGCCTCCGGGTAATCACGGAGCCTGTCCTCGTTGCACCGAATCTCCTTGACGCTCTCCTATGGAAGAATGGCAGAACGATAAGGGAGGTTATGAAAGATAGGGAGAAAGGAAAAGGAAGCGAAGAATGGCTTTCAGTGATAAGGCTAGAGATAAGAAGACTCGGTGGTAGATAGTAGATCTTAGATATTGGGAAAGCGGAAGCTACTTAGGCAGAGGATGTACGAAGATGCATGAAAAGGATGATTAAGTGACGAGATTGTAGAAATGTTGTTTTAGTGCGCGTTCCTCTAATGGCGAGAGTTCACGTGGAAGTAGAATTTCCCGTAAGCGATAGACATGTACGACTGACTCGAATACAGCAGTTGGAAACTATATACAAGTATACTTCTTCGATGTACCATAGTATATGATATAGAACGTTGCTTCGTTGTAACGAAAGCACAGTGATGGGAAATTTCTATGTGCGAACGCGTATTCCGATAAAAAGCATATGTCTGACGCGTACAGAAAATTCCCCTTAAGAGCTGCTACGTATATCGAACCGCTCAAGCGACAAACTAATCGACTGTATTAAAATCGATCTTCGATTTCCAAAATGTGAATCGCTACTCGCGTATTGTGATACTAAATTAGGAAAATTGCCAGAAAATGAAATTGACTAATTTAGCTTCGGAATAGCTCATACATGTTAATTGAGAAGGATCGATTGCATAGAGATTACATTCAAATTTAATATAATTCTGGAACGGTAAGGTCGTTAGTTTGAGTACGATCGTATTCGCATTAATAGCATTTGGACGGATATAGGAATAATGTCATGGATTCCCATAGAGCGACGATATTAACGGAGAGCGTTAATGCTATCGATTTTCCATTCGACTCTGCTAGTAGTACATAAAAGAAAACGTCTTCGAATCGGAGTCAAACGAACTGACTCTGGGGGTCATTTCTAATCACGGAAATGGCAATGTCACTTCGGCCGGACGACGACCCCCTCAGGATCAGTTTCGCCAGTGAATTACATTGCCCCGAAATCTTAAGGGGGATGCCCGCGACACAATGTCGTGCACGCCCACGCAGATGGCGCGCTCCGGGTGTAGTAGTTAATTTCCTCTGTCCAAACAGCGCTAATCCCGAGTGACATAAGCCAACTGACGGCTAGAGCCACGTATATACACCCTAAATAGAGGGGCACAGCGTTAGAGGGAGAAACAGACTTCGAGAATGGAACTCTGCTAAACGGAATAGACAGGATAGATTCCTGTCTTCTGCTTCGTTAACGGAGACACTGGATTGATTTTTCTTTTTATTGCCGCGAGATTAATAGTTCCATCTTTCCCGTGTCCTATGGATACGGAAAGTTTTATAGATTGTTTAAAGAGAGTTTCGGTATAACTCGTGTTTTACGGTAAATGAAAGTGTGGTAATATCCGTAAAAAGCGCGAGGTATATCGAAGAAGTTACTTTCTTCGAATTCCACGGAGAGCATGAACTAACGCATCAAATTTATTTCTTTTATATCTGCTGATAACATGAAGCTGCCTTTTGCAAAACCCATGCAAACTTTTCTTCAGATAGAAACAGAATTATGCGTAGGTTATTTATCCTCGCCATACCATTTTGATTATAATCATTTATATAGAATATTTAGATCGATAGTTCTCGAAAAACTAATATCGTAACATCAATACGTTAAAACTTCATTGAACTACATGTACACTCATGACAAGCACACTGCAAAGAAACTAGGAAAATTGATTTCCACCCTGGTAGAGCACACATTGCACGTGTTCCCACTTTCCCGGCACGATGCAGAATTTTTATTTACCATTGGTTTATTTGCCAGATCGTTGTATTCATACTCTGATCGCTACAGAACGGACAGGGGATTCTGACTCAGGCTCTACCCTTTGTGCCCCCCGCTGTAAATAGAAGTACGCGTCGTAAAAGGATTTATAGGATACCACGTGACACGCCGTCATCCCATTACGGATCATCGTAAGCCTATTTGTTTAGGATCGGAACGGTCACGGGCTTAGATCGTGGCCTAATTGTCTGGCTGGTGCAGGCTGCAACCTGACGGTTCGATTGGCCGGATCCTCGTTCGCCAGGATCCACCCTAGTCTCTCTTCTTGTCTAGCTTCGGGTGACGCGTCACTTTTGTTAGTACCGTGAGAAGCAGATGCACCAAACGCTCGAAACGTTCCCGATTGATATTTACTTTACTAACAAAGCAAAAGTAGAGTCTTCTCCGAAGCGATGAAGATATCGTCAAAGTGAGAGAAAGATGGACAGTTGTCATGAATAAAATCACCATTAAGCAACTCGTTCTGAATAGAATGGTATACGGAAAGATATAGATATTAAATATTAAGGAAGTAGACTTGTAACGCGAATGTAAATTTTTATTTTGATGTTCGGTAGAAAGTACATTGCATTAACAATTTTTTCGTATGGCTCCCTGTCCAGGACCTGCTCCCATTTCTACAATCCGCTTGTTCTAACACTTCAACTTCATGTTTGATGTTTTGTAAAATAAAAATAATTGATAAACGAAGATCCATTTTGGGAAACCTATACAATGTATACCAGTATACAACATGTACCTGGTATCGTTCCAAAGGTGATCTCCGTGTCTTATTCTCGTTAATGTTCAACTGTTGGTAGTTAGTTAATAGATAGAAGGTTCTTCAAAATGTTATACGCGACATGTTCGTCATGTAACGCATGTATGTTAATTAATAGGCGCGAAAAACTATGTTCAATAAAATACACGGATTGTTCAAAACGAGACTGAAGCGTTGTCGGTACAAGACAGCTTAATTCACGGTGGATTAATTAAGCAGCAGAGACAGCGAGCGAGGGAAGAGTGATCGTTCGAGTTAGAGGAACGAAGTAGATTCATGCTGCTACATTGGAATCTGTTATCGTTCTCTCGCTTGACAGCTGACGTCTTATTTAAAGAGTACAGCTTTCTTTTTCTTTTCGTAACACGGGAACTCAGTGATATATCGACTCCACAGTTCGATATCATCTGTTTCGCTAAAGCAATCGACGATTTAAGCAGAGTCTTACACGGTGTTCCAGCAGCGAGATCCTTCTGGTCGACTTTCGTGACCGAATCTTCTGCGTCGATGTTGGTTATCGCGCATCTCTCCAAACTAATTAATCGTGTGTCCAACCACCGATCATCTGAACGAACGTTATCCAGCGAACGATCGACGGGAGGTCACTGAACTGACGCATCGTAAGTTGACTTACTTAACAGGGATCAATCGGTCGTGATACGATCTCTATTGATGTTTTGTCTTCTACGCTCTATGGTTGTGCTCGTCGATTAACCCCGTCGAGTCGAGGAGAACACTCTGACAGATAGATTGAAGAAATGTGTACTTGGAACTATGTGAATTGAGGGGTGGAAATGCTAAACGATAGCGGAGAAAAAAAGGGAAAATGATTTTTTAGTGAGCCAGGAGATAAATTCTATGTAGAACGAAGCGAGGAAGCTGTGAGTGAGAGCGTAGAGAGGTTATGCGGTGCTAAAATAATTTATTTTAGCTTTTTAGATCCATTGTAAATGCTAACTAAATTCTTGTTGGACAAGATGAAAGTATGATTTACGAGTTATCCTTTCGCTTCATATTGCGTGCGTATAATATTGTATACTAACAAACTATCAAGCTATCTATTATCTAAATGATAAGTGTATTGAGCAAAGCCGGTGTTAAATTTTAATGCGCTATATCTTCTTTACAGAAGTCTCATAAAGAATGAATTTCTATTACTAATAATTCATAGGACGAAAATTTTTCTCAAAGCTACAAAATAGTTGGGTCCTGAAAGAGACAGAGATAAATTTAACTACCTCCTCACATTTTTCACTACTTGTCCTTTCTCTGAAAATGTAAAAATTGCAAACGTTGAAAGTCCACAGCGTCCAAGCAATTAAATTATCGGAAATGAAATTTGTTTCTATTTAAAATCTTCATCTCTGACACTTAAATCATTTTCTATCTCAGCTCCTCGACTGTTCGATTTGTAATTTGACGTTCATATCGAATTCAAATCTATCGCAGGCAGGAATATTGGAGTGCAATTAATCGGATCAGGTTAATTAAATATCGTCGGTGATCGAATTGCGTTTAATTTGGTTTTAGGAACAGAGGATATTCTAGGAATCGATCGCGATGATAATTTGCGTGGTGTGTTAGGGCAGAAGTTTATAGCAACATCTGCCAAAATTCGGGACAATGTGCGTTGTACGTGTTTTGGTTCTAATTACGCAGGCTCTCCGAGGTTTATCAGAGCCACGAAGCACCGGTGGTAATTGCACAAGTACGAACGAATAGAACCGCGAATGAATGTAAACTAGGAATGAACTACGAAGTGAACCAGACCAGTGCAAAACAAAGCAATTCCTTTTAACCTGTTAAAACCCGCGTAACACGGCAACGTTTAAATTGCTTTTGTAATCAAAGTCCACATTCCCGCTGCAGTTTTAGAACACCTTTTGTTTGAAATAAAACATCAATATTTTGTGTGAATTATGTACTTCAAGTTACATATCATTTTTTTAGTAAAATTATTGATATATTTATACCTTATAAGCGTAAGAACACTTATATCAGCGTCTTCCGAGTAGATACCGCAATTTAGTCTTCATTAATAAGAAAAATCATCGACACTTCGACAAGAAAACGCATTCGTTGGTCGAATATATCAAGTTCGTATTAATCGTAATATTTTATGAAATTAGCTATTTTTCATAGTTAATTAAATTTGTCCAGTTTCGAAGCAAACATAATAATTGTCACGAGACAATTTCGAGCGAAGAACGGTGAACGATAAAGTTATATAATTAAATTGCTCCGCGCGAACAAACTTTGACGCTTCAAACGAATCCTTGATTATTGCGAGAAGAAATTAAAGAGATATACATATATGTATATATTCGTGAAAAGTCTGAAAAGCAAACTTTCCATGGGGCGTGCCTTTGCGCGTAGTACGGCTAACGGGCTCCCTCTATGAGATATCGAAGGGGCACGTCTGGAAATAAGAGTAGAAAGTAAAATAAAAGTTTGCTTCATTAAGGACTAGTTACCATGAAGACATTCAATTGACGTACCATCTCTGCTGCTTTCGCGGAATTTCTCGTTTTACTACCAGCATCGTTCCAGATTGTAAACTCTTGAAAAGAGAAAGAGGAAGAGTGGAAGGACAGGAGGAAAAAAGGAGATGTGCGAGAAGAAAAGTTTCGAGCTGCGAAAGTTTCAGCGACGCGAGAGGTCGAAATTACGAGCTTGCCTCGGTCGAAAATCGAGCAATTCGCCGGCAGGTTACCAAGAGACGCTGCTTTATCCCAAACACTCGAGATATCTCTCTAATCGGTCATTAATGAAACTGGCGGATCCCCGCTATAATTAATTCCTTAATCATAAAACTTTCTCTAGGGCCTGTGCCTCGTCGTCGGAGCGAAGTTTCACCGCGCTGTACCGCCACTCGTCGAGTGTCAACGCGTGCAGGCAGCAGCTACGCGGCGTAAAAGGCGAACATTAGCCTGCTCGTGACACTGTTTTCGCGAACTTTGCTCCCTGTTTGCCTTCTTGCCTCGAGATTATGACGTTCCCTCTACCGGTTGCTAACTGCAATCAAGGGCGAGTCAGAATTTCGTCGATCGTCAATGTCAAGAGTAGTTTACGAGCGAGACAAATTAAACGTTATTAAAGCAATAATTGGATCGCGGTGTAAAATTAATTAAAGTCGGAAACAAATGAAAGAGATAGGTTAACGTAACGCGTTCAGTACTGACAGTGATATACGCTCGACTACCTAAAGTTTCCACTTTGTCTCGGAGGGTCGCGTCTTTTTCGTCATTGCCGTTCTTAGACGCAAAACACGCAACAAATCATCAACGACGCGAACATCGGTAAACGTAACAATCCTGTCTGCGTGGCCGATCTCTGGTGTAACAAACGGCTGCGTTGAACCGGCCGGATAGATTGCGAGAGTTACGTTACGATCAACGCGCGTTTACACAGTCGGCTGCCTCGTGGCCGGTCAGTAAAGGGAGTTACTAAATTTAAGCCGTCCCGTCGGTCGTTTCTCAAGTGTACACGCTTGTCTGCTGTTCGTGAGTCCTGCTCTGACGGACCAGATAATTGTCCGCTGTCGGATTAGAGAATATCGTTCCGAAGCCGCTAGCAGCGTCCTGGTTTCGCTTGCCAATTACGAACCTCCTTCTCCTCCTTTGCCCTTTCCTTCGACTTTCCTTACTTCGTTTCTTTCTTCTTCTTCTTTTTCTTTTTTCGAAAGTATGGTTTCTCAGACTAGTGGCGGGACCATTTGCCTGAAACGATTAACGAAACGGTGGCAGAAAGTGGTAGGATCTTTCGGACCGGTTCTAAAATTACCTTGGAAAAATTCGCCGGAACGGATGAATCCTCCAGCCGGGGGCTTTGAGGGTAACGAGTTGAGAGTGTCGGTGATCTAAATTTACTGCCGGCCGTGTAAACGACACAGGAGCCCTTCTACATACCGTAACATTCACCAGCAGGCTGTTGCTACAAGTACCGTGAACGGACTGGAGGTTGGAGGTGACGGCAGCTTATCTATGCTCCGATTTCTCTGTGTACTACCATTCATGTTGGTCATCGTCTCGCACGCGTTACGTCCTCCCCAATGTTACAGAGAACACGATGCCCTGATGATTCACTGTTCACCACCTTCATTTTTCAGCGCCTTTATTCTCGCATGTTCGCTGAAAAAATATAGCAATGCCTCTAAACTAAAGTATTAACGCGAAGCATCGATCTAGATTTCAGATTCTTGTACGTTCAAATATTTACTATAGTTTATCGAGTATCGTGGAACTCTATTTATCGAAGCGAAATTTCAGTTCACGCTCGAGTGACTAAACTCCCGTCAATTGAACCTACTTATCTGTGAGCGAGTGTGATAGTGAAAAAAATTGCTGAACTATCGTACGAGTTATTTAACCTCGATGAGTTCCAATAAATAGAGTTCTACGCTATTGGCCACGATTGACAAAGCAATACTCAGGCTTGCATGCAAAAATTTTACATTTTCCCGTAGACGCCGACGTATATTCCATACGCTGCTAACGTCAATTTTCGCATTGTTATTTTTTCTAATTTCTTTATCCTTCGATCGAAAGCTCGTCCACAGCAACTTTGACTTCTAACCAATTACACGATGCAACTTGTGTATTTTCCCACCTACCGTATCTTCTCGTACTTCCTCCATTACTTTCTTTCTTTAGTCTGCTAACTTTCTTCTTACTTCTCGCTCACTTTCGTACCTACGCCTACCTCTCCTCCATGACTCGCGTAAGATCCAAACACAATCCGAGAGATCTTCAGATAGAAACGCGACACCGCGTTCAAGCGAGGACGATGACGCATTATCGGCGTTTTGACTCGGTCCGTGAATTTCAGTCGGCCATTTCTTATCTCCTTTTCTCGACACCCACCTGTTCGCGAGTTGTCGGGTCAGAGCACACACGGAGAGACGACCAGGCGGCGTTGGTGGAGAGAAAACGACGAGGAAACGAGCATGGCTACACGGGCACGGCCGTTATCTGGCTTTCAGCGGAGAATGGAAAGAAGTGGTTGCACGGTGATGTTAGTCCAGCACTGACGCGATGAAGGGATCTCTTCGGTGTATTGCACGCACCGAGTGATAACGGCTACGAGGGAATTGTACGGAATTACCGGGGCTCTTGGGTATCTGGAACGAGAAGTTGGTTTTATGAGCGCGGAAAACGGAGTACGTCTGATCCCTCCCGGTATCTGAGTACACCGGCGTGTTCCTGGAACAGCGAAACGCCTTTGAACCCAGAAACTTTCGTTTAGAGATAATCGCGAAGAACGCGAATGGAAGTCGAAGCTCCGAGTGGGTTTTAGCCCGTATGACGTATGCAAGACGTAAAAGAGCGAGGTTTATCGCGAGGGAAGGGATATTGCGTTAAACATCGTATGCACTGTTTCGGTGATGTAGGAGAAACGTCGTTTTTGTGATATCATCGTCGAGATTTCCTTTTACGTAGATTTCTCTGGACTCTTCCGACATTTATTTTAGCGATTAAGATGAAACCTACGTTCAAAATGTCATTCTATTTTTATATCTACGTTGAAAAAGATGGGAAGAATGTTGAATAATTACGTAATCAAACATTTAAAAAACGAAGCATATCGTATATGTTCTCCGAAGCTTATTGGAAAAGTGACGAATAAGAGAAACATATTCGTGTTGTTCATATATTGGATTTGGTTGTTGGATCCATCTGATGCACAGTTGAACGAATGGACAACTCTGATGATTATGTTGAAACGATTATGTTGACTACGTTGCGTTATGTTGGACCAAATTAAAGATCATTTTCACATCTTCACATCTCTGCCTTACACTTCCCCTCACCAAAACTCTTAAATCTTCGATCGACCAGAAGAAGCCTAATATTACTCCAAAAACGTTTCCAATAGTCGGGAAATCGAGCAAAAACCGCAGCCCGAAAAAGGATCAATTTCCCACTCCACCCGAAGCAACCAACTACCATGATTTCACGACAAAACGTCGCGTCAGAATGATTAACGAGGGGCGAGATTAGAGCGTCGTCGGGAAGAAGTAGACAAGCCTCGGGATTAGACGCTGAAAGCGGAAGAGTTCGATGCAGCATAGAGAAAGAGAAAGAGATAAAGAGAGGTGGGAGGAGGAGGAGAGAGAGAGAGAGAGAGTATGTACGTGAGTACTCAGCGAGTAGGTGCAGAAAGCACAAGGGATTCAGGCAGTTGGAGTGCGCTCTGTGCTCGCTGATGCGAGAGAGCGCGAATGAGATTGCACCGCCACCGTGGCTTGTACGCCACCGTCGCGCCGCCGCCGCCGCCGCCGCCGCCGCCACCAATTGTAGCAGCGGTGGAGCGAAGCAAACCCCCCTCAGTTCCAGGCCTCTTGTCTCATTCCCCGCATCGTCATCCACTCTTGCTTATTGTGTTTCCATTGTGCCTCCCTTTTCTCTGGCCGCGGCATTTTTATTGCCTCCTCCACCTACGTAGTGGGAGGTGTGCGTAACGCCGGGCCAAACAGCCGCGCAAATATCCATCAGGTTCTGCCTTGTAGTCGCACACATACGGAGCGGTCACGAGGCCCTTCGTTTCCCTGCTCGATCAAGCGTGCATGCAATCGCGCACATCGCTCTTTTTCCCTCGTTTCCAGCTTCTCTTTGACTCGATAATGAGAAGAGGGAGAGGAACGTCGTGTCGAAGGACTCGTGATTTCGATACGCTATCGAGGATTGTTCGAGAGTTTTGCGAATTGAAGTTGCAGGGAGAAAAATATCCGGTCGATCGGGTTGCTCTGGTCCGGGATTCGAATCCGGATCTCCCGCTTGCCGGCTGGGTGTTCTCCCAATTAAGCTACCCAGGTCGTCGGCGGATAATTCCTCCCAAACCCTCTCAAGTATCATTAAGCGGCCACCTACAAAGTATCTTTGGGCATTGATCGAGATCGGTGTCGTTCGTGTTATGCTACGTGCACGCTGAAATTCGCGAGTGATTCGTGGACACACCGCAAATCGCTTTTCGCTAAGAACAGATTCGATATAGACACTTTTGCGAGTAACGAATAGCGAATTCGTCAGCGAACGTTGTAGATTGTTTGCTTAGAAGATGATGCGTCGGAGGATCTGTTCGCAATTTCTTATGTTCTTATGTCCTCTGGTGATCTGTCCGTGAATGTCAATGTGAATATGATACGATTTTTGTTCATAATCCGTACATGAGCAAGCTGTATTGGCTAAAAACAGTATTTGCACGCCATTGCATTTATCATAACATTTCCATACTAATTAATTAAATCCGAGTATACTATATTTCGTATCACTTGGTAGTGTGTACTTTCATATGATCAACAAAGTTTATTGTTATGAAAATGAAACGTGAATCTAATAAAAAGAAGCTTAGAAAATTAGGGTACGTGCAAGTTCTTTTCGAGGTCGCTGCATTCGCGAACAGTTTTAATCGATGCAAACGCGACATCACGGCTCGAAGCTTAGGGAAACTGAAATTGCTATTGAGAAGAAGAGTGAACTTTCTGAAGATTCTACAAAAAGTGATATTAGGGTCTTGAAGTACCGTTGAAGTCTAGTAGATGATTCGAGTCAATAAAAAAAGGCTTTGAAAGTATATAAATGGGAAACATGTAGTAGTCAGAAGGGAAAGGCTCTCTCTAATACTTTCAGTTTGTTCGACGTATTCCTTTCCCCCAAATCTAATACCCTGCAGCAAAGTGTTTCTCTGTTAACGCTGAAATTCATGCGTGATTGATTTTTATTATTCGACGGAGGAAGAACTATACGCCTTTTTTCCCTGGAGCGATAGTAACATTCTGTTCCACAGGGAGGAAGGAAGAACGAGACGAGGAAGCAACGGATCGGATTATTCTCGTCTCGTGGGCTGGGAAACTAACGAAGGACTTTTAAGACGTCAGTTTCCAAGTCTGGTAGCCCGCCGGAGAAGAAGAGTCGAGTATCGGTTCGACGATTCTCCGGATCGAAACTCCCCGCGTTCTTTTGCTTTCTTTCTTCGATAGGAAACGGCCTCGTGGATCGACCCTCTTCAGGGAGATTAGCCTTACTTAAACAACAGCGTCTCGCGTCGCTGCGATTCAGAGATTTTTCGAACAGCAAATATCCTTGACTTGAAATTAAGAAGCTTCTCTATCCTTCAACGAATCCTGACCCTTGGTAAACAATAGAAACTCTGTTTGAATTAAACATCAAAATATTCGATCGTAGCTTTGTTGGAATATGTCGATACATCGTCAGAACCGAAGTGCAAACTTTCAACAACGTAGACGTTTTTTCTGATCTGTGAATCCGATGAGGATCGCGTGGAGAAAGGGACTGTGAGAGTCGATCGTGCAAAGAGCATTGTTTTACCGATTCCATCTACTAACATTTTTTTTCTGCGTTCGCTTCATAAAACCGAGTTAGCTTTAGGTGTCTTACAAACTGACTGCAAATTTTTATACAATTTCACATTTCTGCGAACAGAAGTAAAAACGTGGAATCTGCATAGAAATTTGTTTCATTCACTGAAGATTATGAAGGGTGCTCCATTTTAAATTATTATAACTGCACAGAAATACGTAGATTATTTATAAACCGCTTTTAGGATTACTAAAACTGCTTCTGAATTGTATGTTATGTCAGTTTTAGTTCATTAACTTCAATCAAGGAACAGGATTATTAGTTTATAAACGATAAACCTTCAGCAAATTGGAATTGAATTTCGAAGAAAGAAGTTACGATTCCTCGCGGGCAATCTATTTCACCCCTGACAATTTCGTGGACGATCTAACCGAACGGTGTAATAAAAAAAATGGGGTTTTGCCGTATTAGCACTTCAGCTTCCTTTATGCTATAGGTAGGGTGTAGGGTTTCATGGATCCCGATACTATTGTTCATCGAAATCGCAGTAACGTATTGACACCTCGAGTCATCACCCCAGTGACGATCGGTCCTGCTTGCCCAGTAATTCGAGACCCATCGTTCTCTACCCTCCATCGTGCTGCTGGAGCTCACGTTGCGTTCCGTTTCAAATGAACACGTGTCTGTACACGTCCAAATGCTACGGGAACGTGCGATCGAATATTGTTTCGCGTTCTCGTCGCGTTGCCCCATTCGTATTCTACGTTAACCCGGACTGGGTATGAAAAGAATTCGTTCCACATTCGAATAGGGTCGAGGTAGAGTGAAATTTATTTTATTACATTGTATTATTTATCTCTTGTCATATTTATTAATTATTCTCTTAGTGACAAGTATTAGTATTTCGTTCGTATTTCTCGATGCTTGGCGCTAGAAATATTTTAATATTTTTTTTGTAACGTGTAATCGTAGGAATTTTCCGGTAACTAAATAAAAAACACGTAGTACATAGTAGAAAGTAGAGAGAGTATCTCAGTTTGTTGGACTTACTCCTTTTCTCTAAATCTAATTGCGATAAAGTGTTTCTATTTCAAAGCTGAAATACATAAAAATTTACTTATTCTGTAAGAGGATCTCAAACGTTTGGTACGCGACTTAAAAATATTTCAATATCTTCTGACATACGATAGTAAAAGTGTTTCGATATATTTTATATATCCACATAAATAAATACTTAGTTCATCGCAAATGCTACTGTGAAACGGTCTCGAATTAGACGATCTATCCCATGAAGAGCCAAAAAAACCCCCAGCTGGAACGTCTGACTCATACCTACCGAAGCGTGAACAAGGCTGAATCACAGATGGAAAGAAAGTTTGAATCGTAGCCACCTCACACCTCGTTCCTAACCAGCGTCCCGTGTAGATCAGCCTTTTAACCTCAATTAACGCCTCGACTTTGCACGAGCCGTATAATCACGGCACAATGGGGAACATGCTTCACCTTTGTCTCGTTCGACGATTCGAAGCTTCAGTTCGTTCGCGGGGGTGTTCTCGTTAACACGTAGAGAAACGGGTAGCAAACCAGAAACTGTGTCTCTCACGGAACCACCGAGACGCTTCGCTACGTATATCTTTCTCGCGTGTCTCGTTCGCGAGACATCAAAGGAAGAAGAAAAAGGAAAAAAAATAAAAAAAAGAGACGCGAGCGTGTTCGAGTCGCGAGGGTTGCGCCGTGAACACGAGTTTTCCTATTTACGCGGTGACGCGAGCCAAAAATGCAATCGTTGGTGCGGCGCCACGCGATGCAATTACTGGGGGAATTCCAGGCACGCGGAGTTTGATACCGACCAGCCCGCACGCCGCAGATACGCCGTGCCTTTGCACGAAAACAACCCCTCTGTCCTTCGGTGGACGGACGTCCCCCGGTGGAAGGAGGCACGGCTGAAATTCCAGCCGGATACGAGCCCCCGAAAAAGCGTCTGTCTCCACGAAATGCTTCGATGTATACCTATCTGGCTCACCCTTTGCTGAGTTCCGTCGCTGGACACGGATCAATCGACCCACCGGACGATTCATAGAATCGTTTGTGGCAATACTCGCGTTGATGTTATCGATACACTTGTCTTCGCCGAGACACGGGATACTGGTTGCTTCTGAGGTGATCTTCCTCGTGTGTGATTCATAACATTCCTCTAATGGACAGAAAATGTAGAGATTGTTAGATCTCAGGATTCTTAATGGCAAATTACAATTAAGTCGTTCTAGCGAATTACCTGTTGCGAATGAGTATACGCAGATACCAAATACTTTCTAAATGACTGAAGAATTTTCTAACGTGGTTAGTAAAGTACAAAAGTAACCTCACTCAAGCGAAGTCACTCGTCTATATAAAATCTTTTCTTATTAGTTTTTTACTCCGTGTGCATCATTGGAGTGGATGCTAGCGCATCCTACAGAACACGCATATTGTTTATTGAACTTCAACGATAAATCTAGCAGAAAATTTAGAATGAAACGTAGATCGTCAGGATATACATTCAATCTTACGAATCAACAGCTCCTCCGTGTAGAATGTACACTTTTAAACACGATTCGACGAGAATTTGAGATACGTTGCAGATATGGTTGATTCCTTGGAGAAAGTGAAAGTTTCGCTGTTTCTGGTCAATATGGTGCGTAAGGTAGCTGATTTGACGTCTGAAACGGATGCTTCCGGCGGGTCGCGGTGAATAATTCATGGACAGGTAGAGAGAATGGCGTTCGATAAATAAATCGACGGGCTCCATTGGCTGTCGCCCGCGTTATTGTTACGCTATCGATCAATCATCCGAGGGAATTATCGTCGAACGATCGGTTTCGATTGACGTTTCTGTTCTCGGGAGAGAGCGATCGTTCTTCTCCTCCTCGACGATCGCTCGTGTCCGGCTGACAGATTCAACGGAACGAGTAGTAACTAGGAGCAAGAGGAAACGGCGTTTAATACGTTTCGCGCGAGTTCAGGAAATAACGGGACGTAATTGCGCACGGCAGAGCAGACTACTCTGGTACAAGCTTCCAAGGGACGACGAACATAATAATGGCAGGTAAACGTTTTCGAGTTCCATGGTCGCGTTTGCATTTAATGAAGACCCTGGCTGGAAGTAGATATTGTCGGTTGGAGTGGCAACCGCGAAGAGCGGCGTAATATTTATTCCATGACAGCGGAAAAAAGGTCGATGTCGCCTGGTCACATTTCCACTTCTTTCTATCCTTCCTTCCCCAGGAGAATTTTTTTACCTCTTTCCCCTTTCTTTTTCCTTTCTTCTTTAATGTTTTCCACGGTGGCACGAGGAAATAACGCGAATAGACGCAAAAACAATGTAACACGAACATACCACGGCTAGCGTAATCCAAATGGGAAGTTAAAAGGTGGTTGTTCGCGTTCTTTTGGCTATCTTGTCTCGTGGCTGGGGTTGCGGCCACGTTTGAAATCCTCTTACTCGCAAGGCAGCAGAAAAAGTCGAGTTACTGTTATGGAAAGGGAAGAAACAGCGAGTAGGGGAGATGAAGCGGAAAAGACGTGCCAGGGGAAAAGAAAGAAACCGTGGCGAAATGTGCGGATGATGTCGAGCGGAGAAAGAAGCAGCGTAATAAGAATACCAATCGCAATAAAGAAGGATTTGCATTTGATAAGCATCGTAAAAAAGCGCCGCGTAAGGTCATTACGTATACGCGTCCGCGAACTGCAACAGCCTACGCCTCCCTGTTCCAACCTTTCGAAATACCTCGTTTGCCGTAGCTCATCCCGTACACGGCGATGCCGGGCTCGGATCGAGTCGCGGGGTTGCCTTTGAAAGATGACTTCGGGACGTCGGTATATCGCTGACTACACTCGTTCGATTATCCAGGGCGTGGAGCTATCGAAAAAGAAGAAGAAAAAGGGAGTGAAGGAGAAACGGAGACTTGTCGTAAAAATCCAATGCGATACGTTATCTTTTTAAGAAGCCTCTTGGGATTGGAAACGAGAAAGTAGGCTGTACTGTATTTTTCTTTAATTCGTTGATTTACGGTGAAGATTTTATAGGGGCATCGGAGATCGTGGTATGTAAATAGCGGGACGATTGTGATTTTTAAATTGTTACTTGCTTTTCAATATTTAATTACGATATTTAATAAATAAAGATTTGTATTAACAGATCAGTATCAAAGTGATAAATGGCTGAATCATGTGATTCGTCTCTCAAGGGATTTTCAAGACAGCATGTTAGAACCACTCTGCTATTACTTGTTCTCTAATGTTCTAATAAATCATAAGTAATATAAAAATGACAGAGAGTTGATGGTTCCTTTCACAACTGAAGCGAAAGAATTCCCAAAAATTCCATGATCCAGCTCGTCACAACAGCCCGCCAGAAGTATAAATCCATGGAACGGTTTCAACGGTAGCGTCCAAAGTCAACGATGCCGAATAAAAGCGTCACTTTTCGAAAGGATGGGAAGAGGGCTAGGGAAAACAGAACGCTAAAATGATGAAGGATCGGTCGGTGAAGATGTCATGGCAGGCAACAATCCCGACGCAAAACTGGAAAACGGGCACAATGGAGTCGGAGGACGATTCATTCGTGCAACCATAGTCCAGACAGACAGCTGGACGCCCCGCAGGGATGAAACAGGAAGCCATTGTCGCCCTCGATCCTCGAAACGTGGCAGCAGCCGCATGCTTTTTTTTTCTTTCGTTCTTTTTTTTATACCTTCCCTACACGGACGTAACACACGCGAGCGCGCATTTACGTGTGGGTACGCGAGTGCACGCGCGTATACGTGCGTGCGTGCGTTTCGCTGCACGTCGGTTCCACGTCGCGTGCAAATGTTGCCTTTTGAGCGATGCCTCCGCGCACCGAAAAGTAATTACTCCGCACGCGACCGCGCATAGAATCGTTGCTGATATATGGCCGCATGGCTAGCTGGAATAACATTGTCCCTGAATATATTCACGGAGTTCGCGAAACGGCCACTCCGTACGACGTTATTAAAACCGGACGCGAGGTTATTACGCGGCGCGTTAACACTCCGAAACGTGCTCCACGGACCGCTCTGTGACCGGTATCTCTGATTCTCATAATTAACTCGTGTCCTCGATGAACCTTCACGAGAACCTTGATCGAGGAATCACTCCACGTGTCTCTGTGAGACGTATACAGAAAGTAGTTCTCGTCTCGCTTGTGGAGTCAAAAGCTACGTTGAATAGAGTTCGTTTGAATAGATGATTACCTATGAATTCTATAGGTAGCTATAGAGACATCTAATTCTCACCTCGACACGAAAATATCTAGAGGCTTCACGTGTATCGTCATCCATAACTCTGGCCGAAGAACCTCGGGCTACGACCGAATGACCATAATGGTTCAGCTGCTGCTTAACGCAAGAAAGGGAACGAGATGATCCTCTCTCTGTAGCAGGACGGCGTGAATGCAAACACGTCCGACGCTAAGCGTTAATTAGCGGCCTAATGAACATCCAGTCGAAATAAAAGAGGAGCCATTTCGAAAGAGGGACGGAGATACGCAGTCTGGGCGTCAGAACCGGAAACCGGTGCTCGAGAGTGTATTCTCGCCTTTCACGGCCGCCGCTCGGAAAGGTCGTTGCAAAGAAGGGGGACAGTTGTTTTACCGTGTGGACCGGTAACGTGTTCGGGACACTCCTTTTTGCTAATAGCATGCACGCGACCATCCGGACCACACGTGCGCAATAATGGGCAGCGCGTGGGTGTGTGTCCCAACCAGTCGGTCGACAGACCGACCGTGGCCAAAGGGTCTGTGCTATCCAACTTTCTGCCATCGTTCCATCTGCTGCTTGTTACCCGCGGTTATTAATTAGCTAGTCCCGATGCATTGCTTTCGTTATGCGACGTCGCGTCACTGCAACGCTGTGTGTATACATTAGTGTCTGCTTAGTTACAACTGCAGACTTTGCCGTTGCAGCCATCCGGAAGTGTGTATTCTACGATCTTTTTCTCAGGCTCGATCTTGGCCTGTCAAGCGAGAAGCTAGATCGAGTTCTTGTAAATTTCTCAACTTCGTTGCTGAAGTTGATTCAAATTGATCATACAATTTTTCAAGAAACAAACCACTTACTTCCACGAGCTGCTTTATCTTATTATATATTATATAAACACTCGTAAATTGCAGGACGAAGCGTCGGAAATATGTCTATAACGTTACTTTTTAAGTAGATAGTGGAGCGATAGGGAGGAAAAATCATAAATCATAATTCATAAATTGAAAAGTAGAAAAAGTTACGAAGTTAGAAGCACCATTGTTAGATCAATCTTACAATCTTCCATTGTTTATGTCATCTTTTTGCAATGAATGTACTTATAGAATTAAGACATTTGTTTTCCAGTAGCCGAATATTAACCATATACTCATGCAATGAAGTTACGAAATTAATACATATCTAGGTATATTTATCCATCGTACGTGAAACGACTTCTGAACTTCGACGAAGTCGTAATATACGCGTTAAAGTCGAGGAAGGGCGGCCCAAGGCGAGGAAAAGGTGTCGAGACACGGAACACGGCACCACGAGGCGGCGACAGCGCAATTAACTCTGAATCTCGGAGCGGAACGTTTCTCCGCCGGGGGTATCGTAAACGATCGTCGTCTCTCGCGCGTTCTTTCTGCCGTGTGCCGTACTCTCGTCGCGAGATAAAACGCGTCGGGCCTTGCTCGAGGGTGGTTCGAGGGCGATTGTTATTAGCCCGACGGTGCCGCCTCAAAGGGACTCCGCTTCCCTCGTGATCGCCCTTTTTTGGAATCCGTTTGCAACGACACGGTGCGATTGTTGGGCGGTGTATAGCGAGACGCGACAGACGGTTCGCGTTTCACTCGAGCTCTCGTTCAACGCATCCAGGTGTATGTTCGTTTTCCAATTGCCTCTCCGTTTGTTCGGAAAGAATCGGGTAGTTTGTTAAATTCCATCGAAACATAGAATGGCTCCAGCGAAAAATCCGCTACTTCTATCCTCGCTGTTACCATTGTACTTTCGCGAGTAATATTTTACGTTCGGAAGATGGCATTTTAGGTAGCAGAAGGGCAAGTGAAATCGCAAGATGTTATATGAGACATCGATAAGACGGATGAGAGCACAGAACATTTAGAATGTTCATTGCGAGAGCACAAACATTATCTGAGTTTGGAAGAAACGAATCCCCCGATACTTTTGTACAATTGATACAGATTATTGGAATGAGTAACTTTTAAATTCACTGATCATTCACTGAAATTCGCATGATTTTATACGCAAACACGAAATTTTCAGTCAACGCGTGTTTATTTCTATGATTGCATCGTATCTATCAACAACACCGTGTCAGGCTCGCATTTCTCTCAAAAGTCTTTTCCTAAGTAACGAATAATACATAACTCAACGACCATAAACTATTCCGTGGACCGTGGACGTCTCTATATAACGTTATGCCAGAAGATACCGAAAAACTTTTCTCGCCGAGGCCTCGTTCTAGCGAGATACCGGCAACTTCCGGCAACGAGCCTCCGGACAAACTTCCCGTGTCCAACTTTCCTCGGTAAGCAACTTCTTTGGCCACGATCGTAAACCGTGAAACCTGGAACCTGGCGTGTGAACACGGACTAAAATTACCGGTCGAAACGAGGCTGTGTGCAAGCTTTCGTGAAAGTTACACCGTTTAATTAAGGACCGATCGGTCGCGTCAAAGCGTGCTTGTTTTAGAGAATAATGGTCCCGCAAGAGCAACTCTGTTGTCGAGAGACGACGACTTTTCGTCTCCAGTTTGCACGGTTCGTCTCGTCGCGGGAGCCAGCAGCCAGCCCTCGGTGTTCTCTGGTCTCGAATCTCCTGGCGATGCTCGAGGCAGGCTGCAGAGGCAGACTTGCCCGCAGAAATGTAAATACCGGTCGGCCAATCAGTCTGATTGGTCCCATTCGCTCGAATGCTCGTCATTCACCGGCGCATATAGCGAGCCGTAAGGCACGGTTGCCGTTATATGCTCCTGGATCGGGCCATTGTTCGTGCAGATATGTGTGCATTCAGTATGCGCACACACACGTCTGTACGTGTACCTTGATGTTACGTACGGTAACAGGTATGCGATAGGTACATAGCCATCGACCGAAACGCGTATCGCTTTTGATATTGCGGATCCGAAAATGTGACTAAGTTCGTTTGCAACCGGCGTAGGTTTCTTCTCCCGTCTGCGGTGGAAACGGTGGCAGAATTGAGTCGCTGGTAATTGAATCTGATATAGCGTACGCAATGACATTTGTGTTTTTTGAACTTCATTCGGTGTGTTTAGGTATTATCGAACGAGTAATAGAGTAGTTAGATTGATCGGCATTGATATCGTAAATGCAGAATAGACTTTGCTTAGAAATCGGTGCCACTTGAAAAAGGAGAAAAAGATATTGGACCGTGCCAGATGGAAGTATTAATTAAAATCTCGGCGGTGTTTTTTGTGGAATACCATCGCGAATAGAGTGAAGCTCGTTTCATTTCCAAATTGAATTTATTCCATGGGATCAATGGAACGTATGTCTGTTGAATTACACGAACGTAAAAAATACATATGCACTACCACTTGATTCTACTTTCCTTTTATTTTTTACATAAGCGTAGAATTCTCTATAGTATATGACAAGAAAATAGCGTGTAGAAGAGTATGTGTACATATGCTCGGCTCCCTTTCACGATAAAGCAGGAGCGAGGTGTTGCGAGAGCGGGCAGAGAAATCGATTCATTTCGCAGTCGGCCGTTTTCTGCGCACTCAGGAAGTTCGCTAAGCCGGCCCCGTGTACGCGGCAACGTCCGTTCAATTTGTACGGTCGTTAGACGGCATGGACGAGGATCGTTCGGTCTACGTGGAAACGCGCCGACGCGACGCGACGATTCCTCGTGCTGATCCCCAGTGACGGGAATCGTTGCGTGTCGTTGGCTCATTGTTATGGCAATGAGCGTTCCCGCCGGTATCTTCCAATTTTAGACCGGCCCCTGCAAATTGTCTTCCTAATCGCAACGTGCGTTTTATTCGCTCGATTACCTGGAAACGTTATTTACCAGATCGTTCGCGTATCATCGCGCGGAAACTTAGCCTCTAAACCTTCCACCTAGACGAAACAAACCCCCGTTAACCCGTCACCCCTTTCTAAAAACCAATAGAATCGAATCGAATTGAATTCGAATTCGTTTCACAATTACTCGTGTCTTTCTCCTATTTATCCCTCTTTCCTCCGTCTCTTTTTCCCAGTCTCTTCTTTGTATATAAAAATCTTGAGTCACGAAAGACGCGTCGCCGCGTTTGTTTCTCTTGCTTATTGCTTCTCCTCTGCATTTTCTCTCCTTCCTTTTGCGTACACAAAAATCCACGAGCCAAGTAAAAGAGTCAGTGGCGAAGGATCGCTAGTCGCGACAGCGTCACCCATTCCCGGAGATAACGCATTCTTTCGCGAGCTTGTTTACAAGAAAGTCCAAATCCGGTGGAAATTCAAGGAAGAGGAAGAAACGGAGAGGCCCGCTCGAGAAGATGAAGCGACTTGTTCTCTTTTCCTAAGTACTCGTCCTCCTCTGTCGCAACCCTTTCTCGCTACGATCCACCGCACGTGGCCCTTTGCTTCTATCCTCCGATGGTACGGAGACGGAAGTGCGAGTACGCGCGAGAAAGGAAAGACGAACGCGCGTGCAACGAGTAAAAACTCTCCTGGTTTACTCGCTGTACGCTCCTAATCTGGTTTAACTTGTTTACCGGACTTCGATAAAGGAACAACGCTGTTCGCGAGTGGCTGAGAATCGCGCGACCGAGTCTACTCGCCTCGAATCTCGAAATTTATTATCTCGGTAAGTATAACCGTGAAGGTAGAATCTGGGGAAAAGTCAGACCGCGAAAGTGCCGAAGGAAAGGGTAGAAAAAGAGGAAATCACGACAGCCGTGATAACGTTGGTAGCCACGGCTGATGGTTTATCGAAAAGTCTCGGCTCCAGCAGCCGGTGTTTTTACGACCGCACCATGGTATTGGTTATAAACTGGCTGGTTGTCCTAAAACTGTTTGTCCCGTGGCGTTATGGTCGCCGTTTCAAGGAAATTTCACATGTCTTCAGAACCGTATATTCTCTGTCAGGTTATCGAACTTTTCGTAAGTTTCGATACCTTACGCGCTGTCGTTTCTTCCGCGAGTTGGAATTGGCGAACTTGTTGTCCCGTCAGCGAAATTCCTCCAGCTGCACGTAGACCGGTGTTTCCTGCTGGTTACGCTTTTTATGTCGTTTGTCATATTTCCCACGTACTATTCTACTCGGTATCTTTATACAACGGAGAGACACGAAACGGAACTTCTATAAATTGCGAAGTTTAGTGCAGAAAACACGACTTAGGTAGATACATATATTTACCGCGGAGATGCTAGAACTTAGATCTCTGTAACCTTTTAAATTACGTTTTAGACGGTTATACGTTTGAAAAACGAAGAAAGAAGGAGAATCGTTCTGTTTCGTAATCCCTTGGCCCACGGAATAACGACCCACTCGTCACGTTCGCCAGACAACGAACTTTCCGTCACAGGACACCACGTAGCCCGTATGCGCGGTTACGCGGTGCACGATGACTACTACGAAGACTACTACGTCGATTACTACGACGACCACAACGACAATGGCAACTGGGAACAGATGCCGGCGGTTTTAGCATCGCCGCTGTGTGTCACAGGATTCGCTTTAACGAGGTTGCTCGAGGGGGTTCATTGAGACGCCGGCTGGTTTGGTAACCATGTGACTTATCCTCTGCCATACCCGCTGCCGGTGTCGCGTTCATTTTCTCCGTTCGTTTTATTATTCGCCTCTTACTCCCTTCTGTTCCTCCATTCTCTCGTCGCGTTCGCCGTTACCATCGTCTAACCTTTATTTTCTTCTTCCCCGAATTCTCGGCATTATTCAACGGGCGCACGTCTCTCATTGAGGATGCACGCACGTACCGACTACCTGCGACGACGACGACGACAACGAAGACGAGCACGGAGACGACGACGAGCGGCAGAAAACGACGGTCCCCATAGTCGCTCGAAATCCGCGATAAAAACGTCTCGCCTTGTGCAGCCGGTTCTACGCAGAGCCGGGTGCTGGCTTCGACTCTCCTTCGAAACGGTTCGAATATCTGCATCGCAATGAGCTTCGCTCGATCCTTCCTTTTCTTTCTTCGTTCGCCCCCTTTTTTTATTCCTCTCTAGTTTCTTCCCGGCCGACATTGCCGTTTTACCGTTTTTTGCTCCTTCGCCAGTACCCGAACGATCTTGAGATATAAAAGATCGGTGGATCGACGTGAATTCGTTTCGCTTTAACGCGAGTTTCGCGAGTTTTCGCGTTCAAATTTGATTAACCCGCCGCGTTCCACGTCTGCCTGGCGGTGGCTGAAAATGAAATTTGTATCTTTTACTCGTGGGTTCGCGGCCTCGGAGCTCGTTAAACGTCACCGGCGTTATTATAAATTTTATAGACGCGTTTCGCGGGCCCGCACGCTTCGCGATATCCACTCGTCGACGTTGAATCCCGATTACACTAGCGGCGTCACTAATTGCACGTATCACATTATAAACTTTAATCACTTTAATTACTTATCGCATGTAATTAAGCATTTATTGCTGTTGCTCCTCGCGTTCGATGATTCCGGCTCGCTGATGCGCTCGACCTCTTCCGCCCACCGTCCCCTGTTTCCCCTCCGCCGCCGCTAGGGGACCCCCTAATGAAAGTTTGAATCGCAATTTTACCAAATTAAAGCCAGACTAATTGTCAACGTTATTTCGAGGCGCAGGCTATCGCTATTTTAATTATTCTTGGCACCGCGATACGTCCCGCGATCCAATCTAAACGTTCATTAGCCAATTCGAGCGGTGAACGTGGTCACCCCTTTTATTTATTTTTTATTTATCGAGCCCGTACCAGCTGACGTTCAAATCTAGGAAAAACCATGCTCCATTGTACCATAAAAATAAATCTCTTCCTAATTATAATTCTGTGAATGCCTAATTCTCATCATCGATCATGTCCCTAATTGTCACGAGGTAAAACCGCTATTAAGTTTCGTATGAAAATTTTGTACTACAACTTGATTACCAAAAGGTTTTCGTGCAACGTATTGCACCAATATGTTTCGATATAAACTTTCGAGCACGAAGGATGTTAACGACAGGATGTCGCGTCGCAGGAATTTTTTTATTTCCGACATTAGGCATCGCGGTACGTTGCGAATAACAGGCTCGAGCACATCAACGCGAAACGCAACGGCGGCCCAGAAATAAAGTCACGCACGAATTTGCCAGCCATTTTGAAGGCTTAACGATCGAGCCAGGCCAAACGGTCGCACGCGTCTCGCCATTCTTCACCACCCCGTGACCGTTTCTTACGGGGTGGCACGGTGTAACGAGCTCGAGCCCTCCGTGCTCCTTTTCTCATTAAAACGCCGGAGAACGTCTTATTATACGTCGTGTTATTGTCATTATTGTCGCGTGGAATGCTTGACGTCGCGACGCGATGGTGCGAGATAGATATCGGTAATAGCGACGTTCTGTTAGTAAATCTCGTTCGTTGCGCGACGTCCATCAATGTCGAAAATTGAGAAACGTCGGACAGGAATTTCACTGGCACCGGGTAAAATAGATTAGCGAAGGTACAATTGCTATGTTTGATATTAGAGGAAACGTCATTCGATTTGAATCAGCTGCTATACTTTGGGATATTTCCTGTAAGAGAGTGTCCATAATTTACAGTCGGAAGCTTCAGTTTTGATAATCGTGAAAATTACGTTACTTGAATAAATTGTAGACTGTCCTTTTTATATCTATTGGGAGACGTTACATAGAGTAATCGCAGAACACAACTTGCAATTATTGGAGGCGTTAATTTTAATAAAAACAAATGTACGAAAAGAACATTTCACAATCGAGATATACAAAGGTAAAACTGAGCAACTTCATTTTCTGAAATTTCTTAATTTTGCTCCTAGAATATATAACAAGTATTTAATTGCACGGAAATCGTATAATTAACCTGAATACAATCGATCGATTTGATTTCTGAGAGTCTCAAGCGTGAAGTGCTTTCGGCCATAGATTTTTCGGTAATCGAATAATTAAATTACTCGGTAAATTAGCGATTACTTTTTTCGTACGTGAAAATCAGATCTACATTAAGCAATCAAACGCTAATTACGAAATTTGCCTTTTCTGTTACAGGTGAGCGCATCAATTTCGGCCATTAAACCCTATAGAGAGTGAGACGTTAACGCGATCGCCGAAACGGTGAGTCCCGCGCTCGCGGCTTATTAAATCCTGTTAGCGTCAGTATCCGGCTTCGTCCTAGGCGCTTTTCAACGCATTTTGCGAAATAATACGGAAATTCGACGAGGATCGCGAGAGAGGCCACGCAGACTGGGATCAAATGAAACGGCGCTTAACGCATTTAGCCGAGGAACAAAGGCTCGGTAATTTCGAAATGAAGCTCGGTCTCGTGTTTCTGCCTTCCCTTCTCCCCCCTATTATCCATTTTTCTCTTTCCTTTTCCCTTTTTTTTCTTTTTTTTTTTACATCTCTCCACACTCGACGTATACGATTGCGTCGTGTTTGATCGCAGAGGGGAAAGACGTAGAAGAGTGAATCCTAGTAGAAAACTGCTCCAGTCTCGGCGCGTTCTACCTCTCTGCCGAGAAGGATCCCTCTTTCCCTACGAAGTAAACTGTTTTCTTAGGCACTCGGAGCTCTTCAAAAATTCCTAAATATTTACTCGAGCGAAGGACCCCCAGACGGACGACACTTAAACGGTATTCCACGGGCACGGTACACGAAGATGGGCTTAAGCTCGCTGAAGGACGGATTAGAGCCACTCGTGCGCATCTCCCTTTCTCTTCTACTCTTTTTCTTTCTTCCTTCCTTTCTTCCCACTGCTCCTTCCCTTCGATGGATGGATCATTCCTTTTCTCCTTTATTTCTTTCCCCTTCTTTTTCTCGAACTTCCGCTTCTCTGACTCACTTGCGCCGCGTATTTGCACTAAGGCAGAGTGATCGTTCTTTGAATCGGCGGTCCACATGCCGACTTTTTCGATCCTGTCCACGAGCAAACGATCGAACGGGACAAATCGTCCGTAAGAATCGGGCATTTTTCTCCGTGTACGGAACGATAGAACGAAAAATAGAACGGAGCTTTCGAGACCCACAATTACGGCGACAGAGATCCGCCGGTAGTTCCTTCGCCAAGCGACATATCGAATTACCAGCCCTTGTCCTCCTTCGCGAAACCCAGATCTTCTCGACCCTGTTCCCTTCGAGGTCAAAGTAGCTGTTACACCGCGGCGTGCTTAGCCACGATCACGAAAGTAAATACGTTCCATGCGCCATATTTCTCTGCAGCACGAAATTACATTCTAATTACCAGTTCGTCGGTCTTATGAACGACGAATAAGTTGGAGGTCGTGTAATCATCGTGATGTAAGAATTCACGAAACGTTCGGATATGAAATCAGAGCGGTACAGAGTCACGCGATTTGATGAGAAAATATTTTCTGAAGCCTGTCATTTTCTTCTCGTATCTTCTACTTTATCGTTTGCTTATTCCTCGCTTGGTAGAGACTGGGTCATTGCTGTCACGAATGTTTCATTCTATAACGACGAAAAATTCGCTTAAAATGTAAGCTTGTTTACGTAGTTCAAGATCGTATAAGAAGATTTAATAGAATACAATGTAGAACTTAAAAAGCTAAAAAGAAAGATCCAATAGAATGTAATCTAGAATTTCAAATGATTTGTTAAGATATATCCTATTATGATCAAATACAGCCTAAAGTCGTAAAGGTAATTCAGAAAACGATAAGCCTGAAATATCTCTGCATGTATCAAAAGTGGACTCGGCTTCCGCCGTCCGAAGGTTCAAACTAACGCTACCTTTACGCTATCCTCGACATAAGGAAGGGAAAGATCCTGCGATAGTTAGACGACAAGAAGCTCGATACGGAGATCCGACTGCTCAGTTTCTGACGACTTTCTTTTTTCTCAGCCGGTTACAAGGCTCGCGTCGATGCAAAAGCATTCCCTTGTTCGAAGTTCCCGCGCCTCCATCCACCGTTTCCCTAACGTCGGATCCGCGATTTCCGTCTGAGAGCTTCGAAAACTTTGGGCGGCGGTCGGAATACCGGGTTGCATTAAACATGAATAAACGATTTATGAGGACGAAATGGCTGCAGGGGGGCTGCGCTCGAAGGAGGTGGTATCCGAATAAAAGCAGGTCGAGTGGAATAGGCGTCGACTTTTTTTCGATCGTTCGTATACGTGCACGCGATCGCGATCCAGTCTCGCGTTGTTCCACGATAATTAATCGCCGCTGTGGAACACACGTACGAACCAGTTTGAAGTTATCTTCTTTGTCATCGCAACGGGTAATAATTCCTGGACAATAGATACGTGCTCGTCGATCGTCGATACGTTTGTCGCGATAACGTGATACAAGGACTTAAATTTTTCCAGCCTTACAGCTTCTTTTTTTAATGCAAGTTGCATTCGTATTTATATACTGGCTAGAGTAGGTTTTGTTTTTGTGTGTTACTTTTTATCAGAATTTATTCATTTTTATCAACTTTAAACAACGATAGAGTTTTTGTGTAGCATTTGCGATGCAAGTTAAATGGATATTTGAAGTAGGGAAAGGCAAATGGCGGAGAATCTTCGGTCGCTGCTCGTCCATCGCTCCTTTATACCTGACTGGAAAATCTAGTCATTTCTAGACTTGATTCAGCCAATGAGAGCGTGCAAAGAGTGATGGAAGAGCAGGAATATTTGCTTAGCACTCACGATATCTCTCTAACTACGTCTTCACATACATATATCATTACCAGACTGCAAATGTCTATTTACTTATCATAAGTGTAAATTACAAAGATTGGCAAGAATAAGTACAAACATTTAAAGGATAAGACGCACTTTCTAATTATATCTCACTTTTCCAACAGTATCAGCAGTCACGAATTTGTAATTATTTATTGTACGAACTGTTCAGAAAAATAGCGCTTAATTAACGTTTAACTCTACGCAAATCAACAGATCTTGTAACGAAATCATAAAAATTAGAAACCGTTGGACAACGATTATTGCATCTTATTAGTGTAATTATTTTATTTTGACCAGAGGTTCAAAGAACTCAAAGAAACATATCGCGCAGTGCGTTCCTATAATAGCGTTATTAAAATACGAAACTTTCCAGTTACCTCGTTATACGTCGTTTCTTCAATTATATCGAGCAGAGAAAGATCGCGGAGTTGCGCGGAAGTTCGTACGGATAATTCTGCCGATGTCGTTCCATCCCATCGTGAAACAGATACTCGAGCCGGTTAGGTATGTCTTGCAGAGCGGAACGTGAGTTTTCGAACAGAGATTACTTCGGGATGCATTATCGATGAGAAAACAGATAACGAGCGAATAATTCGTTTTCGCGACGTCTCTATCACGGATCGGGATCGGGGCTCCTGTGGCATCGTTTCACGAGTTCGGAAAGTTTGCTTTGCCACGCGGTTCGCCTCGAGCTAATTTGCGACCGTCAGCTGCGTATTTCTGCGACTATTCTGAGTTTCTTGTGGCGTTCACCCGCTAGTCACGCGGAGTGTTGCTCGCGGAATAGGCGGAGTGTCTTTAAAAACGAACACTGTGAAACAATATTTCCCTTTTCACCCTGTGAGTGATTTTCGTTGCCAGATCATTTTTTAGGGCCTTTGACGCGGCAAACCGTGTTAAAAAGTCGCGTCCCGGACCAAAGAAACTCGTCATCGTCGTCGGTGTAGTGGTAGTGGTCGTCGCGACAGAAAGTTGTCCTGAGTGTTTACTGCGCGGGGTGAAAGTTCGACGTTGGTCGGGATTCTGCACGTCGTGCAATCTAATTATCGCGTTCGCGGGTGCCAGTAACGACTGGTCGTAAATCCGCGTGTCGTTCGAAATAGGAACAGGTCGTCGACAACACGGCACGAAGAATCGAGCGGCTATCCGTGACACTGTCCGTCAGCGCGTCTTACGGAAGAAAATGAGAAAACCATTCTTGAAGGTGGTCAGTCGTTAATTCGTTTCGCGAAGAGATCTTTTATTACGCTGTAACTCTTGGTTGTCTAGAAAGATGCGTTGTGCGTCTGACATGTTGTCTCTTCTTTTTTCTACGGTGGAAACACGCATGTCGTTGCCTCGATCCGAGGAATCGTCGTCAGGTAACGTTAATTGGTCGGCAGATTTAATTAGCCCGTAAAAAGAGCAATCTCGTTCTTCCTCCATCCCGAGTCGTTGATTAACTGAGCAAGGAGGAGCCTGTTAATCGATAATTAATTTGCGTCGAAAGCTAATGCTCCGCACCGTTCTCCCCCGGGGAGATAAGCAGCGAAATAAAACGAAGTTTTAGCCAGGTTGGAACGTCACTTGGACGTCGCCTTGTCAGCAATACGCGTTGTTCTCGATATCCATTCCCAATGGAGCGTCGAGCTCCATCCAATTGTCAGGGATCTGCATTTCGTCTGGACCGCTCGCTGCTCGACTGCGGATTTCTCGACCAATCGAGTTCTCGTTAATGCCTCGGCCGACCAGTCACTGAAATCCGAATGGCAAGGTGGCAAAGGGAGTCCTGTTCCCCGGGATATCCACGGCTCATATTTTATGCGCGGGAAGTAATTAAAAGAACGGCAGAGATTGGTGATCCAGATAGGTATTCGGTTGAAGAGAGTTTCACGAATTGATCATGCGATTCCAATTTACTTTTGCCCATTGGAGACTGAGAATACCGATATTCTATTCGCGACTACTTTCCCGACATTGAGAGTTTTACTTTGATAGAAGTAAACCGTGTCGCAATTTACTAAGTGTACACATAGACGGAGACGGAGAGATAGAGAGGCTGGTGCTTCGAATTTCCGGCAAAGTACGCATCCTCGACAACAAGTCACTCGAGCTGCCTCAGCATCAATCACGTGCTCCAGCGTTCGCCATTCGAGAAAACGGCATAGGCAATCTACGTGAAAAGGCAGGAAAGCAAAGTGCACTCGAGAAATATCGACACGCATTCAACGTGGCTGGTTATCGTTCGCTACCTCGTGTTCAGACACCAAGTCGAAACCAGTGAAAAGTAGAAATACGAAATCGTCGATGATAACAGAGACGAGAGACAGACAAAAGGAAGTTGATGGGAGGACGAAACTGTAGACGAGCCTTCCACTAACATAGCTAAGAAAGAACAACGAAGGTAGGGAAGAAAGGGAGGAGTTCCCGAAGCGAAAGACAGAAGAAACAGAAGAAGACGGCGAGGGACGTGGATGGTGAGCGACGTTTCACTTGTTCCGAACATAAACTAGAACGGCAGACGTGTCGGTATGAAAATTTCAATCGGCTCTGCTAAAGTGTCGGCGTAGCGACTGTCGAGGAGGCGACGTCGCCGAAGCTGGAGCAGGGTGGTGATGTAGAAATTCAGGTGGAAGATCCAGAGGGGGAAACGTGGTGGAGGCAAAGAAGGGTAAAGTGGCTCTGGGCCGCGTATAGGTGCGCCCACCTTTCTCTCTCTCTCTCTCTTTCTCTTTCTCTTCGTCTGTTTCTCTCGCTCTTTACCTCTTCGAATAACGCGAACGTTCTATCGTCTCCCTTCGTGGTATTCTCCTCTTCTATCGTGCGAGGCCTTAGCCCCCGGCGAACTGCATAATTCATGGCCCTGCTACACCAACCGCCTCCCTAACGGACCCTCTTCTCGAGGGTCGACGTCAGCCAACCCTTCTCCTCCTAGGTACCGCCAGCTTCTCCCTTCCTCGCGACCTCCTGCGCTCTTCCACCTGGCTTTCCAGGGTCAACCTTGGTCGGTCGCGTTATTGTACGTCACACTGCGTGCGCGTCGACTCTCGAGGAGCAAGGTAAAGCTTGCACGCGTCCGGATACAAGGACGCGTTAGTTAAACGAGTAAGGGGGAAAGGAGAGAGTACGGTATGCCCGGATAAAGTTGGCCCAAAGCGTTCTACGTGCATCGTAAGCATCGCGCCGGCGACGCGCAGAATGTAGGCGAATATTTCGGCTGAGTTATGAACGGCACCCCCCGTCGAGGTAGCGGCGACCTAACGAGAGGAACGCCACGGGCGCTTCGACCGCTCTCGATCCTCCTTGAATACCTTCCCTGACAGCGAACAAGATTCGAACGCCGGAGTAATGGATTTTTACGAGTCCAGACTGAACGTCTATACACGAACAGGGCAGGGACGCGTCTATGCGAGCCATTGTAACGCGATCGTGTCACTTTTTATTCGGCATTGTGCTTCTTTGGACTGTATTTTAAGCTGTCCGATGTGGTAGGCTGTGGGGTGACTGTTTAGAGGAGATGGATTCCGCGAGTAAGACCGAGTCGAATACGCTGATTTACGTTCGACCAGATACATGTTTCTCAAAGTGCCTTTCGGCAGGATATATTGCTAAGCATTATTGAAACATGTACGAATGCTTATGCACGTATACGCTGCTTGAAACAATCAAAGAGTCGTTTTCTCTGTCATGTTGATTTTATTAAAATCAGTGTATGAAACTTGTAAAACTTCTTCGCTTCTCAGCTCCCTTGGTTAACCGTTCGTGGCAGCGGCTCTCGAAATGCTCGAGCAACGTACGACACGTAGCAACATATAAATCACACAACGTATTATCACAACATCTTACGTTATCATCGACTTGTCTGACTTAATAAGATAATGATATCATAAAGCACACTTTTCTGTCGAACCACTTTTACAATTAATATAATATCCCTGCCCCTCGACCATTTCACGTCGCAATACATCAGCAAGGAACTATTAAATCAAAGAAAAAAGAGAAGAAAAGGCGGAAAAATCAAAGCAGGAAGACGTTCTACGCTAAACGAACGAACGATCGTTCGTCGCACGCAAACCAGCTTCAATCTGATTTAGATACCTGGAGAATGTCGTTAAATCCACAGCACAGTCTCGGCCTGTCGCCGTCGCCCGTGGCTATATCGCGCTCAGGGTGCGAGTTGTTTCAGCTTTCGCGAGATCGTGTACGCGCCGATAGAAGACAAAGTGTTCACCCGGAGCTACGAAACCGCTGGAAATTAATACGAAACCGGCTGCAAAGCGTTCGCGGGGAGAAACGCGTGATGCGTAGAGCCAACGAAGACGAGTGGAACAAGATGCAGATATCCCGGAGGCTTGGGCCGTTTACTCTCGTCCTACCGGCAGGAGCGTACCGGTTTCTCGCGTTGAATAAATGGGAGATGCACTGCCATCTTGGGCTCCCATCGCTCGCGTTCGAAGATAAACATCAGCGCCAGCAGCGTCCGCGCGAACAGCACACGGTAGTCGAACAGAACCCTCGTAATTAGCCATGCTTCGAGCGCTCCTCTCTTTTTCGCGCGTTCCGCGACGCCGATGCGCCCGAGAATGTCCGATCACGGCCATTTGCGAAGTGTCCAACGACCGATCAAAGCGTTCTGCCGTGCCGCACGCTCGCGGAAGAAATTTCTCCCTGATGTATGGCCGAACCCCTGGGTGAATCGCTTCTTTGAATTTCCGCTGACGAAGATTTTTACTAGGAGGAGGTATAAGAGGATTATTGTGAGGGATATCAAAGCTCGATTCAGATTCCATAGTTCGCGGTATTATTTTATGGTGCAAATTAGAAGCTGGCTGCGAGTTACGGGTGCTAAAACGCTTTGGTGGTGGTTTTTGATTGACAGAGTTCTGATTATTCGGTATACTGGTCTAAAGTTTAAAAGTAGATTCAGAGTGCGAAATCAAACGAAGCTGAGGAATGTGCGAGGGACTACGAATGAATGTTTTAAAATACACTTTTCATTTATTCTAATCGTGGCGTTATGAAGCAAATAGTATCTTGGTATTTCTTGTATTCGGTATAAATGTATTCTTTGCCGCCTCTCTTTGCACTATATTTATTAAGTAATTTATGACGTAGCGTTACGCGTCCCAACACGTAGAAATCCCCTATATAAATTATTTACAGGACCGCACGAATCCTTAACCATAAAATGCGATGAAATTTACAGCCTAATTTCATTTAAAAGGATTCATTTTCATAGCACATAAAAAAGGAGCAAATATAGCAAAGCCTTGGTTATCAAATCTACGACGTCTTTCAATTTAATTTTTTATGACAGTCGTGATTGATAGTATTAAGGATAACTTGGACCCCTGTTACATCGGTTTAACAACGGTTACGGCCGTTATCTCGAAAAGGAAAATTGCCGGATGCCAGGAGACAGGAGGCTCGTGTAAATTTTATAGATCCTGCTCGAAGCAAACGGCATACGTCCGGGGACGCACGATGTTGCTTCTGATTTCGCGGAAAGGCCGGCTGTAAAACCTGTTTGTACGTCTCTTCGAGGCGACATCCTCCGACGTAGGTACACCGGGGAGAGAGCACGTTGCATTTCCGGCAAGATACTGTAAAGCGTAAGTGACTCGGTTGACCGCCGCCGGTACTCCGTGGAAATGCTATTTGCGTCCTAGGGAAATCCAGCCGACGTCCATTTCGCTTTATCTCGTGCTTTCTGTCTCGCTCGCCTTGCTTCAATTTGAATCTTGACGACGTCGTCAAAGTGGCCCTTCTCTTAAGAGCAGTATATTTGAAACCGTACGGAATTGTACAAATGAAATTAACAGATTGAATTCCTCTGTCTGGTGTGTACAAACGAATTACAATACTTGAAAGGAATAATAACGAATAGAGTCAGTATATAGAAATACCGAATCGGGCAATCTTATCAGGAGTCTTTTAAATTTCTTAACCGGGGAAAACGAATTAACTCGTCGTTTAACTCGACGATTATCTTGGACATGGTCTCGTGTCGTTTCTGTTAACGTTAAGAATAAATCACGTCGGTTTGTACTTCTTCTAGCAATTTTCTTACTTTTTACCGAGAATATCACCGGACCGCTCCGGGTCTCTGCTCGATTGGATACTTTTACGAAACTTATACGAAGTTTGAATTTTTAAAGCTCTTAATTTTTTATAAATTTGTCGGATAACCACAAAATTTCACTCTCTACGTACCAGTTACATATGAACAAAGTTCCAGTAAAATTAACGTAAATCTATATACCAGGTAGAAAGTTTTTTTAAAGAAAATTAGAAGTACAAGTAACAATTCTATTCAAAAAGCGTATAACGAATCGCCACGATCTAACAGCAAACTTTCCTGATGCTTTGCCTACGAACTACTTGTCTAAATGACACGTCCCTCCTGCCACTCCATTCTCTACGATCGCGTTTCACGTTAGAAGGGTGTAATAGAGGTTCGGATCGAGAAGTCTAGAATTAGTCGCAGGGATTTGCAGGAGCATGAGAAGGGAAAAGAAAAGAGGTCTCGCGGAGCATGCACACGTGTTTCCACCTTCCTCAGCGTTCTACTATTAAAGCGGTGGCGCGCGGACCCACCCGCGTCGCGATTTCTCTTTCTTTCTCTTTCTCTCGCCGGCGTCGGCTTCGTCACGAGAGGGTCTACGAAAATAAGTCGCGTCGCGCCCCGGCAATTACGCGAGGACGACTTCGTCGACTTTTAATTTGCCTGGCCACTCACTCCTATCCATTTCTCTCCCTCTTTCTCTTTCAACCGGCGAAACGCGCACACTCGCGAGCGCAAAAGTTGACTTTCCGCGAATTCGCGCGCAAATTTACGCGAGATGAAAACGACTGCGCCTTTGAACGGCACGCGCGACCACTTCCTTCCAGCGGCCTCGTAAATCCCCTCGGGGTGGAAAGCGTGCGTGTTTTTCCGCCACGGAAGCCGCTGCCGCGAGTTTTCTCGAGCGAACTCGAGGATCTCGTTTTCGCCAGCCGCCACTTAACGATCCGCCAGCCATTAGTCGCGCGAGAACCTGCCGCGGGAATAATACGCTAATTCTAGCGTGCTTCTTCGAATAGGGGTGGAGCCACGTTCATTTGGCTCATTGGGTAGATAGATATTAAAAGACGATGTTTTGGTTCTTTTGCAAGTTGCAGAATTATTGCAGGCATTTGAATATGTAAGAACGAGCTGTTGCATGGAATTTTTTGATTCGATCCAAATTACGTATCAATTTTCTTTAGCAACTCTTAACATCATACATTTATGGAACAGGTAATATTAAATGTATTATAGAATATTTGACATAAAGTGTTTAGTTTATCGAAAGACAAAATATAACAAAATGGAAAAGTACCCGATGCTACTACGGATATACTATATAAAATATAACTTATTATTATAATACCAAGGAATATGATATTGAAGGATACGATAATAAAATTATACGATATTAAAAAACATGTAATATACGTAAATAACTTTCAATAGATTAACTTCGATTGGATTAAAACGTTATTTGATCGTGTAATTCGATAATGGATCGCGCTAAAATTCCCTATAAAGCTTATAGCAACGGCAATGGTTACTTTATCCTCGCTTCACCCAACCAAGGTTTTACCTGCTCGAATTTCGAGACTCAATCTCTAACTATCGCAGTTAATGAGACATATCGGGGAAAATAAACGTCTCGCGAACTTCTAGGGATAGTTTTACTCCGCTACAATGAACATACGGTCCCCAGGTATTGAGCAAGTTTCATCGAAATCGGAATTATCGAATCGAAAAATCCCTCTATTTTGTTGTATCTCTTTTTCTTCCTCGAGCAACGAGGGTAGAAAATCGAGCGCGGAGGATTTTCGTGGCTGTTGAGGAAATGATTAAAAAACTTACGACTACTAATGGGATGGCCGACGTTTTAGGATTTATCGATGGTAGCGAGTGCGTCATATTTTTCACCGAGGTGGAACTACTCGTGGGTGGAGGGAAACTAGTTTGGATACAAATTTTTCCCCGCGCTCCAGAGTTTCTCCACGAGCCCCGGTTAACGATCCAGAAACGTCGGTAGCGTGGGGAACTTGCACGGTCGTTTATATGCCTGTACGCGAGTTCTGCTACTTTTTTCATGGTCCCCCTTCCTCGGACGCCTCCATTACGGGAGCGTGTCTTTTCAAGAAAATCGCGGCTGTTCTGCAAAACGACCGTGCAAACGGTCTCGAGCGGTAGGAACTCGCCTCCGTTTTAATTGCGCTCAAATTAGTGGAACCAGACTTACAGAAGCCCGTCTACGTAAAATCTTATTACAGTCTCACCATGAAACGCGAGGATATTCAATAGATTTTCGAATAGAGAAGCGGTAAGACACGATCGTAGAGCGCGCTTTTTCTAAAGTCTCTAGTCCTTTTCTTCGTTTGTAGAAAGTCTGGTACCGCAAGAAGGCGCATTCCGTACTTTTAATTTAGTTTCCGTGGAAAAACAAGCTTCTGTGTTCGGTCGTGCCATAAATCAGGGCCGCGACTAGCAGAAGAACGTCGAACACGTTAAAAGAAAGAGTCGGGTTTATGAACGATGGGTTATTTAAGAAGAAGGAAACGGCGAATAACGTGGAAATCGAGCGTCCAGAGTGAAGTACAAGGGCACTTTATGTAGCGACTCGCGGTAAAAGGGCAAAGGTGCTGCTTCAGCGGATGAGAGATGGCTGTGTGCGTATCCGTAGGAACAAACCGAGCCACTAAATCACATGATTTCTCCGTTTCCAGGCCCCCGTATCGTCGTCCGAGAGATTTACAGAAGACGTTACGTCGACGCCAATGCTGAAAATAGCGCAAACCGTGCCGTTCCAACTAGCCACTATAAACTCACCCCTTCCAGCGATTCCTCGCTCGTTTTCTAGACATAGATCTCACGATTGAAATTTATATTGCCGGAATCGGTGCTCGTAGGAATTCCCCAGGTCGCGTTATTTTCACCTAAAATTACTAGACCAGGTTGAAAAGTTCGCCTCGAAATTGGAGTGTTTCTCTCTAATGACTCCACGGTCGTCTGGCGGTCGCGTCGGCTGGTAACACGAAAATCAGACAGACGGGATCGATATTGCGTTCGCGAGAGTAGAACAGAACGGTACGTTAAGCACGAAGCGTTCTAAATAGGTCCCGCGGCCGTGACCAATGATTAATCGCGCGTCACGGTGAATTCAAGCAGTCGACGAACGGAACGAGTGCACGAGTCTACGACACGGTCTGTTGCACCGACTCGAGTAACTCGAGCTTCGATGCACCCTATGACCTTAATTACTGCGTCGACTAATCGATCCTCCGCATTGTGATCGTACTATCCCCGACACCGGTACCAACGTAACCGCTTCATGCTGAATGGTATCTTAATTGCCGGTCGGATAATCCGATTCAGCCACTTAATCGATTATGCGCCTCTATGGAGCTGTCGCAGCCGCATTCACCGAATCTTGATGGAATTTCCCCATTTACCGATTAAGTAGAATACCGTTGCCGGATGGCCAGTGTACATGCACACGCGGACACACGTATTACGTACATACGTACACGCGTACATTAAAGAGAAGAGTTACGGATCGCCGAGACGATTTCAGGCAGACGATCGACCCTCCCGATCTCTCAACGACGACTTCATTAAAATCACTCGACTTACCCTTTTTTTCCACGCTCCTCTAACGATATCCGAAGAATTACCTGTGGAATTCTCGTCTCGCCCGAAGAGAAAGGTTCAAGATTATTCGCGATGGTAGCCGCGATATACACCGTGGAGAAGAAGGCAAGAAACGCGTCATCGAGCCGAGATTTTTCTCATGGGTCATTGAATAACGAGCTACGCACGAAAGGGGGTCCCTAAACTTGCCAGATAAGCATCGCAAAGTAGTTGGTAGCCGAAGGAACTGCCGTTAATTAGCCAAAAAGTGAAGGCTCGCCTATGCTCTCTCCGGTAGGATCCCCCCTTGCTTTTTTCTCCGGTACGCGCCACGACGGCACCACTGTGAATAAAGTACAGTCCTGCCTCTTCCACCTCCTCCTCCCCTTGGCTCCCTCGCGTGGCTCACCCTTCTCTAGTCTCATCCGGTACACACGAGTTTCGCCCCCTCGTTCAAGACAAGAACAACCAGCCCAAAGGGCCCCACGGGCGTTCTCCGTACCTTCTCTCTTGCTCCTGTTATCTCTCATGCTGCACTAGCTCTTTTTCCCCTCTTCTCTTCCCTTCCCTCTTTCTCTGTCGTTCTTCTTCTCCTTTCAACGTCCGAACTCCCGATCCTAATCTCGATAATGACGCGTAATGGCTGCTGGCGTGAATGTAGCTCTTTGTTCGTGGCTGCTGTACCGGTCGTATATCTGTCCGGTGCGAGAGCCGCGCCATTTCACCCCGGCGAAAAGCACGGGGAGCTTGAAACGGCCGTTTCCAGCCTGTTTTTCTACGTTTACCACGATCCTCGTTCCTCGTACCTCGTACCCCGCCCGGATCGGTCGCCGGTTCCCGAGAAGTTACGTTTAATTGCTTTCTTTCAGTCTCAGCCCGCTATCGTTAACGTAGTCGTGATTTCGTCCTTCTTGCCGGGGAACGCTTGTAATTTTACTTCTTTCGCTATAATTTTGTTGTTTTTCTTACAACAAGTATATACTACTTTCTCATTTGCTTCTTGATGTTCGTTCTTGCAGATACGGTTATGAGAGTTCGATGACCAGTGGATAGCGGACCATCTATCGACGCCACCATGGACTACCTGCAGACGTGCCTCATCTTCTACCTATTGATCCTCTGTTTCTGTGGAGGACGAACTATAGACATATGTGAGTATATGTGTGCACGTACAGATGATAGATCTTTGCGACGAAAGATCGATTATGTCGCCGAAATCGATGATGCTTAATGATTCTGGCGTCGCTCATCTCACGCCTAGCTAGACGGTTCTCAATTAAGCGTAATTGACGCTAAGACAGCGATTGGTAAAAAATAGACAGCGCGCCAGAGCTGTCCACGTTACCGAGAATCCTTTATTGATAATTAACCAGACGAATCAAGAATAGATCCTACAATAGCCTGGTCCCGGAACAAACGTACGAAACATCTTCGTACTATCTTTTTCGGTAATTAACAAATAACAAAACAGAATACTTCTTCTTTTTCCGATAATATCACGTATGACAAATCCATATTATTGGTAATAATTTGTATGGAAAGTATTTGTATAACCATATAATAGTACTACCAAATGATACGAAGCTTTTACTTAGGCCTAATTGATTATTACGAAATAAATGCTATGCTAAACATAATGCTGTGCAAATACTTTGTAACCACTCTATTTAAGATTGATCCATTAAACAGCTTTCCAGCGGAGTAACTAGCAGAAAAAGGATAAGATACCAGGTACAAAATAGGTAGCAATCGAGTAAAGTGGAACTACCCGACATCCTTAACCAGCCAATTGATTCGAAACGAGGTCCGGGAAGCACGAGACGCGTACTCGAGCGAACCGTGTGCGGTTGTCTTCGACGGCGTATGTTACTCGTCCCGGTGGCAGAAAATCGATGCCACCTTCCCGTTTCTCCATGGTGCGAGGTAGAAATACGTGTTTACATCCGAGACCATAATTCTCTTTGGTGGTAACAGGCTCTGCCCGTTCGGGACGGCCGATAAAAACAGGCGCGACCGAGAAAACGGATCCCTCGCGACGCCCTCCGGGGTTGTTCCGCTTCCACTGGCTTCGACCCCCGTCGCCACGCATTTAAACCACCGTTTCTACTCGGCTTGCTTTCCATCCCATTGACTTCGGATACGAAGCCGACCCCGCTGCCTCGTCAGGTAAACAGGCCGAGGAAACTTGCAAAGTATCCAGCAAGGAGTTCCGGTCCGTGAATAAAGGCTTTTACGTACTCGTTCGTGAAATCGGGCCCGCGAACCCCGACCACCAAACGTATCTCGCACCCCCGAGGCTGAAACTCTCCGCCGCCTGGCGAACGTACCAAGAGCGCGAAAGATGGATGGCCTCGGCGTTTCGGTCTGGTTACGCGTCTCTCGGCCTCTCCGCGATACACGTAACAGTTTTAGAAAGAAATAAATCTACGCCCGGCGGAATGTTTAATGGAGTGGGCGGATGCGCGTTTTTGCCGAAACTACGGGGTGGGAAGGAGAAGGTGCGAGGCGTTCTTGCGAGCGAACATTGAAATTTATCGCGACGCTCTGACGCTGGGAATCGCCACGGGCAAACATCCAGAGAGGCGTTTTGAACGATGTGCCCATTACGTTGTATAAGAACCAATAACACGAGACAACGATTTCTAGAGATTCTCGCGTTCGTTGGTGGATCGAGCGATAAGTAGAAATGCAGTATTCGCAGCTTCGAAGCAACGAAATCAGAGAGAATTATCCGAGAGAGAATTCCATCACGGCCCAGGCCTCGAATCTGCCCCGCAACCCCCCTCGTCCACTCTACAATTCAATCACGCCTCTAAACTTGGCCGCAGCCGTATATACCGACGTGGCCGTTTCGATCTTCGCGAACGTGCAATAAAACGCGGGTAAAGACACGACGTTCCGCAGCGCCGTTCCATTTCGAGCGACAAGCTTGCCTCGTTTCTCCAAATTTAATAAGCGAGTGGATCGTAAGTCGGTCTCTCGCGACGCGAGCGGAAACGATAAGTAACGATCGACGAAAATATAAATAGCGTGTCGGGTCGACGAAAGCTGGTTTAGGAAGGGCACCAGGGGAAACCGTGGCGACGAGGGAGCGCAGATACTCGGCCCTCCTGCGGTGAGTGAACTTGTACGTCGAACCGCGTTGGTAAATTCGCGGTTGTGTTAAGCGGGCCAGCCGACGGCGAAGAGGACGAGGACCGAAGAGGTGGAAGGGCTGCGGGCCAGTTAAAGCGCGCATAAATTGCGATGTTAATGTTGCCTGCGATACATAAACATGTTGTACGTCGGTCGGATTGCGGTCTGCGCGCGATGCACGCGTAACGCCAGCTTGCACACAGGCGCGTGCACGCACTCGCGCGGAGGTGGGGAATCGAGCCGGTAGTCGCGTTTGGTTTCGCGTACTCGATTCACCGAGTGTACCTCGACTACCGGCCCCGCGTGTGCAAACCTGAGTGTGCAGAGGCTCCGTGGAGCCGAGCCACGCGACACGCCTGTGTCCGTCTTGCGTGCGCCACTGGACATGATTCGTGAAGCTGCCGCGAGAAAACGAGCAAACGACGATACGCGCCTTCCTCGGTTACCCGTGATTGGTGGCTACCGCTGCAATTTTCTTTGCTCTTTCCCTCGTGGGAATTGAGATGATGCGGATGATTGTGGTTTCCACTGCGAACGATTCATTCAAACGAATACATACTTCGCAGCGGTAAATAAGTACAATTAATAGCCAAGAAGCTCATGATCTTTCAAATCTTTTTTTCTTTTCTTCTTCTTCTTTAGAAATGAAGCATCAGAGGAAACAATTTTGTCTGAGCTCTTAACAGATATTTATTCAAGGAATTACCACCTGCACGTAATACCATTCTTCCGACCACACCTATTTAACGCGACCAGAAAAACAAACGTATTTGTTCGGAAGAAGTTAGAAAACGACGAAGGAAGCTGAAAGAGCTACGATAATTTACCACCGCGGAGCGCCAACTTCGTCTTTATCGCTTTTTTCCTACCTTTCTTACGGAAACAGCTACGCCCCGTTCCATTCGCATGAATCATGTGCTTCATTCGTGGGAACGAGGCGCGAAGAAAGCGCTTTATTTTGAGAGCTTACTTTTCAATGCACCATCTGACACTCACGTTTCTTATCTCCCTTCCGGCTTAATCATCCCAATACAAATCAACGATCGCTTTCAATCGTCCAACTGTAACATCCGGTAATTACTTACCTAGCACGAACATCGAATTCAGTTGCCCTCCGATAACAATAACATCTATCCAAACGTACCGTTCACCGCACAAACGTCTGACGATCAAGCGTTCTCGCCTGCGTATGTATACACACACACACGTACAATGTGTTTGTACACGTGTGCGTATGTGTGTAGGTTCCTACATATCGTCGACGACAGTAGGAGCAGCACACGAGCGTGTCCAGGGTGGGTGAATCGTTACGCGAAGCCCTCTTGCGTTATGGCATTGTCATCGGTCCGTTGCCTCCCTCGAATCCCCATGACCCCTCCACCCTTTCAATTATCCGCAGATCCATTAGGTACGCGCGCATCGTTGATGAAATTGTCGACGTATTAACATAACCGAGCGACAATTAAAGCGTTATGGCGGGGCCGGCATACCGTGCTGATTTTAGGCTGACACATCGGAATTTTACCGGTGGACAGCATCTTAAGAATCCGTGGAATTCCGGCGTAATTTTTTAATTGAAATGAGTCAGTGGTGTTAGAGGTGGAGCGGATCGCGCCACGTGTGATTCTCGAGCGTTCAGAATTTCCGGCGAATTCAACACATTCCACGGCAAAAGGGTCGAGCCTCGAGATTCCAGCCACCTTCGATTCTCGCTGGCCCCGTTGGTCAGGAATTGTGAAACTAACTTGAACAGTGTGTTACACGTTAACTTTAAACATGAATGGAATTTCGTGGGCGTGTGTCGGTCCATGTAGAACGGCAAACCTAGCCTTTACTTTTGTATATCGTTTTCTGTTTAAAGACCGAGGTGGAGGAAGAGGTTCCGTTGGATTTGCTTACGTTTTTGTAAGCTGTTTTTCTTATAGCGTGGAGGGAGAGTTACATAACGAATTCCATTTGTGAGCAACGCTTTCGTAGTTAATATAGACGTCTCTTCTTATTACATCGTCGCATAAACGAGCTACTCGGGAGGAAAATTAATCAACTCCACTTTCTCAACGTATCTTGCTTTTATCTATAATACAGGTGAAATTAATTATCTGTAATAGATGCGCTTCGTCGCTTTACTTCCTGTGTAATATTATTAGCGTGATATTTCCGAGTGTTAAATTTAAAGCAATAAAAATTTGCGCCACAGACTTCTTACCAAAGTAGCTTGTTAGATAAATAACAACCGATCGTAGAAAACGCCAGAAAAGACATCGTTATTTCCTCGATCGAAGCTTAATCTCACCCGGCAGCATCCTCCATCACGGCGATCTTACGAGCCCGCAGATTTCGAAACAGCGAGCCGAAGCTGCAGACAGACCGACACGTCCGTCACAACACGCCGCGGCAGTGATCGTTGCAATTTGTCACGGCTTTGTACGGGTCGCGGCGTCATTAACACCGCGCGCGTCTCTACTTTCGCGGAGTTTGTTTAAACGTCGAATCGTTGGCACGACAAAGGGGCCGTCGGGCTGCACGTGTGCGTCGTATGTCTCTCGAATATAAAATCCAGCCCGCGTAAACATTCCCAAGCGAACGTCCCGACATCTGTTCGCTCGGCCTGGTTCGCGCGACTCCGTCCGGCTTGATCACGTGCCAGAAGCGAGTCGTTCGCGTTCGTCTTTCTCTCACACGTCTACACACGCGTCTAATAATCGCGTTAAATCGTCCAGAGTGTCGGACAATCGACTTAACCGACTCCTTCGTTGCCGTATCCAGAGAAACTCGGAAAGGACGAGTCGAAGGAGTCAGAGAGAGAGAGAGAGAGAGTAGACAGGGTGAAAGGACGTCAACTGTCAGACGTCGACGTTGGGTGTAATAATCCTCGACTTTCGACCTCGGAGGGCAGCCGTCAATCCGACGTTGGATCTGTATTTTCATAAGTCTAGGCCGCGAGAGCAAACACTATATTCCCTGGGTCGAGTGCCGTCTCCGAAGGGTTGAAACCCTTCCTCTGTTCGGTCTACATCTCGCACGTGATTGCGGAGGAATCGAAGGAAGAGTCTTTTCTTAAAGGGTGCCGTCTAGGCATTCCGACTTTAAGGCGACGCTCTGTTGAACTTTGACGTATTTGGCACAGGCGTATCTTCACAGGATTGTTGCCAGTAGTTGCCAGTAATCTATATTTCGTGTGTTTCATAAATTGACAATTTTAAGCTATCACTATTTTGTGTCTTAGGTGCGTTATACTGCGATTCTCTTCTGCGTGCCGAATCCAATCCAATCGAATCCGATACTTTTTCAATCGCAGTTCGACAATTCACTGACAAATCGTAGATCTTTATTAGGCTTAGGCCACCCTGAGTCGTCGTCACTCAACGTTCAGGTTACCACAATCTCGAACACGTTGAAGAGTAGAAAAATAGATAATAAAGTATACATGTTCGATAGAAAAAATTCTGCTTTTCCTTTAACCCAATTACGCGAACCACCCTGCAGGCGAGACTATATCCAAAATGCGAATAGTTGAACGCGAATGTCTTGCGGAGACACGATAAACGAGCTGGAGATATCACGGTGCTACAACGAAGAGAACGTTGGAGGTCAGAAACACGAGTCTCGGCCAGCGGCGACGTAGGTTCGCTTTGATAAATCCAGGCCACGAAGGCGAGCGTAACACATGCTCGCCACGAGGCACGCACGCATAAAAGGGGTTGCAGCCCCCTGAGAAGTAAGCGTTGCACGCAACTCGAGACGGTGATTTCAAGACAGCGGGGATGGGTCACGCCTGAGGGGTGGTTATAGCGAAGGGTCGGCTTGCGGAGAAGGGTGCAAAAAGACCGCGGACGTGGAAGGAGGGCAAGGGATGGGTCATGAGGCAAAAGGGAGACGAAAGGGCCGTGTAAAAGTAGTACTTCCGTTTCTCCAGCCGTCCTGGCGCCAGAACGACGAGCATGCGCCCTTGCGGACTCGGGCCGCGTTATCTTCCGGCTGCAACGACTGTTTGTTTTCTCTGAGAGAAACGAAAATGCTTCCGACGATATCGTGGAAAACCGTGTTTTGGTGTTCGTGGCGTTCACGGAAAGAGTGCACTTAAATAGGGTGCCCGAGGGGCGAGTCATCGTCCGACGTGGTCGTCACTCTTACAAACATTCGTTCTAATTTCGCCTGGCCCTGACGACGAAGGTAGAGTTTCGCCGTGACTATGGAGAGTAGGGAAGAAGAATACCGCAGATGTCCACCTGCTAATTCCGTTAAGTAAATAAAACCGGCTAGGCGTTGTCATAATACGGCGATTAAGGAGGGACGTGCTATTACCGCGCTGCGGGATACGCCTTCTTCTGCTCGTCCTTCTTTCCATCGTTCCTGGCGCTTTGTAATTTCGGGTTTTCTTGGTTTATACAAACTTTTTGGGCATTTAAATTTCTTTTTTGCATCATGAGTCGTTATGTCGGTGGTTATTAAGTATAGGATGGTAGTTTTTTTTAGAGTAATTTTACGAGCAACACACGATAGCGATAAGGTGAATGCCTTTTCATTCCGGAATCCATTAACGGTTATTTGGTGGGGGATTTGGTTCAGGAGGTTTTCGGGATTTCGATTAGCCGAGGGAGCCGGCGCTTCCGGGTATGAAAAATAGTAATCCGTAAGTGAGTCATGATTTATGCTGTAATATCGTGCCGTAATAAGGTGGGGCGCTTAATATGTTTTTCGCGAAATACCCGGAGAGTAATTAATTTACATTCACGCCCGGTGAAGGAGGGAGGCACGGGGCAAAGGGAGAAACAAACGAGGTGTGGGATGGAGAAGGAGAATCAACAGCGGCGTGGCCACGACCACGACCCTCTCGTACATCGTCATTAATAATAATTGTAGAGTTAACAAAGGCGGGCCGAGGTGGAATTATTAAATCCGTCGAGATAGAAAATCTCCGTTGTTAGCCGGGCAGCATTTGGCCGATCTCGCCTTTCCTTTTCGTTTCTTTCGCCGGCTAACGAAAACCTACCACCCCTCCCCTCCCTCTGCTTCGCCTAATTCGCTTAATATCCTGCTCGCGGCCGTACCGGAGGCAACAAATCTTCGTGAAGCTCGCCGGATTCGTAACGATTCCGTATAATTCTTGTTTTCGTTCCTCTTTCGAGGTTCAAAGTGTCGCATAAATTATTTAAATCGTCGAAATCAACTTGTCCCGGGAACGATAATACCTCGCGGGAGGGTGTCTGGTTTCTCGACGAACAGTTTCGTTCGACTTCTCCGGAAGCTGACGGGTTCCTGAAGGAGACGCTTACTGACGCGGATAGGCGAAAGAAGCGGTTATCAATTTGACAGTGACGCTGTTAAGAGAGGAAGAAGGAGGTCCAGATGGCGTAGAAAAGAGAGAAGTCGCGGGCAGGGGTTGCGGAGGCATTCAATTTCCCTCTTCTCGCGGGCGGAGGGCGGCACACACCCTTCCGTTCGGAGCTGTCACTCTGCGAGAGTTATGGTCGCCGAATGAGTGGCTGGGGCGGGCCAAACGTCGCATAACTTACTTCTTCTTCTCTCGTTTCTCTGCTCTTTTCCAGGATGTCTATAAATACAGGGATCGAACTTGCCTACCGCTCTGCCGTCCGTCACTGGTCCCTTCGTTGTTCCTGCGGGATCCTTTCGCCGATAGGACGAGAAAAGGGGAACCGATATCAGCGTGTAAACGATCGTAATCGCTTGAGAATGTCGATCGATTTGTTACATTCTCGTTTACCTAGGGGTTGAGAGATCTTTTTTCTTTCCGGTAGAAGCGAGGGTCGTTTTTCAATGAAATTTGTTATCTATACGATTGGTATTTGATTTTCGGTGGAAACCTTGTTTTTTTTCAATTCAAGTTGATTAAGCGTTTCAGAGTAATCCAATTTCCGTCGAGGGATAGGAGTAAAGGGAATGCTATCTACGGTTTCGGTTGAGTCACGAGATACAAGTGGTCTGTCCAATCTCTCGCTTTATTTTTACTAACTACACTTGAATCACGAAGACTGGCGTGTTTGTTCGAATGTGTCCTGTAATCTGGCGCCTGTGTTTTCTTTTCTCCTGTCACTCCTTCACAACAAGGCTTTTCTCTAATCACTCTCTTAAATACCTCCTCCATAGTTCCCCCCTTCCCTTCCTGCCGCTCACGGTGTCTAAACAATCAATCTCTCGTTCCTCAGTTTCAACTTGTCTCGTGCTCCATTAAGCAAATGGTGTTTCTAAGTTCTATATACTTTATTTCCTTTAACGAAAAAATCTTTTAAAATAATGATTACGACGAAGAGAGGAACAGCGACTTGCAATCAACTACAGTGTCAAAAAAATTCGCCACTGTCGATATTTCCGTCAAAAAATGGGAGGGAAAAAAATATAAAAAAAGGTTCATAAATTCGTCAAAATACCGGTTCGGTCGGGTGTACGGTCCAGCGGTAAAGTAAGAACGATTACGCTGAAAGGATTTCGTTGTAAAATCGCGTAGCGCTGGCCAACGAGTTCCCGCCAGGGGGAAAGAAAGGAAAAAACCGGCGGCGAAGAAATTTCATATGGCAAAAACGGTGTTGTAAGCGCGCCGGTTCAACTCCCGGGAACAAGTGGCTCCATGTAGAGGAGTTAATTACCAGAAATAAGCAGCCGCCGAGTCGTAAAACTCGTACGAGGCCGCGACCTACGCTCGGAACCGGGCGTATATCTCGTTAAAATTTATTTACGTGGAAAATTCGTCTAGCGAATTAAGACTTGGTGGTGCTCGCGAAAAATGCGTCGTGTCGCTGCGACCGGTGGACAGCCTCTCGTCGGATATCTTCGCGGATAATAAGACAGCAAAATGGAAGTGACGAGTACGGATCAATATTTCGAAACAGAGAAGTTTGATTTTCGACTTTAGTCAGCTTTTTCAGAAACGACTCGCGAATACGATAGTATCGGAGGAACGAAAAAAAAAAAAAAAAATAAAAAATAAAAAGAAGATGAGAGAATTCTCGCCCCTAGGAATGAGAAATTTTACAGTGGTTATTAAAATCATTCGAATTCATTTTGAAAGTGTTAAAGAATGAATCTCTTAACCAGAGAAGATTAGTTGCGTCTCTTGCACGTAATCCAAATAGAACCCACCTTTTGAAGTTTCTTTCGATTTGTACAAAAGTAACTAACTGAAGTTAATTTGCCTGTAACTATCCTTAATTGTGTGATCGTAGGAATTTCTGATTTAAGAAATGGCTCGATCAACAGGGGTTAGAGAACGTATAATATAAACTTCCATTAAAAGAAACTTCTTCGTTATCCTACGCTTTGGATTCACATTCCACACAAACATCTCTTCTCATCCGCTCCTTCAACGACGATTCCACGAAACACCTCGACGTTATAATTAACGCCATGAGTCTTCCAAATAATTAAAGCCCTCGAATAGTCCCTGAAACTGTTTGTGTACCCAGGCGGTCGTGAATTTAAGATGTTGGAGGCAGTAAACGATCGTGATAGTAATTGACGCTCTCGTAGCTTGAGGAAACGGCTGTCGTTGGCCACCGTGTTCCGAAGAATCCAATCCTCCTCCGCGCACGGGTTTATCGAGCTCTCGCCACAAAATCGTGGACGCGTCCGTTCCTCTGCCACGGTTTCCCACTAAACGCTCGTATATTATCCTCGTATTCCCGAGAAGTCCGATTTCACGCGTTCGAGTAAACAGATCCGCTTTGATGGTCTCTCCCCCGTTGAAGGAGGCGGAGAGAGGATGATGCCCGTTTTTATCCGCACGACGACGGCTCGATCCGGTCGCGTGTTCCCGCACCGTAGCGAAAACCAGTTCAGACGTGTAATTTCGGGTCGTCGAAAATGTTTCTCGCGCCTCCGGACTGGTGATTGAAAAGCGTTTCTTGGTATCGTGCCACGGTGTATCGCAATTATCGCCGGGCCGCAACATCGTCCCGAGAAAAATACGACGTGCCTCCCTGTTTCGCCGCCTCGTAATCACGCGCCAGTTGTTTCGAGGCTGCGCACAGGCAACCTCATGCCTGTTCGAGACGTGTAATGAACGCTCGATGAACCGTACACGGTGTTCGCCCGAAAATAACGGCGCGAAACTCGCGGATATCATCTGACGATGGAACGTCCCGTTGAAAACATATGGTGGACTCTTGCCACGGTCCGCTCTTTTGATATACATCTGAGGTTTATGGCTCAAGTGCTTACTTGTACTGTTGTACTTCTTATGGCGATTGGCGGTACTTGTATGGCGATTGTCGCGGTTCAAGTACGTCTAAGAGTGTTTAATCGCTTGCATCGAGATTATAAGATACGTGTAAATACCTCGAAGGCATGCATACGTATAAATATCTTTTGTTCTCTTCTATTCTAAAACCGGAATTTCGTTGTTTTAAATTATTGAATTTTGTAATTGATTGCCATTTTCCAATTTAATTTGCCACTTGGGGAGAAATCAATCGTTTCGATGTTATGGTATAATGATATGAACCATTCAGAAGCTACACTGATCGACTCTGTAAATTAAAAAATACAAGAAAGCGATGATGTTAAGAATACTTTTTTTGAAATTTACTATTATTCATTGATGAACGAACTTATGGAATCGAGTCATTTGTTTCTCGACAATCAATTATCAATGGTATAATGAAATTAAGAAATTGAAAAAAGGTGGAGTGGATCAGTTTAGCTTAGAAGAGGCTTGTTATATTAATAATGGCTCAGTGATAAACAATCAAATTAGATTAAATTTATAAAAGAAGAAAAAGGAATTTTACCGAACAGAGATGTACGACTAATAGTACAAAACAAACATGCTAATAATTTTGCTAGAATGCTACTATGCACGAGCACAAAGGAACGTGTTCAAATTAATATTATGATTGTTCCGAACAATTAAAGCGTTCGTGCAGTAATCACACCCTCCTTCAGAGCGAAAATACGCGTGGAACGAATACGGACGTGTATATAATCAAAGCAATTTCCTTTGTTTGCAGCACAATGCATCGCACCCCTAGGGATGGAATCTGGTGCGATTCCCGATGCAGACATCACAGCGAGTTCGAGTTTCGATAGCGGAAACGTCGGGCCACATCACGGCCGGTGAGTGAATTACCGTGTATTACCGTCTCGTTTATAGAACACATTATGCAGATGCGATGCAATACACATTCGGAAATATGATAAAATTAACCCCTTTGTGCGCTGCGCCTGGCCAACAGAGATGCAATTTCCCGAAATCAGTGCGCTTCGTTAGGCGATCTATTCGGGGATGATTTGTAGCGATCTACACGAAGAAAGATTCTATTACGATCCACGAGAGAATTTGAAAATTGTTTTGATATTAGCATGCATGATATTACACGAAATTTCATCAAGACTGAAAAACTTTCATTGAAATATTTATCTCGATATGTGGCATGCTGACTCTTCGGACAATGTTATTTTCTCCTTATTTTTCGCTATATAGCTGCATCTTCTCTAGTCGACGAATAAGACGAATGCGTAATATTAAACGAGTCGCTGGGAAGCCATATTGGCCAACTCAACGCTTTTAGAAAATTTTTCAATTATCCAGGTAGACGAGTAGCGTTTAACTTTCCAGGGTACAATATAACGTCCTTTTACAAAAATAATTAGTCTGTTGCTAAATATATGAAGCTTCTGAGTGAAATTTCCGAGCAGTTAAAATGGGAATAATGATCAGAAATGGTAAAACAAAATTAGCCTGTAATCATCCTTCTGAAAGGATGCTAGCCGTACCTAGGCGTGAAGAACCAGAGACTTAATTACCAGAGACAAGAATTACTCAGCTAAATGAAATTTGTTTTTACGCTCTGAATTCTACCTAAAATTACGCGACCTACATTTCAGATTCCACGCTGAATCTTCCCAGTGAGTCATCTAATAACATTGTCTTCCGAAATCACGTCTGAAGCCGATCGGGTATAATTCACTATGAAATTTGTCAATGAGATAAATAATATAGATGCGTTTTTTTTTCCGGACGCAAAGGATTTATCAAGCGGGTTGATGGACAGCTTAAAACGCGATGCAGATTGATGCGCGAGCGCGATTGTGCGGCGGAGAGTTTGACGACAGAAAAAGAAAACGAGTCGTCGCTCGTGCGGCACGATAACATTTCTGACTGTGAATGCTTTCTACGGCTTAAACGGATGATCCTCTTCCTGTCCGTCATCCTGTCTACGGCCGAGATAGCTCACGATCGGGACTCGACCCCGGTCACCGTATTAATCACCAACTACTAAACTGCACGTCTAATTCGGCCTTCAAGCCGCAATGAGGATTAATGACGCGGGATGTCCCGCATGCACGGCCATTTGTATCGAACGTTCCGAAGCTCTTAGACATCGTTAACGTGGCCTCCGCGTATTCCTTTGATTATACGTGCCAGCTAATTACCATTCCAAAGAGAGGATTCCACCGGCTTTGCCAGATATAGACAGAATGCCCGAATTACGATGCTGCGGGACAAGGACCACCAGCGATGTTAACAAACCGAGGCTCGCGAATCGTTTAACCAAAGACGAAATCCTTTACGGGAATCTTAACGATCATCCACGACGTCATCTGAAATCGTTATCGAGTCGTTTCACGAAGCATAACTTTGCACTGAAAAATGTCGAGAATAGAAGATTAATTAAAGATAACATACGACGGTTGTCTTCGGCTTAGGAATGATTTTTTAGGAAATTAAAAATTTGCGTTTTCTAGAAATATGAATTTCGAGAATTTCACGGAGGGTAAATTTGCGTTAAAAGATCCGCAGAGTATGCAATTAATTAAGGCTAATATACGACAGATATTTTAGACTTGGAAGTAATTTCCTTATGGAAATAAAAATTTGTATTTTCTGAAAAGATGAGAGTATTATAGCGAATAAAGGGTGACAGAAATTCATAAGCAGAATATCAAAATATTTTATAAGATTCTTGTGAAAGAGATGGGAAATAGGATTCTCAAGAAAAACGAAAAGAGGATGAGTTTGCTAGTTTTGTCCGTTTTACGTGCATCCTATTCAAAGAAGAAATATTTTATTAACGCGAGTGACATTTACGAACTTCTTTGATAGCGATGGGTGGTCCCTGGCTTTTAAGCGTCACCGTGGGATTCAGAGAAACACGACGAGGAGGCGTGAACATGTTTATGGTCCGGGGAATTTCGTTGAAAAGCTGCATTAATGCCAGTACGATAATTGGATGTTTAACGTGTAAGAAGGTATCTGCGACGATTCCTTTTTTTTCTCTATTTCCTCCTTTTTTCTTTTTATTTCGGCCATGATATAAAGCAAGGAAAGCCTTTTCGATGCAATACCGATATCGTCGCTTGTGCACACACTCTTTACCGGTAGAGACCGTCTAGACCTTCTTCTACGGCACTTCCATGGCTTCCTGATACTGCGGGCTTCCCGGTGAATACCCTATTTACCCCATACGACTCCCGTTTACCCTAAAATACGCGAATCTAACTCGTATTACGTGTACATGGTTTGCCTTTTCGAGACGTCCTCGTGAAACGTACGTACATTTCGATCTCGAATATTTCTGCCTGCCCCATGGACCTTTACATTCCCATACATTTCGCCGCAGGAACTCTTACAAATTCTAACCGATTTATTGGGGAATTATCGGATGAAATAATCGTCTAATTTAAAAAAAAATATTTTACCTACAGATATATCTATGCACTTCGAACTGCATATTTGACGATGACAATATAAAACTAATTAGCTGACACTAATCTCTAGCTCTATTTCGCATGTTCCCGAATCGTCTTGATTAAGCGTCTCCAACTAATTTCTTGATTATACGATTATACGATTATGTTATTTCTTAAACATGATCTTGAATCTTTACGGATATTTTACTTTTTAATTGCTGCAGAATTATTTTAAATCCCTTGTTCTGGATGATATTATTTAAAAATGTAATCTTTTCATTTCCTTTATTCGAGGAAAAGAATCCAGAATGAAAGACCCAAAGAAACATATTCACTTTCCTTTCATCCACTTTCCGAGAGGATCGCAAACCTCACGTACGAAAACGTAATCCAAAACCCTGGTCGCTCTCCGGGAGCAAACAACAAAAAGCTAGGAGCCTGGTAAACTTCGCAAGGAACGAAAAAGAAATCCGACGCGTGTAAATAAGAGAGCAAGCACGGCTCCCAACCTCCGAGTACCCGTCGTTTGTCTTCGCGTTCGTGCGCGGCTGGTTCGCGTGCGCGGCTCGAGTACAACGTCGCTCCGGGTCCAGGCTCGGCACGTTCGCGAAAGAACGTTTTCATCGGGGCGATCCAAGGTGGATCAGCGAGATCGCGAAGAGAGAACTAGCTGCGGAAGTTGGTTTCTTCTTGTCGCCGGGAGCAACAAATCATGGTCGAGAATCCGGACGGATAGTAAGTTCTCTTTTTCGAAGAAGAGCTTCGAGAAGTATCTCGCCGCTGGCTCGCGTTCGACAAACCATTCCTCTCGATAATCGACCCGTTCGTCTCAGCGGTGTCGCGCTTTCGACGATTTCGCCGACGTGGCTCGAACCGTTCTCGCGGCTAAAGTCCGCGTAATCGTCCGGCTAGAGATTTATCGCGGGAGCCGGGTGGCACGAGCGAAGCCGCGGAATGTCTTTGATGCCCTGAACTGTATCAAAGTGGCAGCCAAGGCAGTTCGAGCTCACTTAATGGGCTATGAGTTATGGTCTTTCGCTGTGCTGGATGTATACTCTCCCTCTTTCGCGCCTGCCCTCCGCGCCTTCCTATTTACCTTGCTGATGCTTCTCCTCTTTCCTTCCTTGCCCTCCTTCTTCGCTCTCTCGCTCATCCGTCTGTGTACTCCCTTTTATCCCCGGCTCGTTCTTTTCGACGACGCACCCACAGTTTCTTCGTTCTCCTCTACGAAAGAGGGGTTCGTTCACTCCTTCAGGGACAAGGCCGCTTTTGCCGGGGCCCCGCGTCAAAGCGACGCTCAAAATTCTGACGTTGCAGAGAGGCTGCCACGACAGCCTCACCTCTTTATTGCGAATACTTTCGCCGACGTATATAACTCTGGACCCCGGTGAATTCGTTCGGCTCGGCCTACTCTTCTGGTTGCTCGCGCTCTTCCCTCTGCTTCCGTTCGCGTTCCCAACCGTTCGAGACACCGGCGGCTTCTTTGCGCGCTTTGGGGCGGTGCTGTTCGAATGTAATCTTGGCCCGAGAAGGCCTGCCGGCGAGAAACAGAGACTTCTCGTTTTTTATTGTTGAAATTGAGTTTCAAAGTGACTAGCGAGGGAACGTGTTTGTTGCTCGCGTCAAAGGTGAAACACGGGAAGTTCGATTTTGGGGAAAGGTAAACGCAGCGAACGGTTGCGCTTGTAGGGTAAACTTAGCCTAACTACTTTCTCTGCAAACTGTGCGAGAAATATAGGAAATTCAACAACTGTGTTCTTCTTTCGTTTAACGCGTCTTTCTACGAGACGATTTTTAATCTGTTGGAAAGCTTGGCATTTTATAAGCCTTGCTAGAGAAACGAATATTTCCTCCAAGTTTGAATTCTTTTCTCAAAGCTCTAATTGTGTCGTAATTGTAATTCCAACCAAAGGATTCACAAATCTCGTGAGAAGTTGCTTGGGTATTCTAAAATATGTATAAGAAAGAATCAGCATCAGACGTCTAATTTTAGTAATGATTAAAATAAACAAATTACATTAACATACAAACACTTGCTGATTTAATATGCTTCGTGCGATCCAAAATAAGAGAAGATAGATCAATTATCAACGACCCTTAAAAGGATGAATTTCTTTCCTCGTTATTCATAAAAATACCTGTCGTAAGAGTATTAATCCCCTTGAATGTTTGATCGATTCACCAAAGACTAAAATTCTTTACAAAAGACATCTTTTTTATTTTACACCTCTGTTTAATTAGCACCTGAAAAGCGCCATACAGAACAAAACAGCGATGAACAGTTAACAAAAACAACAACAATGGTCAAGTGAGACGTTTCTGATCGTCGACCGAATACAAATGTATACGTACTCGTGAATTCCTTTCGATTTTCTTGGCGATCGAATCGGTGCCAACATTCCTCTCTGCGCGCGTTTTTCACGACAATCACGGACTCTCTATACCAGTCTATAGAGAAGAAAGGGAGCTTTTTAATGCCGCAGACGAAAGGTATGTGCGAATACAATTATTAGCCGGCTCTCGAAGAGTGGCTTCCCCGTTCTCTGGCGTACTCGCTCCAGCTCATCTTTAATTCATGCCATCCAGTGGCTCGACTCGATCGATAAATTATAATTTCACCCCGTATCGGCCCGGCAGAGGTGACGGTTATCCGTCAGCTACCGGCTGGATCACGTATTTATACGATTTCCTTTCCCGCGACGATGTAACATTTCCGATTATACCGTCATCCTCTCTTTACCCGCCGCCTTATCGCTAGATTCTTATCGGCACGTCAATTGCGACTTGCAACGTTCGCATACGATTGTGCGAATACTGCGACGAAAAGGCGTCGTGAATATGTACGATGTGTGTACCGGGGACTCGATTCACTGTAATTGCCAACTTTGCGAAAACCCGCAGGCTACCTGCAAACGTTGAACGCTATTTGCGCGAAATGAGTGGATGTCTCAGGCGTCTGATAAATATTTTGTACATATTACGATCATTTACATAATATATTAATTTTATCTCATGGAAATTTATCGGTTCGCGTGGTTGTATTTTTAATAAGAGCGTTTATGGATATAACCATCATCTGCGTACGTTACGCTTATTTCTTTTTTTTAATTTTAGAATTTATGGATCCTTGTGTGCCTTTCTTTAAAAAGAACATTTACGGACACCACGATCATCCGCATACGTCGTTCTGATTTTTTTGATACCTGAAAATTTATGAGTTCGCGTTTGACGTTTAACAAGGATATTTAATATTTATGGATCATCACAATTATACGTTATCTTTATTTTTTTACAACTTGAGAATTTATGGGCTCGTGGTTGTTATCTATAAAAAAAAAAGGCGCTTCGCATTTATGGATATCACAATTACTCGTACGTGTTCTCTTCGCTTTTCGAAAACTCGAAAACTACCAGTTCGTGGTAACTGTTCAAACGGACGTATCACTATACGTATCACGATCACCTGCATACTTCGTCGTCATCCTATGAAACATGAACATTTTCCAATTCCTGGTTGTCGTGAAAAAACAGCATGGAAAGGTAAAACCGAGGGAAAGTAGCACGTCGAATAGTTCAAATATCAATTACGTTACTTAAACATTGCGACGTCGGTTCTCCGTGTACATAGCCCATATTCGTGGCATGAAAATTAAGTTACACACCGAAATTCCCAAAGAGACTTAGAAAAAGTCTCCTGTTTTCCTACAATCTACATCGAGCACAGTTTCCCCGGAAATGATTCGGCGTTCTCGTTTCCCTGGATTAAAGAAAAAAGCTGGAAATTTTTACCTTGCAAGGAAAGGGAGACAACGAGGACGCATGAGAAACAGGGAGAAGGGATAGAAAAAAAGGAAAAGAGAGAAGAAACAGGAGGCTGGTAATCTCAGAGCAAATATTTACTCTTGCAGGTTGAGGCAAGAGAGCCACGGAGGTGCCTGGTGTCCAAAGCAGCAGATCACGACGGAACCACGCGAGTGGTTGGAAATCGATCTTCACACGGTCCACATGATCACTGCCACCGGCACTCAGGGACGCTTTGGCAACGGCCAAGGTGTCGAATACTCGGAGGCGTACATGCTGGAGTATTGGAGGCCGAAGCTTGGCAAGTGGGTTCGATACAGGGATGTTCGGGGCGAGGAGGTAAGTAATCGTGTCGTTTCAAAGGTGTCGCGATAATTGGCCGGCTTACAAGCGTCGAGAGGTGTCGATCGCGCTTTCTATTAGGCGAGTGTCTAAGCAGCTTTCGCGTTACATCGAAAGAAGTATCCGGGAAAGAGAAAACGAAAGTACGAAGTTCCGAACGGGAAAAGGAGAAAAGTATATCTCTGGTCCGTTTTTAGAAGACAGTTATAAACTGTCGCGTGCTGTCGGAAGTCGGCAATCGTACAGTTCCTAGTCTTTCCGGCAAGCCGGTCGATTAAATGCACGAGTAGAGAATTGACGTTGAGTTGAGAGAAATTTACGATGGGACGTTTGTTGCCCGACAGGAAATAGAGAAATCTACTTAGGTCAATGAACAAAGATAAGTTCGGTGGTTTCTGTGATTTTGTTCGAATCCGTGCATTTCGATGAAGTTGATAGTGTATGGTGAAATGGACGGAAAAATGATATTAGAACCTCTACCCCGTTCGTTCAGAATTCGTCGAATACAACTTTCCAATTGCGTTTCAATATCTATTGATGATCGATCTTTATCTTTATTTTTGGTATCTTACATTCCAAGGCGCGTGTGACGCGAATGATATAACACACTCGTAACGAAATAACTAGGAAATAAAGGCAACGAAAGATGTTCAATTTGTACTGGAAATTAGCCAGCATCCTAATACTTACGGCAGACAGTATACGTCTTGCTCAGCGCGATTCCTAATTCTATTCTCTTACGCTCTCAAATAATAAAAAAAAAGAACTCTTTCGCGTGAAACCTAGCGACGCCTTCTAACAGCTCTCGAAGAGCAACGCGTAAGGAGCAGAGACTGAGAGGTCGGTTAACGATCGATACGCGTGTTTGGCATTCGCGGTCATGGGAGCCGCGTACACGGTACACAAGAGGCGCATAATTCAATTGAATTAACCGGTCGCAACGATTCGGCGGCGGGACGAGATCCGCGCGAGAGGTCGCGCGCAAGCGGAACCGCGGTGGTTAAATTTAGTCGGCGCGCGAGTATACGCGTAAAACGAGCAGAACAGCGTGGATTATTGGGAATGATTTGTGGCGGTTGTCCGCGGGTCCATGTGTAGACAGTGCGCCGGGCCCTGGTAACTAAACCGTGACGTTAACAAGACGTAAATCTCGGACGCAATATGCTCCGCCTTGAAAATGGTCCCACGGTTCTGCTTCGATGGCAATTTACTAGAATAGATCGGTAACCGTGAACTCGGCGACTTTAATTAGCAACACTCGACAATAGAAGGCGGCGGTCGTTCATTTATTACCAGCACGAGAAACATAGGTATGTCCTCTACCGCGTTACTCGTTCGAGAATCCCGCGAATTCAACGGGCGGAGAGAAGAGGAGAACCGGGTTGACGTCGATGAATGAACTGTCCTTCGCGCGTACCGGCCACGCGTCTGCCAGGAATTCCGACCGTTGACGTGGGTGTTATAAGTCTGCGCTGCATGCGAAACGTATATTATATTCGCCACATGCTTGGAATGTTTTCGAGCAACACAGGAAGATACGTCCTTTTAATATACGCGAGTGTACGTGTTTCTTTGGTTCTGGAAAAAATTTCTTTGTTATCAGTTGTTAAGCAGAGAAATATATTTTTCTGTCGTTGGTTTTGCAAAGGAGTACATTAAAATGGAGGTTGCAAAATAAATATATCGTCTAGTCGAGTACCACGTTACGAGTATGGAATACCAAATGCGAAGGAGTTAACCAGGTCGCGTTTTAACTAGAAATTTTAATGACCACGGAATTACAAATGAATTTCGATTATTTGTAATGTAAATATGATATATTTAAAATTCTGAATAGAGAAATTATTATGTCGGAAGGATCGACGATCAGGTAATAATTCTACGGTTACCCGGTTAAGAGTCCGTCCACGTCCTTCGCAAGAAAAGAAACATTCTCGACATAGATCTCGATTGAAGAAAAAGTAGTCGAAGCGATTCATTGAAGTTGCGAAGTTAACCACCGGTAGCCTACTCCACGTTGGTACGGAATAAATACAAGCCAGCTGGAACTTAGTGACATTGTTTTCAGTTGTGCGATTTATCATCGTCGTTGGAAAGCCGGTGGAAAAGGAGGAAACGACTAGGTGGTTCCGGAAAGAACGTCCTCTATTTCGTGATATTTGTTCTGAAGAGCGACGGGAGGACCGATATAAGTCATTTCGCCCTGTCGACGATAACATTATTTTCGAGCCGCGTGTTCTTATTTTATTTTCTGACGAATAAGACGCGGACGTTTATTCCGACTGGTCGTGATTCTCGGGAACAGCAAACGGACGAAAGGCGGAGAAGGGACGAAGGGGGGGGGGGAGGATGAAAAGCCAGGGAAGGAAGAGAAAAAAAATTGAAAGATGAAAAAGAAGAAAGGAAAGAAGGAGGTGAACGTCCAGTCGACGAGGTGGATTTCCTTGGAAGTTAGTACGTAGAGAGGGTGCTTCGAGCTTATTTGTATAGGAGGGTGGATCAATAAAACGAGGGAAGGGAAAGTCGTCGCGTGCTTGCTCGCGGGTCAGACGATTTCGACTCACCTACATAGGCGTACATAGCTTGAATAGCCGACGTCGATCGAACCTACCAAGCCGCGCATCGCACGAAGGTCGAACTCGACGAAATTTAACCACCCTTATTCAACCATCGCTACTCCATTTACATGCCGCGGCGAGCGAACCTTCCAGGCACCGAGAATATTTTTCTCTCGGAAAAGGAACTTTCTGGCACGCACTTTCTTCTTGTTAACAGGGTGTTGGAAAAGGCAGTGAAAGTGTTCGTGGAAGAAAAACTGCCGTTCTCTTGTACCTGTCAAGTTTTTTCCCTTCGAACTTTCTGCCTCCGGCCGCTGTATAATGACAGATTTCTTTCATGTTCAACGTTAAAATGATCTTGGTAGTCTATAGTAATACAATGGTTTATATCGTTCATATTCATATTGTCATAATTTGAGGAGATGACTATAACTACAAGAAAGAATAGATTGTGATCGCAAGCTCGTTTGTTTTCAACGTGCGCGAAACATTGTTCCATTGTGTGATAATTCCACGAAACATAAACCGTAGTGTAATAACTGTGGTACCGCAGTAACGTAATGATTGTAAGTGCATTTCTAAAACTTCTACGTATTCGCGAAAGTATCGAATTATCTTAATTAGATAAACGATTGGATTCTGAAAGTATTCGATATTTGTAATATTTGTGTTACGACTTAACAATCGATACGTTGATACGTTTAAGCATCTGAAATTATTCTTTCAAAGCAAAGAATAAGAACACAACTCGAGCACTATTCTCTTTTTGTTACTTAGTTAATGCCAACACTTGTCACAGCCACGGAATTTACGCTGTCGAAGATTAGTTATAAATCATGATCGCTTCCACTGATTTCCACTGATTCTTGTTTTCGTTTAATCTGTGCCATAAACAGTTCAATTAAGCGAGGCCGGCATGCGACGACCGCGAGCCAGCAAACCGGTTGAAAAAAGTGAAAGGAAATTGAGATTCTCGCGTATAGACGACGACGGTTCTTCGTAGAAGCGTGCTCGCCGGGGAAAAAGTCGTTCGTTGAAGCCAGATTCGTTAGAGCGGCTCGGAAACAGGTACCGATTCGAAACGAAACGGCCCACCCAACGAAACTCCGAGAGTAACGCGCCCTCTCGTTGTTACCGGGAATAAATCTGCAGAAATTCGTGTCTCTTTCGTCCTGCTGCGAGAGGCCTGTTCTCCGCTTAATTACACAACGATACTCGGCTTATCCAACGAATAATCTCTCGTAACAGCTCAGCCAGGATCAAGCAACGTCGGTGGTACCGCCGTAGTGTGCGGTTGTCAACGACTCGACCACTTTACAATCCGAATGAAAGGCGAGAAAAAAGGCGAAAAACCGGCGGGATGCGTCTAATATTTTTCAACGATCGCATTTGGCGGGACAGAGATAACCAACCGGGCATAAATTATTTCGTTGATCCCTCGCGCAAACTTCTTGCCGTGTAAGCGAGCCAGTCGTTCCTGTGAAATATCGTTCGCCGGTATTTTCTGTCTCGAGTGAAATTTCGCGCGTCGATTTAGCGAGTGTCATAGGTTATGACTGATAAATGAGAAGACGATAAATTTGAACGAGGAAGGACACGAGCGAGAGACGTGAAAAATTGGAGACTGGAAACAACTTCTTTCCCGATGAGTCACAAACTTTCGACTGTATATCTCAATGAGCTCAGAAGTATTATCTCGTTTAGGGATTAATAGGATTAAAGGTCTGAATATTCCAAGCGCTGGTACATTAGGAAATATTGATGCGGGCTTATAGATCTTCGTGAAAAGAACAAACAGGTTTTACCAACACATACACGGGTTTTTTATCTATCGTAATTAATATCGTACATCAGGAACGTTCTCGACGCAGCCATGTTTTCAAATTCATAAGAGATACCACTTCCTTTGAAGTACATAGATATGTTCGCAAATCTCCATTTCATTAGACGCGGCTGCGGATGCTCTCGAGGATCCAGGAGGTCGTTGGACCTGTTTTGCGAGTACATGACGCATCAGGAAAATTCGTGAGGTTATACCTCGGACCACCCGTCGCGTATATCCGTCTAATTAAACCGTCAGACAGCTTATCCGTCACGATCTTTCTCGACGACACAGTGCCATCAACGGTGCTTCTATTCGGTGGCGGGCTACCGTTGACGATTCGAGATTAAGAGGCGCGGAAACATTAACATAAAATGGGCGTTGGTAGCGCGCCACGCCCTACGAGTCTTCTTCGTACCACGCTCGGAATTTGTGTACGAAAAGTCCCACCAAAACGCTTTTGGAACCGAAACGATGTTACTCCTTCTTACCTATTCTTTTTTCTCTCTCCGTTTGCTTGTTTTTTTTCCTTTTTTTTTCATTTTTAGAGAAGTAAGATGGTTTAGGCGGCGCGGAAATGTCTTTGAGTGGAGTGGCGAAGCGTTGCGCGCGTGGGCGCGCAGATAAATATCGAGATTACTTATTTTTCTTGGTTGGACGAGTCGGCGGCTCGTAAATGCCGTCGTATTTTCACCGTCGCGCCTTTCGTTCCCGCGGCGACGATCACACGCCTCGGCTTTTCTCGGAATAAACTGAAAATTTGTGGCACCCCTTTCGCGGATCGTCAGAGCCGATTAAAAGCGAACGCGAGAGGCCTTTGATTGCGTTCGATCTCGAGGTGATGGGGATTTATTGGCGTTATCGGATCGTTTGATGAGCAGCCTGCTCCTTTTAACTTTGATGTCTGGTATGTTTTTGCTGGTAACCGGATGGTGGAAATATTTTTGTTACTGGAACTGACGTTTGAGGGATTTATCGGTGTTGGAAGTGAGGCAGATGTCTTATCTATTGTTTCATGTTAGCTGCTTTGTGTTGGATCATTCTGAAAGCTTCCGCTGTATTTCACTTTCAGGCAACGTACGCATGAACATATTGCAAGCATTTATACTTACAAATATCGTTAGACATATTATGTATATCATTACGTTTATAGTAATTCGCAATTTTTCATCTAAAACAGTGGCCAAATGATTTTTTGTTCAAAGAGCAAACAACGAGGAATTACATCAACTGTGTTTCACTTCATCCCTTATATTCTTCCAATTTATCACCAACAAACTTTGTCTTCTTCTTCTTCATTCGACAATTTCCTCGCGCAAACACGATTTAGAATATACGAGGATATTGAAAGTGTCTTTTCATAGTCCCTTCCCCTAATAGATTCCGATTGCTATCTACTCGAAGTTAACATATTGCTAGAAAATGTGCGAAATACCAAAAATGATCAATTTCAAAACGTTTAGAAAATTGACGACTTACAATTTCCGAGGATTTTATCGTTCCTCAAATTACAATATCCTCGTGTCTGCTAAAATTTAGCGAGCTTGAAACAGCAGTTGCACAAGAAGCCTGATGCTTCCGATAGAACGTTTGTCTACCGTATCTCGTATTTCCTGCAACGAGCGTGCTTTTCCAATTCGCAAGCGGAGCCACGATCGTGGCGAAGGAAACACGATTAAAAGATGATCGTCGACCACGCGGACCGGCACGTTCTGCGGCGTGGCGGTCCGGTAATTGGGAGACCCGGTGGCTGACACCGTTTTATTCGCGCTCGTTATTCCCTCCGCGACTTTCTAGCTGATGTTTGGCGCATCGAAACGAAATACAATGAGCCGACACGCGTGAAATTCCGGCTGGCGTCGCGCCGCGGACAACGTTTCGTTTCGACTTCGTTATAGCGGCTTAATGAGCACGCCCGTGCTCGTTAAGGGGCCGAAATATACGGCCGTAAACGGAACGCTTCTGAAAGAAATCTAATCCGAATAAAAAATATTCGTCGACGATCGTGGACGTTGAAATTTTGATAACGCAACGGTTACGTTTCACCTTGTTGAAATTGTACCTGCTAAATGTTGCAAGCAACAGATAGGAGATAACGTATGAATTTGTGTGAACTTAAGGCTTGCGCTTTATTAGTTGGTAATTATTGAAAATCGTACTTTTAAAGGAAAGTCAACGTAGAATTACTTAAAGTTTCAGGGAGAGCTTCGTTATAATTCAGAAGATTATAGCAGGTGAGATAATCCTAGTTCAAAAAATGCTTGTCTCGATCATTATGATCCTTACTGTAAATATCAAATCGTAGAAAGAATGTTTGACGTTAGATTTGTAAGTTTTCAAAGTTAAGATTGAAATTATTTTCTGAACTCAGGTATCTCTGCTAGGCATAAGCGACATTTTCAAGACAAGTTGAAGTGGGTTGCGAAACAATCGTGAAAAGAATTCTTCGAGCACAGCCAATTAAGCCAATGAAAGGAATGAAAATCGGAGAGCCTTTCTTCTTCTCTTCGTTTCATATCGAAATACATTGGCCGAGTATCGAAAGCTTCGCGTTCGATTATTTCTCCAATGAATCTTAGAATGTCTTAATTTTTATCAAGACCTAGACCTAAGTAAACCTAAAACTCGCTGCAAGGTTTTTCACCATTTTAAGATTCCACAGCTAACGATATTTCAGAACCTCTTGAACCTGGAAATTCTTTTAGAAAGCGGTGAAATGCTTGGAGGAACGTCGGTAGAAATGTCGTGGGCGTTCCTGGGTGCCGCGATTTCTCGTTTCACGCGTTCTCAGACGGAACAACGCACCTTCTATTCTGTCGGCGGAGCGCGAGCTGGAAGGCCCAGGCGTTTGTATCGCAACGGAGGATCGAGAATTTCTCGTGCAGCATCGTCGAGGGTCGTCCCTTCGAAACAAAGGACCTCTTATTTTCCACTTACGAGCTTGACAGCGGCACTCGACTCCACGAGTATGATATTCTCACGTATGCCCGGTTACGTGACCGTGGTTCATCGCGGTCGTGATCCCGACAGGTGTATACGCATACTATTTGAATCTTCATTATCGATACGATCGCCGATAGTTTATGGTATTTTAATGATACGGCCCCGAGAGCCGAATCCGTAATTCCACCAAGTATATCCATGGATTCCGTACGGTTCTACCCACCGCACCGGATGAATTATTCAACAGATATCCCTCGAGCGACTTTATGTCAGGTGTTAATAATGATCTTCCTTTCTGATACGAATATATCCAAGTTTTCAGCCGCTAAATTTTCAGTCACGCGTAATTTAACCATCTCAGAATTTTGACGAGTGAATTGCCTTTCCTTTAATAATTATCGAGACTCGTGACAGAGGTTCAGACATGAATAGACTTGACACGTTCCTATTATATGTTTGAAATTAATACTTTTATGTTGCAATTTGTCCCCTTCGACGGTTTTATTAACATCCGTAGGATGTTTTTTACAAATCCTATAATTTCATTGGGATACAGAAAGTTGCAAGTAGATAAGGCTGAAAGAGTTCGCATGTTCGCAAAGAGGAATACTGAATTACCATATTGATACATGACTATAAAGATACCAAGCGTGTAGATATCGAAATATTATCGAAACATTACGATCAATGGAGTGGTCGAAATTACCAACTTATAATTTTCCATAGAAATTTTATACATTTACATCGATACATTTCTAAGGATCTGAACGATTTTTGTTAAAGCGTATACATAAAACATTTCACAATAATTTCTTTAGGGCAATTTTTACACTTCGATAATCAGCTAGCTTCGGCGTTAACAATCAATATTTCAATTCACCAAATAATAAGAGAAATAAGACTTAAGACTTTCCGAACGGAACGTATCTAAACTATCGATGAATGGTTTGTCACAGGTGATCAAAGGGAACACGAACACCTACCTGGAGTCGAAGCACGAACTGGAGCCACCGATGTGGGCGAGTAAAGTTCGCTTCTGGCCGTACAGTTATCATCGTCGCACCGTTTGCATGCGGGTGGAGCTATACGGTTGCCCGTGGAACGATGGGATCGTGTCGTACTCGATGCCACAGGGCGACAAACGTGGCAACTGGGAGTTCTTCGACGCGACTTACGACGGTTACTGGGACGGACAGCTTCTACGTGGCCTGGGACAGCTGACGGACGGCAAGATCGGGCCGGATAACTTCAAGATGAGTTATTACGATTTCGATAGAGGTCAGGGATGGGTCGGCTGGAGAAACGACACCAGATCCGGTCATCCTCTCGAGATCAAGTTCGAGTTCGACCACGTGAGGGAATTCTCCGCCGTGCACATATTCTGCAACAATCAGTTTACCAAGGATGTACAGGTAAACTTTGCGAAACTTTGTCAAGTTAGTTCTAGATAATACCGAACGAGCTTTTTGTGTAGAAAGATATGAATTCATCGGAGGCTAATGTTATGTAAATGTAATTTTGGTTTGTAAGTTCTTTTTGTGAAAGTGCATTATTGAATTTTATTTCTTGACGTTACACATGTGAAAGGAATTAAGATTTATTCGATATTTCTTTGGTCATTGTTTCTTCATTCTAATCTTACAATTTTATAAGGTTTTCTTCCTTTAGAAACATAAATCTATGTTTTGTATCTCTAACTTACACGTATAGTGGACTCTTGTAAAATATCTAGCAAGTACTATAATCGTGTTTTAATCATTATGCGAAGATGAACGTAGAAACTGAGTTTTTCGGTAAATATGACACAGTCGATAAAGATATGGATTTACTTAAAAGTCAAGTAATGTCATAATTAATAGAACATTGTCAGCCTCGGCATTTTTTTCTTTTTTTTTTTTTTTTTGAATATTACATAATAAGATAGAATAAGGAAAGATGGAGTCTAACTTTGATTAAATGATTATTGACGAAGTTAAAAAGTTCGGGGTGGGTAACCAGTGCAATGCAGGTTGATCCAGCCTCGTGATTTCGATAGCAGAGCAAAAGGAAGAGGCAGAAGGGAAACCGGGTAGGAGAAACCAGAGCCTTCCCCAACGTTTGCGGGTCGTGATCCCCACGAACGAACCCTCGGGCAAATTTTTGGCCCGGAGAACAGTCACGTATTTATGTTCCACAACTTGCAGAGCCAAAGTCACGCTCTTCGGCGTTTGTTAGCCTGTACCGGTAGCGCTTTCATTACGTAATATTCTCCATCCTCGTTATTTCATCGAGCAACGTACGATAAATTTGCCTGTACTTTCACCTTAAAAGATAAAACAAAGAAAAGAGAAGAGAAAATGAAAAAAAAACGAAGAATCCGCTTCCCGATCCGTCTACTTTAAATTTTAATATTTTGATTCGTTCCCGTTATCGATACTCCCGCCCGACGATGGAATTTCCAGCGTAATCCCTTTACCGGCGATCTCTTTGAACGCAAGTCCGGCCGCGTTATTTTCAAATTTCCTCTATGATCGTTCACCGAATATCCGCGAAAACGCGTGAAAAAAAAGAGCAAGAGGGCGGATAGATACGAGCACGACAGGGAGGAAATTGGAAGGGCCCGGGTCGGTGACTCGCCAACGCGCGACCAGACCTACGATACAGAAGGGTGAGGGAGAAAAAAATATAGCGACGAAAACTAGACGTCGAATAGGAAAGAAAAGAGACTGAACTAGACGCGTTACGGATAAGAGAGAGAGAGATAGAGCAAAATAAGAGAGACAAGTGATAAGAGGAGAAGAAACAGGACAGACAATCGCGGCGAAATGCGCATTTCGCGAAGATCCAACGCCTGCCTTAAAATCGCACCCTGGAGGAGTAACGCGAAAGGGGAAAGAAAGAAATGATGGCGTACGCCATGAAATCCAGTTTTCGCGTTGAAGTCAAGGTCGGACGTAGGATGGGTAACGAGGCGTAACAACGGTTGGCCCCTGGCTTCGGTTGAAGCGGATGAAAGGAGAGAAAGAGGAAACGAGCCGCGCGATTTTACACAGGGTGGTAACAACGGGCGGGCGGTGGCCACAACCGAATTTCTGCTGGCGCTCGCTGGCGATAGTAGCGGGCGATGGTGGTGTTGGAGGCGTTGCGACGCCGGCTGTGTTGCCCGTTTCTGGGAAAATTTTCCGGCCCCGCGTGCTTCCGGCCACGAATTTCTATATAATGGCCCCGTCCCGGTATCAAGATTTATTTCAATGGAGCCCCTCATTACCCTGGCTAAGGCCTTTGCTCCATAATCGAGCAACCAAGGGGCTCCAAAACAACAAACAGCCAAGATAGAAGGGACGAAGGTATTAGCGAGTGCGTCAGAGAAGGTTAAAGTGCTTTCTTCGTGTCGTCCTCCCTTTTTCTTTGTTTTCTTCGTAAAATAACGAGATACCTAAATTGATGGTTACTTTTATTCTGTTCGGTACTTATGTACTGTTTAAACTAGAGAAGGTAAAGTTTCTGACATGTATGATCAAACGGAGTCATATGTCTACGTAATTAACGTTATTAATATTCTGCAAGCGATCAAGAGGATGATAAGAACATACGTTTAATCTTCAGACAAAGTAAAAAGCTAGTTTTGACATAGAATCGCTTGACAACAGATTGGAACTTAAAATTGTCCTGTTGTAGAATACGGGTAATGTGACTTGTTATTATATTATTATTATTATTATTATTGTTATTATATACTTAGCTGTAGTCTTCAATTGCTATGGCAATATTTGAAGATGTCTTACACCTTAACGACCTTAACTCCTACAAACTTTGCGTTCTTTTTCCCTTTTCATCGTTTTCCTTGATCGTTTTCCTTGATCAAACAGTACGCGTAAAAATCTAAATCGCGAGAGGAAAGAGAACCTACTGGGGGATCAACGAGAGATAAAGATATTAAAGAAGGCAAATCCCTCTGCTCTTCACTGCGTTGTTGGCGTGAAAATGACCGGAGCGATCCAGGGAATGGCGAACGATAGAAAATGGAAGCTTTCCGGGTTGACGTCGGTTGAGTCGCTCTCGCCTCGACAAAATAGGCCTCGAAACACTCTGCTTGCTGGTATCAAGATTTATTTGAATGGAGCGCCTCATTACCCGGCTCGATTGTGCACTCGCTACCGAGCAAGATGGAATGACGGAGAGGTGGCAGAGGCAAGGGCAGCAGAAACGTTGCATCGGCTCGAAAGGGGGAACCTTCTTCTTCGAGAAGGAAGGATGGTTCGTGGAAGACAGGAAGGGAACGTCGAGAAGCAAGAGAAACGGTCTCTACTCTCTAACGGCGGCAATGCTCGAAGGTGGCTTCTGTTCTTTCTCTCTCGTACGCACAATGCTAGCGAGCAACGAGCCGGAGAGCAGATACGCCACGTATTCAAATACAATACCGACAGTCTGGCAAGTCGGCAGTCTATGGCTTGAGGTATGAGGGCGAGTAAGGGATGGGAGATGGTAGCAACCGCCCCTAAACGTCCCCTTCTATTAACAAGCGCCCGCTCGCGCGGATAGGACACGTCTTCTGAAAGACAGCACTTCAAAGCATCGCCAGTTTCGCGCTCCTTATCTCTCTCTCTCTCGCTTTCGTTCTCTCGTGTTCCTCGAATACTATATTCTCTCGTATATACGTCCGTGGTGGTTGAGCACGATTTCGTGGCCGCCACGTTCGTCTTCTTCGGCTTCCTCATACTCCTACTATCGTCGAGGCCTGCGTCATCGTCGACGAGCTGCTCTAGCGAGGCAAGCACCTTCAACGGTGTGCGCTCCCTTGAAAATCCATACGCATCGTCGTTGCGTTCGCAGCTAAGAGAGTTAGATAATCTCAGCTTTGTAATCTCCATTTCCAAGCCTCTCACGCCGTTCTCCTGGTCTTCGCCCTGTTCTTCTTCCTCTCTCTCTCTCTCTTTCTCTTTCTCTTTCTCTTTCTCTCTGTCTCTTCCCGTTCTCCACTCTTTCCCTGTTCGCTACCTGTTTCTCGCACGATCCTCGCCTGCCACGGGCTTCCTACTCATAGTTTCCGGCTGGCATTCTCTCCTCGTGTAACTATCTTACGCTTCCCCGTAGTGGAATTAGCATTCCACGCGTCTTCGTTCCGGCGGAGTACGCACAGCCACGGGTGGCTCGCAATTATCGAAGTCGTCGATGTCAACCGAGTGTTGCCTCTATAAAGTTGCTCGTTATATCCGTAGTAAATAGCCCAGTGTGTATTTGCGCGAGAGGAATCGCGAGATATATTAATATCCAGCTTGCCGGAACGACGTACAGGCCAGCGTTGCCAAGAGCTTGCTCGGCTTAAGATGCTGATTTATACATATAATTAATGTTGAATATTAGCCACTACGTCATGTTTAGCGTACACAATGAGAAGCTTCATTTTACTGCCTGCTACAACCTTTGCCGCGATTTTATATATACGTATATTTTCCGGCTAACGCGGCTTACGAGGATATACCTGTTGTGCGAACCTCGTTCAGATGCTTCCGGTGAAATATGAAATAAGTTCTCGTACGTTTCATTACGGGATAGAAGATTCGTTTATTATTGCAGTTCTTGTGGAAAGTACGTAGTCGTAAAGTACAATCATATTGCTCCTCTCTGAGATTAGCATAGCGTGTAGGTTACTAAATGCGGACTTTCATCTTTCCTTTTAGATCTTGTTGCTTCATTAAAAATAAAAAAAAACAATCTCTAGGGAGTCGATATTACGAAAAAAAGTCCGGTTATAATTTATCCGATTCTTACGCAAAGTATACACGTAGTCGTAAAATATAGTCGTATTAATCGACAGGTAGTGGTCTCGTGTATAGACTGCTGGGTGGGAAATTTTATGGTTCCTTCTATATCGTATCGTGTAATTAGAAATACGAAAAAAAAAAAAAAAAAATACAGGAAGATGTTTGTTTGTCACGTCAGGTGTTCTCGGAGGCCAGTATCATGTTCAGCGTCGGCGGAAGATATTACACGGGTGACCCGATCGTGTACTCGTACATGGAAGACAGGATCTTCGAGCATTCGAGGAATATCTCGATCAAGCTGCACCATCGGATTGGCAAGTTCGTTAAACTGAAGTTCAGCTTCGCCTCGCGGTGGATCATGATCAGCGAGATCACTTTCGACTCTGGTAATTACTATTTACAATAATAACGAGATCTACGAATCACGTTTGAAAAAGAACTTGTATAAATTCAGCAAATAGATTCTTGCCGCTTAAGATCGCCGTATTAGGACCTCTTGCGCGTAATTCGATAATATTAGTATTGAAATTACTTAAGAACTTTTCCTATCCAATTTTACAACTTTCCTGTCAAATAAGGCGCGTGTGTAGATAACAGGATAATCGAATGATTTGTAATTTGTAAAATTCACTTCCAAAGCGTCATTTCCTTTGTGTCGCTATTACGCAAGAAAATCTACTAACGTTAATACCTCGTGACTGCCAAAATTTCGTAGATATCACTTCAATTCTGCAAGAATATTCTTTATTCGAACGTTATTTTTCATTTGTCGCAAAATGGTATTTCAAGATCACGAAGGAAGCATCGTTGTCGCGTTACAGATATCGCTCACGGAAACTTCACTCCCGAATCGCCGCCCACGACGGAAGCTCCAAGACTAAGGGACCGAATCTCAGCCCGCGACAATCCTCTGCAAGCGGAAGTTCCAGTAGCGAAGCAAGATGATCCGACCTACATGGCCGTGATTATCGGTGTTTTAACCGCGGTGATCCTCCTGCTTGCCGTTGCGATTTTCTTGATCGTCGCGCGACACCGGCAACGGAAGAACTTTGCCAGTCCTCTTGGCACCAAGAGCGCGATTCCGTCGAGCAATCATCAGCATCTGTCGCCAGAATCCGCGTACGGTACCACGGAGAAGGATCCGTCGTTGATGACGTACAGAGTCGAGGAACTCGACGATCGATACGCTGGGACCAAGCTAACGACGCTGCCTCGCGACTTGAACGATCGTCTACTAGGTGACGTCAGGTTGGACGAGTATCAGGAACCCTTCTACGAGAACAAGCACCGAGAACCGCCTCACGCCGCTTATTACGGTTATAGCACCGTTGTTATAGACAACAAGGACCTCCACGACAGCGTTGAGCAGTCTGGTAAGCGCAATCGATGCCGCACAGCCGTCTTGATACTCGCTCGGCTGATAGTTGGTATTTGAAATTATGTAATTCGGGATTTCAATAAGCATTTTGTTGCGAGAATTCGGGAAGTAGTTTCGATGAATTATCACGAAAATTCAGATTCAAGTTTTGTAGATTAATTTTCCGAAAATTCCAATGTTTAAATTTCCAACCGTTCGAGTTTCTCTAATTATTCCAATTCTGCAAATTCGTCATTTTGAAACGATCGGCTCATTTAAATTTGAAAATTCTAAGAGATCAAAATGTTTAAATCTTCTAGTTTTTCACAATTTAATCGTTTTATTTAAAGATGCCACCTACGACTACGCAGTACCAATGCCCGTGCCTAGTGTAAGCAGCGATCAGGACAGCGTGTTTTCCAAGTCTTCGTCAAGGGGTAGCGCGAAGGTGAGTACTAAATGGAAACCATAAAAATTTCATACTTATAAAAATATCACTAAACTAAGTGTCATTGATTTACCATCGCCGATGATCATAAACTGACAATGGCTTAAATCAGCACCGTACCATCAGATATACCATTTCTTCCACGAACAATAGACCATTACATAGCGCGAATAGAATATCGAAACCAACACATAAACAGCGCGAAATCATACCCTTTGAAATGCCGTTCGTTTCATCTCGATACCACCTTCCATTGCCGAGATATCATGGTTTAGAGAGAACCACAATTTTCTATGCTTTACTATTCCCGTCTCGCTTCCGAGAGCGAGATCTCGTTCACACGTTTTTCTTGATCTATCCCAAGCTCGAACACCTTCACGTTGGTCAGTGACACACGTGCAGTCAGCTTTTTTCTAGCGGTAGTGCTCGCAACGTACGTATTTCTAGGAAAAGAAGTAGGTCAGGTCTATTCCAGGAATCTCGGTTGTCATTCATATTCCGGTGCATTTTATACCGTAAACTTTGAAGTCTCGTATCTTGGCAACTAATTCGGATATATACTTGAAACAAAAAGCTCACGAAAGCACCCGCTCTTCTCCGATTTTTCGATATGTTTGCCGTAGAGACATCCACGTTCTTCTGCATGTATTTTGTGTCTAAAATTGTGTCTCTATTTGTGTATAATGGAAGAATGTGTTTATTTGGAATGTTTAATCATTTCACACTGGGTAATTGCAAATTGTTTGATCAAGTGGCTATTATTAAGAGAACGCAGTGATCTTTCAAAGAATTTTAATCGACATTATACAACTATACGATAGCGTTTATTTGTTATATACGAAATACTTATATTTATAGCCTTGATATGTATTTGTTAACATTCTCTTAGATATCGCTTCTGAAATATAAAATAAAAATGTGTCTTTTGGAAAGTTTTGCTCCGCTCTCTATCAAATGTCTAAAGCACGTAAATACTACAATGTTTAGTTACACGTATTTGCTAGCTTGAAAGTTTACGAAACTTAAATACACTTTCATTATGGTTCACGTTACAATATTTTCGTATGTCAAAGATCAATATTGAAACTACCAAGTCTCGATGTTTTGTAAACCAAATTCTAGAGATTGTGATACAGGCGATACTATAGGCAAACAAAATCTTAAGACACACGTTTAATTCTCTTTACGTTCTGTTGCATTAGGCGTGCTTGCAGAGCTTTTTCCCTCCACCACCGCCCCCGATGAGCGCGCCGCCCCCACGAGGCTCCAGTAATCTGACGTACTCGAATCCTCCGAGCCCGGAACCAGTTTGCGAGCGCGAGCGCAGAGGAAGCAAGCGCCGCGAACACTCTTTGCACAGATACGCGTAAGGACTGTTTCATCCTGCGGAATGCACGCGGCACGCCGCTAGATCCAAGGTACGATAACATTTCGTACTTCACCTTGAGAGATCGACCGGTTGATCCAAGTCTTCAGCATCCATAGATCGGCTACCATCTATCGTTCCTATTTTTAATCTTCCACTTTACACGATTCTCCGTTCTCTACGAATCTTACGTTGCAACGATGTATCGCCGTGTTCGTTTCGATTTGACAAATTCGATCATCGAGTCCAATTTCCCGAAAGCGAAAAAGAAAAAAAAAATCTATAATGGATGCTGAAGGCCTAGCGAAAATTCGAGCGCTGTCGAAGCGTTGAAACGGAGCGGAAGAAGAGGACGAAGAAGAGGAAACGACAAGAGATCGAGTTCGAGCGGAACCGGGGCATGGAGAAAATTTTTTGTTCGCGCCGGAATTCTCGAACGACCCAATTAAAAAAAAAAAAAAGATTGGAACGAGCGAAAAGTCGCCTATGATTCGACACAGCCACTCGAACCGCGGTCTCCATCTCATCGAAATCTTTCTCGACGAGCACTGCCATTCGCGCACTTTCCGAGCGTACCGTAGAGTAGAGGCGCAATACCTCGAGTGTCGCGCTTAAGAGGACTTAACCTACTTGCAACCGGCAGGTAGGTGATACGCGTAACCGGAGTTGTAACTACAATTGGCATATCAGTTAAATGGCAGCGAGCTGCCGAGACTCTTCTCTGGAAATTCGGCTCCTCGAAAGTAATCAAGAGGAAGCGCGATCCGTGAAATCGACGCGTCGAGCACGGCCATCTGCGATCTCTATATTTTCTGTCAGTTTTACCGAGTAACAGGGTGTGTACACGACCACGAACCAAGAACGAACGTCGTACCACGCGTCGTTCTTCGATCTTCACCGAGTTTTCATGAATTATTAGTCGTGGACAACGAAGCTTCGATTTCACGGGTCGCTACGAGTCCGCGTTATCTGGAAACGCGTTCGCCCGCCGCAGTTGCCCAACTTTCTTTCCGTTCAAAAGACTTTCGTTGGCCGCAGCGAAGCTTTGCGAAGCTAGGCCAGGATGGAACACGCGCGAAAAAGTTATCCCGTAACCCTCTTCTCCCTTAAATTCCAAACTCCGTGAGTGAGTTAGAGGGTTTGCAAGTTCCGGCTGAAAGAAGAGAGAAAAAAGAGCAAACAGGCAGGAGGTAAAGAGAGTCGTATTTTTCGTTGATACAGCCTCGCGTGTTCGGAACGTTTTTCCGCGCGATGCTACATTTCTTCCGGGCCGATAAAATGCACGAGCGTTAGCAGCTTCGTTGTACCGTTGTTCCGCCGAAGAAATTCTAATTCGCGTAGGTCGCGTTTTCGCCGTGGAGAAACGCGGCCGCGATAAGAGAACCGGCGCGATGCGGCTGGACGCGACTTGGCGCGGCGATGCGACGCGACCGAGCGGATTTCCAGGAGGAATCGCGTGTTTAATGGTTTCGTCTGTTCGGCGCGCATGTGCAACCAGATCGAGCTCGCTATCGATCCGTGGCTAGGCAAACGATAAAACGGGAGAGTGAAAAAAGAGAAAAAAAAAAAGATAAAGGAAGATGCAATCGCAGGCGAAGGAAGAAGAAACAGAGAAGCTGTCTCTTTTCTCATTTTTGGTCTTTTTATTCTAGTAAAAATATTTATTCGGTTTTAGCGATTTCTGCTCACGACCGATAATTAATCGCCGTTAATTGTTGCTTTGGAATGCTATCGATGAACGATTGCTGCGTGATAGAACGAACGTCAAGTATTGTCGTGGCAAGAACAGGAGCGAAGCTAAAAAAGGATAGGGGGACGAGAACGTGCGGAGATCGACGCGATGATATCGAACGGAAAACGGTAGCGGTAGGGACGTAGAAGAACAGGCTTGGGGAGGGGGGCGGGGGGGGGGTGAACAAAAGATTTGTGGGAAAAGGAGAACGTTAGCGAGCTTCGATCCCGCCTCACACAAGACTGACGTCAGATAAATAATCCAGTATCCCGACTATGCTGTAATACGTGCAAAGAGGCACGTGTACGCGCCTGTGTACGTGTTTCGCCGTATTATTTATTATCGCAGCATATAGCGCCCCGTAAACGAATCTTTAATTTATATACGTATTATACACACGTACGCGTATATGTGCGATATATACGAAGGAAGAGATAAAAGAATTATATAAATATATATATATATATAAAAATAGATATATAAATACAACAAAGGTAATGCGTAATTATCGCGCGTCGGCGAATTTTAAGCGTATAATAACGATATATTATATATATATATATTGTATAAGCCCAACTTTATTTCTCTATCACTACCGACATCGCCTTCATGCAACGAGAAAATAAAAATCGAGGGATTAACCGGCGTAAGGAATCGACAATACAGGGATGAGACAACAATAATTAAATACATGTGTACGTAAAAGATGAAAAAAAAAAACGCGAAGAAACGATGCGAGGAAATAATGGTAAATAGATAAACGTGATTTAACGCGAGCATGGAGAGAACCGACCACATTGTGATATATTAAGAAAACTAATACTAATAAAAGTTAGAAGAACGAGACGAAGGCAGCCGCGAGACGCGACTATAGGCACACTTGATAGATCTCGCGCGAACTTCCACGAGGAAGCTCTTCGTCGAATTTCGGCGCTCTTCTCTTTTATTAAGTGAACGATTCTCGAAGCAACTATGTATAGAACGCTTACAAGATATATTTTCGATTTATACTTCGAGCCTTTTACTTCTATACTCTATCGGATGTAAAGGAGTTGCAATGTTTACGCAAACATCGTTTAATGAAAGATTCAACGAAGAGTTTTCTTACCGAAGCCGCGTTCTCGTTCCTGGCCGAACGAAGGGATACACGCGTAGCATCTAACAACGATCGGAAACTTACCTATGTATATTTAGTGTTTAATCGTCGCCACCGTAGAATGTTAAAAGTAAACCGTAAGAGTGACAGCTTCGAGTGCTTCGAGTGTAAATATAACCGTTAGGGACCTCGTGACACACACACACACACACACATACACACACACGTACATACGTACATACATACACACAAACAAACACGTATACTTTCTTACCTATACACACCTTTCAAGCGCCTTAAGTTGGGGGGCACTGAGCAAATAACTTGGTCGCAATAATAATCGTCGTTTTCTGTTCTTTCTTTCTACCGTTGTTATCTTTCAACTTTCGTTTTATCCAAGATTTAAAAGCAAAAGTAAAACGAAGAAAACGAAGCGCATCGCAAAGAGAAAAACGGTATCACGTACAAGCGTTATCGTTTTCGACGTTATCGTAATAATTCAGCGGCGGACTGACAAGAGCGAACGAGAAGGAAAGGAAAGAAGAGAGAACGGTTGCTTTAAGGTCCTTTCTCGTTCCGTATCCGGCATCGCGACGATCGAGAAGCCGTGGACACGAGTTCCGGTGTCGCGCGTTCCACGATCTTCCTGCGCATCGCGTTCAGCTTTCAAACTTCCGTTGACAGCCTTACGCGAGCTCGGACAGAGAAAGGAAACGGAGATCCTTATTGCGCGCCGCAATTTTTCACCGAACTTCTGCAATAACCCCGGCACCGAGCATTAAGTACCTTGAACTTCCTGCACTTCCAGTACCTAGGCAGTCCGCTTCTGGCAATAATCGTCAATTTATCTTAAAGCGTGCACAGACGGTAAAAGGAGAACGACGTTCACGTGCAGACTATACGTTAAGGAAGAATTAAATCAATAATCGGTCAGGGGTTGGAGGGAATTCCGAAGGTTCTTAGAGATTCGTTAATAAAGTGTAAGAAAAAAAAAGAGATAAAAGAGATGGAAAGGGTGTAGTAGAGGAGTGGAAAAAAAATGGAAGGAGATCGTTAAAGATGGTGCACACTCCCTCTTCTTTGGGACACGAAGAGGAAGATAAAGATGACGAAGGACGGTACTTTCGTGCCTGCTCGCAGCGTACTTCTTAGGATACTTTATGGTTCCTTTGTGCAGCGGAGCTGCATGCTGCCGACATGTCAATGACAACGGTGCGCCGAGTGTGCACCGAGATCGTCGAGATATCGCACGCTCGTTCTAAATCGTCGCTGCAACTCTCTCTGCCAGTGGCTCGCAGCCTTATTCGCGCGAGTTTTATTAAACTTTGCACACACGCGCGTTCTATCCTCTCTCGCGGGGGGGGGGGGGGGGGAGATCCGTTTTATCTTCAACGGGATATATTCGCCGCGATTTTACATCTCAGGAAGCGATAGTTCTTCTCAAAATCCTAATAATCGCGAGATAACGTAAACGACGTGAGTTGCGAGGATTTTCCCTTCGCCCAGTCGTTTATCATTAAACTAGCCGGCAGTTGCTTAAATTTATACCCATTTTCTGAAGAAGACGCGAATCGAGAATGTATTTCTTTTCACCGCTACATCCACCGCCAACCGTTTCCTTAGAACGTCTCTATAGACAGAAGAGTTTCCACGTTAGACCGGCTCCTAACGACGAAGACACAGCGATGTAGAAGCTCGGTAAGTAGAATGCTCCCTAACAAAAGATCCCTATGAAAGAACTTCGATCGAGCATTGCCCTTTTCAACGCAACTTGTCGTTTCATATTAACATCGACCAAGATTCTTCGCGACTCTTCCTCGTTCCATCTACTGCTCGTCGAGTCTACGAGACTTTTCGATACGCGTCCGATGCAACGATTACCATACCGTCGCGACTTCTGTTTCCTGTGGCGCGGCCGTTATGAGACCATAGCCTTTTTTATTCCCGCTGTCTGAACGTCGATGCGACGATACGCGAAAACACGGTCCGGCGATATCGTTCGAGATACGACGCGATCGGTTCTGCATCGCTACCTACGATACGGAAAAGACACGGAGACTGTAGGGAGAGAGCTGCAGCGAGGCAACCGAGGAAAGTGGCGTGCATAAATCAGTCGTTACAACCCTTTTTCGGTGCGACATGAGAAATGCGGGAAGAAGCTCGCCGATAGTGACGGCCAAGAGGGGAAAAACTGGCCCATCTTTTATTCCAAGACGTACAAGTGCGTGCGCCCGCGAGCCTCGTAATAGGGGAGGATTAAAAAGAAAACGGGACGAGCGTCGAAGCGTCTGATCGAGCCTCGGGGCGGTATTATGCGCGAGTTTGCATCGCACACACGAAAGTGTTGTTAGATGCCCGACGAAAGATGTTGGTCGTGGCAGAGAAGGCTCGGGGATCAGCTAGAATTTATGCGTCGATGGTACTGGCACGTTCAGTAGATGCAGACGTGGTAGTCAGACACGAGAGGCTGCAGCGAGCAACACCGAGGATTATCGTTTCTCGTTAATTCTTTGGTAGCGTGATAAACTAATTCTAAACGTTTTACGAGGTAATTGCCTCTTCGTTCTCGAGTTTTCTTGCATTTCGGATATGACAAAGAATGCGCACATTCAGCCTTTTGCAGGAAGTAAATGTTAACAGTTGCGTTACGTATGACGATCATATAAAATGAGAAATTTTCAATACCGTATTTGCCGGTCTTTTCCAACTTCTCTTAAGTCACGCCGTTAAAGAATTAAAGTAGGATTTATAGAATTTATTGAGCGAATTACGGGAATACTCGAATCTCGAGGCTAGGGATTTGAATTAAAACTCAATCGAACAAGAAATGACCAACTGGTAAGAGTTTAAGTGAAATTTGAAGGTTTGAGAGTTTCGTTCGCTTTGTCCTCGCTACTGTGAATTAGACGTTGTTCGAGAGGAACGGTAATATAGTAAGTTATAGTTTAGAGAAGTTTAGCATAACTCGAGAATATAGTATGTATTAAAATCGATATAAGTTTGCAATAAAACAGCTGTGGCGTCGATCTCGGTGCATTTCTTGCTCAAATATATTACTCTATCGAAGTCTCGTTTGAATAAGCGCCTGTTTGTCGAACGATCTCCAAATAAAATATCGTAAGAGCGACACTGGTGAGAAAATTTGTTGCGTTGACCTCGACCACTTCGCCTATCGACATCGATCGTGCAAATGTGAGGGATGTCGGATGCTTACGTGCAGCTACACGAGCACGCAACGATTAGAAGGAAACGTGACGAGCAGGTACGAGGAGGGAAAACAACGACGATTGGTTTATATCATAGGTTTAGCAGGACGACGGTTCAGGAAACATTCTCGCCACCCCGAAACTATTAAACGCGCCGCATTATCTCTCAATGTATATAGCAATTGTAATTTATACATAATATGTGTAAACGTATTATAAATAAGCCCGTGGAGACACGGGAAGCGACCATTTTGTATATAATTGTAACATATAGCGTGTAATTTGTAAGAGAATGAAGAACGAACGACGAAAGCGTGAAAATTTACATACGAAGGATGTATGTACGCGTGATTGCGAGAGATGGAATAATAATAATAATAATGATGAAAAGGTAAAAAAAAAAATAAATAAATAAATAAAAGATACCACTGTGAGTGTAATTATAATTGATCAATAGTAATAACGAGTACTGGATGCATATTTGATATTTGTGTGCCTGTATCCTTTTGTATGCTAACGAGATAGGCGAAAATAAAACTATACATATTATATTGTACTAACTGCGACGTAGGGGGAAACAACTACGTGTAACGAGGTGTAACACGTGCACACACGAGAAACACACACGCGTATCGTACACGAAGAGATACACAAGAGAAGACACCACACACACTCTTCCAGTTGCATACACACAGAAGAAACACAGACCAGACTATCTGTCCTGGATTGGACGAAATAAAACTTTTAGCGAAGCGAATTCGAGTCTATAAATGTCCGATGGACCCAACGACAATTCGTTTTATCCCTGATTTACGGATCCATCGTCCCTTCTCCTTGCGTTGGCGCGTTCCGCTATTTTCTCGTTAACGCGTCGAGTTTGTAATTCGACAGCTTGGCGAGCCTGTTGGCGTTGTAGATCGTAGAAGATCGAGGCGGTGAAAACGGGTTTGTCAAAGGTACGCGTCCATCGGCTAAATATTTCATCTCCGCGTATATTTTAAATTTGTTACTTATGGACGTAGTAAAAGCCACGGCGAGCGACGTCGAACGTATGAAACAAGATTGATATTCGATCAGTGTGTTCCGATAACATTTCTACGCTACGGTCTCCGACGATAAATCCTCGCCGATAGAAATTAACCGGGCGAACGAGCGTTGACGTATATTTAGAGGGAGGAATCGCGTCAGAGAATTAATTATAGGAAACGAATGCGGGAAATCCGATCGAGTTATCGGGATCGATTTCATCGAAGGCACGAGAATATCAACGAGACGAATCGAGCAAGGGACGTGGCCGATGAAGCGTGGACTCATCGGAAGCTAATTACCAGGTAATGCTACGATAATCCGGCTACCAGCTGGCTGAACGCGGAACCGATCGTGCTTCGTAAATGCTGCTTAACCTTAATGAATGGATACGCGTTTGAAAGCGGCCCGGCCACTCTTTGATTATTGCTACGCGTATTCTCTCGTGTTCGATCGTTAATCGTCACCGAGCAGAAATGTCTGAAAGTACCGACTTACTTCGAGACCGTCTATCAACCGACGAAAAATTAGAACTCCGCAGAAAATGACAGTAATAAAGGTGTAGTAATAATCGCGAGCAGTCGCCGCTATTTCATTCGCACGACTGTGGGCAAAAACTGCTCGCGTAAACGGTTCGCGTCCTTTGGCAGAGATTTTACAAGCGAAGACCGATGTAGCCGCGTACAACTCGCGTCATGACAGCCTCCCGCGAGCTGGCTGTCGTCCTTTCATCGTGCTAATTTGGCACCGTCAACGACGTCATTTGTCATTCTAATGACCAGAACGACGGGGCCACGGTTTTTAATGACTGCGAGAGCCCGGTGACACGCCGTTTCCTCGCTCCCGCTTTTCCTCTCCCGGTCGCCTCTCCTTTTCCTACGAAGCTCCTCTTTAATTCGCCCTCGACAAGCCGCTTCACGCTATATCGTTTGTGCGTTCCCCTCCATTTCGTTCTCCATTTCCCGTTCTTTTTTCCCATTCCTTTCCTCCTCGCGCGGCCTTCTTCATTCAGGTATTTTCTTTCACCAAGAGAAACCCAACGCATAGATCTAGAGTCCGATACGCTATCCTTCTTCCCCTTTCTTTCGTTTCCTTTAGCACGTTTACTGCTCTCTTTTTGCACCGAGGCTTCCTTTCAGCGTTTTCAGCATTTCTGAATCTAGCCAGGCCACCGACGCGGTCTTAAATCCTAGACGCGAGTAAGATGCATACCGCCATTCTTAAAATGTATTCTTCCGCCGTGAATGTATTCCCTTCCAAGTTATACCACTCTGCCCCTTCGCCTCGGTCGGCTGTTAATTAATTCTCGCGGTTATTAGTGCTCGTTACTTCCCTTAAGCAGCGGCAACCGCGCAACACTGGCCGCCGCTCCCCTTTGTTTCAACCCTCGTTTCTTTTATTCTTTAACTCGTTATCCGAGACGGATATAAATTTCAGCGAGTACGCACTCGGATAATTACGCTGTTTGCAAGCGGTCGCTACCGAAAATCGTAATAATTGCGGTTCACTGGCTAGTTTCTTCGTCGACGGAAGACCCGTTCATCTTTTTTTTTTTTTTTTTTTTTTCTTGTGAAGGGGTAGTGCGGAACGTTATCGAGACGCACGATTGTGGGATATTATTATCGGCGCTTTCTCACAATGATAACTCAGATTAATATCTTTACATTCCAATCGTTGATGCTCTCTTATTCTGATTTCGCATTTGTCTACAATTCGTGGCCAAACTACGCCGTTTATGTTTAGATCTAATTTTAAGTCCTGAATACCTACTTCTAGGTATTCGTTTCTAGATATTCTATGTTCTCGATATGTCTAAGAAGATTCCACGGTGCTCATCAATACCTCCACTATATTATAGAATTTTTCCTGGAATCAAATATTTAAGAATATTCAAGAATATTTCGGAAGAATTCGAGTATAAAATTTCGCTTGGACTCGATTATACAGCTTGCTTTTATTTATCTGCTTTATATCCGAACAAGAATATGCGAGGAACGCAATGGAAATGATCTTTCACGATATCATTCAGCGATAAAAGGTTTCCCTAATGGAATACGAAAGTAAAATTGACGTTATGTCAACGCCCACATAACCCAGTGATATTCGTTCGAAACACGCCTATATAGGGCATTTCTTAGATGGCTTTCTGGAAGGTTTCAGGAACAGTCGGTGGCCACGATCGACTCCTTCACCTGAGGATGACGAAAAGGTAGGCACGTTAATGCGTTTCCTGCGCAACCCTCTAACGGGTGCCATTATTGTTTCCCATCCATCACACGGCTCTGGCGAGCGAACGTGCGATGGCAAATATATCCCCAGGTCGAAAATGTTGCTGCATCACATCCGAAATTACGGTCGAATCGGAGGCATGGGATGACGACGAGTGCCTTTGTGCCACGCAGAGTTCCGCATTGTAGGTGGTTGACATCGCGTGTCTTAATTTACTCCCAGATTAGACGTTGGTCTTTGGCACTTATTAGGAGGCAGAGGACAGATTCCGTGGGCACTCCTTCTTATAAATTTGGAGGGAACTACGATAAACCGTGAGAAAATTCCCGAGTACGTATCGAAATTGAAAATGAGGTTGAGGGTCATTTAGATTTAAATTTCTTTTGAAATTTGAAATATGAATATTTTGTTGGAAATTATGATTTCGGAATTAGAAGTTGGATATTTGAGCGCAAAGTAAGTAAGTAATGTTCTAGCAATATGCGTTCTTAAGGATATACGATGATGTTATCCGTGTTAGTTATAGTAGATAAATACACAGAGAGGAAAATTCACACAGGTTTAAACAGCTCATAGAACTATTGCTCTTAAATTCCAGCAAAAATCGGATGATAGATGATAATGTTTCTGATAACCTGTTTCATGTAATTTTCAATTATTCAAAGACGTAGAGAACTTTCTTCGGGAGAATCGTCAAGCAATTCGGGGAAAATGCACATTTACGAACTTCTTGACCAAAAAATAAAGAGAGTTAAAGTAATAAGACGAATAAGTTACAAAAGATAGCGTAATAAAACAGTATACGCGTTATCGATTAGATAGACTTTAATTAAAACATCTCACAAAGAAAGTTCTAAAGAATCCTTAAAAAAACACGAACAAACTTATATTCACCTTACCATAAAATTTCCAAAGATGTAATTTTACCACGCAAGTTCCAGATTAATTTCCGCATAATTCTCAAAGAAATAACAGCTTATTTCCTGGAAATTATCGACACGGTATTCGCGCGAGTGTCTGCAACGCACAATAGGCGTAACTCAGCAGCGAAGGAGCGGAGAAAAGAGAGAGAGAGAGAGAGGCAGCCAATAGAAAACAGGAATCATGTCGTAAGCGTTGAACTATGACAACGTATCCACGAGATTTCTGGCGCGATAAAGCGAGCTTTACCGTAACCCCAGGCTAACAGGTAACTACGTTAGCCGCAAGTAAATCCGAGCCTGCTGCTGCCCACGGTGGAACTTTACGAACCGGATGCTAAGCGAGAGGTTTAACAATCGTGTGCCCCTGGAATTCTGCGCGCATGGATGGACGAGTACGTGGTAACCACGAAATCATGGCAGTCAACGCATCACCTACGAAGCGAATACGATTCCGGTCTCGAAAGTTCTTGAAAACCTCGAATTACGGGAATTCGGAAAACCTCTTTGGCGAATTTTTAACGTAACTTCGCTCTGTGAAGTTTAAAGGAGGTTAAGAAACATAGAGATAATTTAAGTAAAAAGCAAAAATGGACAGAACCTAAAATGTTAGTAAGTTAATTACGAGTGATTTACCGATGTGATATTTTTATGAAATTAGAAAAATACTTAAGTAACTTTTATTATATTTAGGTCTACATTATGTGGGGTATATTTGGGTATTGAGATATAAATTGTACAATTAATATTTATATATCCTATCGTATTAGGCAACAATCTGATTAACAATTTAACAGGAGCCAAGTGGATAAAAGAGACACATTGCTCGCATGTATACGTAGGATAAATATTTGAACGTATTGTACCTCTGAAATACCTTGCCCGCCATACTAACACAGAAAATATTCCCTAAATGATTTAACGAAGATTAGTTGCAATGTTCAAGTAATAAAGTTAAAACGGATGTATTTATACAGCCATATATTCGTTACGAACACCTTCGAGTGATAACTTAGCACTATATCTACAAATATTCCTTTTGAAGATTTTGCTGCTTTTAATAAAAGCCTATCTACTGACTGCTATCAATATAAAAAATTTCCTAAACGAAATAATAGAACAACAAACATGTTAATATTTACCTATTTACAATTTATTAATTAATTTAGTTTAGTTTAGTTCAAAAATTAATATTGCTATTCAAATACCAATATTGGTAATAGTCTGTACATATCGACAATCCAAATGGATTGTTCTGGTTTACTCTTCATTACGTTAATTATAGTAAATAAAGGTAAACTAGTTTGACGAATTAGCACACACGATATATTCGGTACGTACAATGTGAATAATGAGAACCCGTTGGATTACAACGTGCGAGCTTTCAAGAGATTAATCTCCCTCTGAGCCGCCCGATCCCTTAATCTCCTTTTCATTAAGTGGGGTTTTAGTACTCGACATTAGAAACAAACTCGCTGTATGCCTTGTTACGAACGGGCCCGGCCTTTGTACGTACGCGAAATAACGAGTACACCGGTTCGCCACTCACTTAAACGTTCATCAAACGTCTCGACCATATTTCGCTCGAAATATCACGGCGGACGTTGCTAGATAAAGCTGTCCAGTTCGTTTCAAAGCCTAACCCAAAAGCTGTTTTAATCTCATTTGCATTATCACGCGCTACACGTGTTACGCTTCGTTCTACGAATTAAAAGTCTGGAACAATCGATAAGCAGATCGGTGAACCTTTGATGTTGCTTTATGCTATTCGTTTTGATACATGTAGGTATGTAGAATGATGGCAATTACATGCTATTAAACGTCAATATCTACAGCGGTGAGTAGACGTTTTATCTCCATGTCTCTATGTATTATACTATTTATTTCTAAATAAATATTAGTATTTTGCAAAGCGTGAGATACTCGCAAAATTATAATGGACGCATAGTGTTCTAGAACGGAAAAATAACATCAGAAACAAATTGAATTTTGAACCGTTAGAAGCATATTTGTACAGCATATATTCACATTTAATCGTACAGAATAACGTTTATCTGAATGAAATCGTACTAGACACTGTTAACTATAGATGTGCCTATGAAACTGCGCTTTCTATGGTAAATATTACCATATATATGTAAGTATATTAAACCACTCATATCCAGTAAAATACCATCATTTACATCTATTATACATAAACCAATGATACAGACATTATGGTCATCCCTTCGAAACCGTTGCATTACGTGGATATTTCATATGCAACCGGCTAATAAAAACCGCCCATTAGTACAAACAAAAGGCCAATACCGCTTATTATCCTCCCATTCGTTCGAAAATACCAACTATCCGTTCATTCATTCCCTCTCGGTTCTCGACCACGATGCTCCACTTCCTGGAGCAAAAGGTATGAAAAGGAGAAGCGCAAAGGAGGAAGCAGCCAGCAGACTCTCTCGGCCACCGGCGCGCTCCAATATTTCATGCAATTAGCACGCGCGCCGTCGCTGACACGTTTCGTGGAATAGCCGGACGAGAAGGGATCGAGAACGATTCGAAGGGGACGTACGACGTCCTCCTCTACTTTCGCTGTGGCGACGCCGTGTCGCGGAGTATCGGATGTCAAATGGCCGCGCTCGAAGACAAATATCCTGCGGAACGGGGTGAGATATAGCGCACTGGTCCGTCGTTGTCCCTCTCAACGGGTCGTTAGAACTTCAAGCACGTTTCGCGCGGCATTATTTTTGCCCTTGCTTCCCGCCTCTAATTGCCAACAGGAAGTCACCAGTCAGCGAAATGCTCTTTCGCTATCGCGGTTACGGCCGAGAAGTGTCCTTTGAAAAGGAGCGAAATTGCTTGGCAAATTCGCAGCAGCATTTTATAATTGGATCGACGCGACTCGGCCGTGCCAGCCATCGGCAAAAGTTTATTTTCGGCGCGAAGATATACGCGTCTACTTTAGGACGAGCAGTCGATATCGCGGATATAAATGTCAGACCATGGAGAGATCGAGGTGGAGGGACTGTCGGAATTCGGGCAAGACACGAGAGCATACATTATAGATGATAGAGTATATTTGGTGAGAGGTTACAGCGAGAGCTGTAAAACATATTCGCAGCAATTGTATCGTAGGTTCTATTATAGATTTTGAGCGTATAGTGCGTGAAATATTTAGTTAATTTAGTTTAGAAGTATCTGTAGATATTGGTCGAAAATTTAGAATTACTCCTCCAATTTTATCTACGTCGAATTATTTCCTAGTTTTATTATTCATTCGAAATGAATTCGTCAAAAGCATTTTTAATAATAGGATTCTAAACTTGGTTTTCATGGGGCGCATTACAAATTTTTAGACCGGTAGCTTATAAACAGCATTGATATCACTGACATTACTATAAGTAACAGATCGTCTAATAGGAATTTCATAACTGGAGTGGAAGGATATAGAAGAATGATAAACTCGAGCAATGAAGCGATATTTGGAATATATATTAATATATTTCATTTCGTTTTATTCCTAGTACGAATACTATGAATTATTAAATACCTCCGGATTAAAATATTCAGGTATTACTAAACCCAAATACGATTCCTCTCTACAGATATAGTTAAAAAGATATAGTAAAATTCAATAACTACTATCTTCTATTAAAAATAAGATGCAATGATAATAGCCTTCTACAGTAGACACAACAAAATATTAAAAAATACCCTTTTCGTTAATTCGCATAAGACATCGAGTTTTTCGGCAATCGTTTGTAACCAAGGAATGTCCAACAATGCAACAAGAATATTTTGCAAATAGCATATCCTTTCTTCTTTCCTTAAACTCAGCGCGCTGTATTATTTTATTGCCTGCGAACCGCTAGTCGGACACTCGAACATCGTGCGCGGTCATCACAGGGCCTACCGCTACCTGATTGACGTAGACGTTAGCCTTCCTCGTTCTTCGAAACATTTACTCACCGATTACTTATTCTTTCCATGCCCTCCATGGCGAAAAAATGCCAAGTCAGGAAATTCGAGTGTCCATCCCAGCAACTTGTCTAACTTCAGCCATTTTTTTACCAGTCAGTCTGCGATAAAATCTCATCGAGTAAGCACGCATTTCATCTACAAGTCTACGCGCCTATTCCGCATTTTTCGAACTGCCCTTACGTTTAAAAAAAAAGATTCGTCTGCATTAAGTCGCACTTCGAGACAGTTGAGTAAAAAGTTCGCACGAACGATCTCTCGTACTGCAACACACCCATTAACCCACTCTGAATACTCGAGCCACGCGATACCAGGTCAGATTCGAGAGAATTTCGAGGAAACGAAGGATCCTTTCGAACGACTACGCGTTCGCGAGACGAGTGCCTATGCCGAAGGGGTTTGGCGTCGCTCCCCAAGTACCCTGTCGCTGACATCTAGAGCAACAGAGCAGAAGTGGCTTCGATGAAATTGATCCGATCGAGCGACCCTCTTGAGGCCACTTCGCGAATCGAGCGGCTTGCAGCCAAGTGCTCGAAAATGACGCGGCTACGCTGTCGAATTGGCCAGCCAAATTACCTTCTAGAACCGAGCAGGATCTTTTTAATCGACCTATCGAATGCTACGACTCGCGTGGGACCATCGTCCCTCTTGGAACAGGGGACCGTGAAGAGGTTGCTCGTTCAAATGAGCAACCAAGTTTCGCATTGGTCTCGCGAACACGTTGCACGCCTGTATGCGCCGATTATCTAATTGATCAATTGTCTACCCGCCGTGATAATAAGCAGTCATTTGATTAAAGCCACTCGTCGACATCAAGCCTTTCCTTCTATTGCTCGGTTCCTGCTTCGGGTTCTTGCGCGAATTACGCGACCGCTTGCCTCTTTGTAAATAGCAAGCATTGGGTAGATCCTACGCGGGCCCTGATATTCGTGTTGCTCGAAGCTTCTAGCTTTCAGATACGTCCACTTGCAATAATATTGCCACGTTATACTTGGAGAGTTATCTTCCGGGAAATGGAAATTTTGTCCCGGTATATTAGGATCATGTAACGAAGCCTTTTAGTGGATCTTCCGTTGTGCAATTCCTGGATCAGTTTCGTGCACTTACCTTCTGATCCAATTCCTTCTTTCGTTTTCTCGTATTTCTAATTTTTTCTCCTTTTGTAGGTCGCTGGGTATTCCCTCTAGACTCGACAGAATATTTTATCGCATACACAATGGTCCAAGAATATATTGAAACAGTTGTAGACACCTTTCACCGTTATGACAATATTGACCAAGTCCGAAATAAATTGGAAGAAATATATAAATGTGATAATATATTAATAATACATTTATATATTGTAAAATATATATATATATATTTCATATGAGAAGGTTACATTTCGCAGAGATTACAGAAGTATTTAAACAAACGACTGTCCACTATACTAATAAGCCTCGATATTCAGCGGGACCATTTTTAACACGTATAGTAGGTACATAAATACGCAACTTTTACGTACACATATAAATACTTTTCCAGATTAGATCGCTAACAATTTCAAAGTAGATAATACGAAACAGAAAAACAAAAAATCAAAAGTCAATGATCCCAATTCGTACGTATTCCTCAAAAAAGTCTCTACGAGACGAATAAGAATCTGTCAAACGAAGAACAGAGACTCGTTGAAGCATCGCCCCTTAAAATGAAAACGCTGGTCGCACGCAGCGAGGAGCGATCTCGTGCTTGAAAAGCACTCCAGTCGTCGGCTGTCACGACAAACGATGCTTCCTAATCGAAACGGTGCATAAAACGGTCAATCATCGAGTCAGTTTAATTCTAGGGGGCCCGCGGCCAATTCGAAATGGCAAACACACGCTTGAAATTGAGATTTCATTGGCAGAAGCAGGGGAGAAAAGGGTTTTCGATGCAGTATGGCCAAAAGAACCGAGATAAAGAATCGCCGTTTGATTATACGTTTAATTCTTGCCGGGTCTTTTGCGCTATAACCGCAAAGCGACCAACCGCTGTGCGCCCAGCTGCGGGAACATCGAAACCGACCGGTCATACTCTCAGTGGCTAACTGGTAATCATGTCCCTACCAGTACCGGCGATAATGCTGGCCCTCGGCTTCGATTAAAAGTACTCGTCGATATTAAGCTTTTCCTGCTGCTTCTCTGCTGCCGTTTTACAAGCGCCGCACACGTTACACGTCTGCCATCGTGTCGTTCGAATGCTCGTATCTCTGCCAGAGATTAACTCGAGAAGCGTTGAATGTCACGACGATACGGTGTTGCAAGATGTTACACGCTCATGAATATCTTTTACGTACATGCGAGTATAACGATGATCAATTAAATTCCAATAAATTCGTACGTCACATTGTTACTCTCGTCAAACAGACAGCGATTTAATTCTAAAGATGTTCTGTAATCTATTCATTTATCTTCCTTCTTATTCGAATTCTATTCTTTTAAAAGTAATATTTTTCGTTTACCTTTGCTACCTTCGTCAACTAGATTCAGGTTATATCGAGCTGAGGATAAGAATAACGCGAAATGGCGAACTGGCTTATTTGAATTTTCACGAAACTCTATTGGAAATTAAGGAAAAATTAGTCTACTTCCACGACAACGTCATCTTGTTAGGTAAAATATTTTCGTTCTGTCTTCGAGATTGATAGACACGGATATTGATCTAGGAGTTTATAAAAAAATAAAAAAGGCGTTTACGAAAGCAATTGATTTTTGCTAGTAATTTGGCAAAAGCAACGAAATGCAATATTGGAATATGCCAATATCGAGATACTGTACTTACTAGATTGTTTACAAATGGAAATAAGCAATGTTTGCGAGATTCCAACGTTCCCAAGCGAAAACGTCCCGTCACGATCGATTTGTTCGCGAACGATTCGTCAAAAAGCCACCGTATGAATATGCAATGGTGGGATGCTCTCACGACCAGCATATAAAGGAACATTTGCGTAAAGCCGTGAACGTACGCGTACAACGGCCGAAACACAGGTTTCTCGTGAAATAGTTGCCAGCGAAAGTATTCTCGAAACATCTCGAAAATATTTTTAATTTCGCTCTCTAAGAAAGAGAGCGGCGCTTCTCTTTCTGTTGGTAATCGTGCGAAACGGATTGCTATCCTAAAATATTCGCTTAACCAAAAATAAAGAGGAACGTGGGTCGGGTTTTACGATTGTTTACCGCGAAAGGGATGCCTCTGTGGATCTTATGAATTCTTCAGATGCCAATGGGAACTGGAAGGGCAAAAGCAATCTACCGGCTCGAAGAGAAAAGGGGAGAGAAGAAAGGAGGTGAAGTTTATTCGAGTTTATGTCGGTTCGCCGTTGTAAAATTCACCGTTGCTCCAGGTATCGAATTTAATTCCGTGCTTGGTTTAATTTAGTCAGTCGCGTCACGTATACGCGGGTGCAAACTAACACAAATATACGAAGGTGCGAATCTCACGTGGGACGATCCTATGTCTCGTGGTATTCTTAGTAGAATTATTGGGAGATATTTGACAAAAGTATACAAAATATCCAAAGTAAAATAGTCGTCATAATATTTAATAATTAAAACAGATCTTCGTTCGAGTTCCATTTACTTGACCGGTTTTAGAAAAATACGGATTTGAACAAACATCTGCAGCCCAAAGATTACACATAATTCTATCCAAGCTTCCTGTGGACGTGTCAGAAAGGGACCCTCTCGCGTCTACTAAATCTATCAACTGTACCGATGGGGTTGCCAATTCCCAAGCTTATCGCTTTAATCTACAATGAACACGCGAAAACCTTCGACTGCCTGCAAAATTAAAGTTTCACTGCGAAGGACACGAACCTTCAAACAACATTTCAAACCTTCACGCTACATCTCATGACGTCATTTATACATGACTTTTCCAGCACGAGCGCTTCGGCCAGTCGCAAGAGGAACTTCTCAAACGAAATCTTCTCGCCAAGTTTTCTTGGAAGCGAAACCGGCGTGTTTGATATCCTCTGGACGTGGATTCGACGAAGTTGGTTTCGCGCTTAGTTCACGGGACGGATACATCGTGGTAGCCGCGGACACGTAGCGGGAAATCGCGTAGACTGCGCAGGAGGGGGCGAGCGCAGCATCCGGTTTGCGAGGGTGCATGCGTGCGTGCATCGTGCAGCGCGTCGTGCATGCGTGCGTGGTGAGCGCGCGTTTGCGGAGTACGCAAAACAATGCAGACGCTCACCGCCATATATTATTCATCGAACAAAGGCCAAGCTGGAACACTGGGTAACGCGTCGGAGGAAATAAGTCGTCACCTCGAGCAAGGCGTTCAGCTGTCACCGCCGCGCCGGTCTATGTGACGCCGTTCGACTTGCGTCTCACCTTGCTTCCACTCGTCCTGAGAAAATTTCTTACGTCTCAATGAACGCAGCATTCTGCGGATAACGTTGAAAAATGTACTGTTCACAGGTCAGAGCTTTTGAAATTTTACAAACGTTCTCCACTTTCTGCTTTATAGAGTCAGCCGATTTGGCGAACAAGCGACTCGGACGTTGTTTGTCGACGCTTTCAGAAGTTCGTAAACGCGGCGGAGATGTATTCGAGCTGGACGAATCGATTGTTAAAACGTTTGTTCATGGAGATGTTAAAAAAATAAGAGTCTAATGGGACTGTTAAGCGAAGACAAATTTGTTGATAACGATAATTGTATGTACATATTTGTAATTTCAAGTCTATTCGTTCCTCTATTTAGATAGTTTGTACGTGCGGATAATTTAGATAATTCTTCGTAAGTGTAAACGAAGAAGCAATTAAAGAAACATAAGGAAAGTGTTACGTATTAACATATTACCCATGACGATAGTTTAGCGCCAGTGTAAGAAAGAATCATAATACTAAGCACGGAACTCTGTTTCCTCTTTCATAATAGGAAGTTTCGTATATCCTCCTCTCATTTGAATATAGTATTCGCACGTGCGAGCCGACAACGTACGTGCATTTGCAAACATTCCATTCATTTCTTTTCATCACACGTTACGTTACATTTTCCATTCACTGTAGTTCAGCCGCGTACATTATCATGAAACAGTAAATTAAGCCTCGTTAAAGTACTACAGGAAACTCCAAAATTACATTCGAAGCTCAAGCGTGTTTTTATCCCTCTTAGCGAATACTATTATTACCAGGAGGCTTTAAACTCTTTCTTCTTAGCACTTTGCATACATTGTACGATATGTCATTCCGACAGTGTAGTTACGTATACAAGAGGCGCAAAGAATTTTTTTTCATACTCCATTTTATTTATTATACAATTTAAATTCTTAGGTGGAAAGCGTGAGAGAGATGCAAGTATCGAGAGAAAGGAAAGGGGAACTGTTGTGTTTCGTCCACGTGCCTGCTACTCATCAACTACTAGGGCAACCTAGCAGATCCGTGGTTTAAACACAGGCATATTCGCAGATATTGAAAGTAGAAACCCAATCCCAATCTAGTGGCGAGCATAGACAGTGATTCTACATAAAATTATATAAACAAATAGTTCACATTCGCACACCTTAATCGCGATCATTGCACAGAGACGTATGAATTCAGGCTAGCCTTGTATCTTCGTCGAATCAGAACTACAAAGAATGGACAAAGGGTGCTTAAAGGGTAGGCAAGTTTCACGGGCCATCGAATTTTATGGGAAGAACGACGACGAATCGTGGAAATACGTAAATGCGGCGGACTTAGCGCCATCGAACGTCGCTGGAAGAAAGGGTGGAAGAGGAAGATGCTACAAAGGAAACGATCTTTTCCGGACGACGATTCTCGTTCGCAAACAGAGGAACCAGGATTTATTAGTTTGTTGAGATTCATCGTCGAATTCGATTTGCTGGAAAACTTGTTGAGTCGAGCGTGCTCGAAAAGACTGGAAAGTGGACGGGAAGCGTAAGGTTGTGAAAGTTTCGCGGAATTTATAATTGTTGTTTACAAGGCGATGTAAGTTCGACTTCCGGAAGTCGATGCACAGGTCGAGCTGGTGTACGCTTGGTCGGCCGAATAGTAACGTGACGGTGGCACTCTCGCACGAGACGGTGCTTGAATTATGAATTCATGAATTGTAAAATCGACGCGAGCATTATCGATCCCGCGCACACCGCGCCGTGCCACGTCTCTCGCCGCGCTGACGTTTACTTACGCGCTCGTCTCCGTTTCATGCAAAGCAGAATTACCGGGCTATAAGCGATACCGGGTTCGGCTTCGATTTCAAGGTGTCACACTATTTTCTCATAAAATCAAGCTTATGACACGAATTATTTTCTTCTTCCTTTGCGGCGAAATCGATTACTTCGCTTTATACGTACGTTTTATCGGAAATTCAACCTGAATTCCCGGTTTAATGGAAAAGCATTGGGGAACTATTTCTGGTATGAATTTCAGATTCCAGTAATTGTATACTTTGTATGTTGAGTGATGGAAAGGGCGCCATAATTTTAGCAAGCGATGGATAAATATGATATATGACGAATAAATTAGATTATCTCGAAAACACGGAAACTTATCGAATACTTATTGAAATATTTGGATTCTGAAAAATTCCTGTCGGTGCAGACATAATTTTGTTATTAAAGGAAAATATCGATACCCTGTTTCTCTCCGTTTATTTCCCAACTTCCGTCAATTATTTTTCGAAAATGAAACGCGAAATTTCCGCCAAATGCTGTTCTATTATTTATAAATTGAAATGAAACCAGCCCCAATTTCGTACAAACAATTACGGCGAATAATGCAGCAGCGGTACACACCCGCATTCGAACTTATACCGCTTTAACGGTATCAAAATCATACGTGATAAACGCAGCTTCCATTCTCGTTATTTACGTTAATCAAAAACAGCGGCGTGTTCGTGAAACAACGATCGTCGTAACGTTTCCATAAATAAGCGGCATTATGAAACGAAACAACAATGGTTGACGAATTGCAGTCATTAAATACAGTTAATGAATACGCCACGAGCAAATCGGCCGTTTCCGGATTAATATTCATAGTAACGCAAAGAGAGCCGTTCCTGCCCGTAAATTAGAATTCCGTCGGAAAATTCATGAACTCGGCCCGCCGATGACGAATGATCGATACACGGCTCAGCCACGAAATTTCGAAAACTTAATTTATACGCGCAGCTGCGCCGCGGAGAAGGCGACCCAAGTATCGTTTTCGTCGCGTCGTCCTCTCTCCCTCTCCGCTCCTAATTCAATTTAAATGACAAATGATACATTACGGCATCCATCAGAACGATTGGTAATTGCTTATGGCTGATGCGGACTAATGGCGTCGAGGTAATATCGAGGCAAGGGTGGCTAGATAATTCCAACGACGCGACGAAAATGCTACATGACGTGTATAATGCGGTTAGCATTTATTTGAAGCCCGAACGAGGGTTGTCACCCCCCTTCGCCGCTGCTACTTGGAGAAACATAAACAGGGAACCACCGGGGAACGCTGATGTTTCCGGGAGAAAAATATGTACAGAATCCTTGTTTGTCTTCCTACTCGTTTAGGGGAGAACTTGTCGTGTAAAACAATTCTGATAATTCGATTTGGAACTCTGCATCGAAGTGTGTGCCTTCTTGTTAACAAAGTTATTTGTTTTCTCGCGAAACACATATCGAAACGTTTCTAATAGGAAATTGTATGCAACTTGATCGTAATTCTTTTGTAATTCTTTCGTCATCTGAAATCGTATCAATTAGTTGGAAGTTATAGATAGACCAAATGTATCTTAATCCTGCCACGTTCTTTCGCTCATTTTCCACCAAAGTATATTTTCTAACGTTAAAAGTTATCTTCGGTTTGGAAGAGATACGAAGGAAGTGTTAAAACTGTATTTGCTAAAACGGGAGCATGGTTGAAATATAAGAATTCGAGGATCGTGCCATTATTAATAGCCGTAGAAATAGTTGTAGGAAATAAGTTGGCTGGATACTTTGACAAGCTTTCGTAAATTTAATAGATAATACAGCAGACGTCACGAACCTTAAGTGACACCTCAAGTGATATTTTTCTACTACGTGCAAGACGGAAAAACTTTCTCCTCGGAATTCGCTGAATTTCTGTCCGTTCGTTCCCACCTTTCGTATAAAACTTCGTTTCATCGTGGCGTTTCGTAGACTCAATAATTCAGCAGTAAAACGGGGATAGAAACGGAAGAAAAGGGATGTTACAAAATAGCTTCGTAACACCGATATTAATATGTAATAGGATTTCGTGCCTTGGTAGCAGTCTTCTCTAAACCGATTCTTCCAGCCTCTACTTCCTTAACCGTATCCATCCTAAAGTCAGCTTCGCCTGTTATAACTACCACGCCAGTGGACCAACTCCGTGGTAGCTCAGCTGCTTCAGGTTAATGAGATCGAATTTCAGTCACGAAGTTTCTTCGCAACTAAGAAAAGCGACCGCGCAGCCGCGTACGTAAGACGTTTTCTTAATAAATCCTTTTACAGTCGCGAAGCAACCATTGAAGTTGTCGACCACGCGTTGTTTGTGCACAGAGAAAACACGACTTTGTACAATTTCTACAAAGCGACAACACATAAGTCTTTTTTCAAACGCGAAACAATCTCCGATTAAAATTGATTGACCCCATTGTTGACAAAAACGCAATTTGTCGGCTTACTTCGTAGAACGTCCGTAACTTCATTCTCTGTAATTTTGCATTTTCAAATTTCCTATAAACGCAAAAGATCCCCACTGTGATTGTGCGTCTAGAGGACACGATTCGTTGACTACTTGGAAAAGCGAGCGCACAACCGTGCACGAAGATTGGCTTCTTAAAATAAATTCTTCTTGAGTTACGAAGCAACCGTCGATCGAAAGCGATCGATGTGATTGTTGACGACACGGTGCCCGTGTCCAGAGAAAACACGGCAACCGCGTGGAATCGTCCGAGTCCCGGGAATTTCCATAATCCGATTGAAAAAAAATTCCATTTCCCGGACACCTTTAAGTAAATATTGAAATATTTTTTCCCGCGGGAACAGCGGGGGCTAGCGAGCGGCTCCCTCTGAAGGGGACTCGAGAGACCGACCAGAAAAGGGTCTTTCGTGGCTGGTGCCTCGTAAAAGGGACAACCGCACGAGCACCGGCGTCAGAAACGAGACAGGGCTGTAACTTTTCTACGAACAAACGGGACCGGGCACCCCCGCAGCGACACGGCGCATAATCTAATTTGTACTTCGACAACTAAGCGCCTCTAGACCCTCGCTGCTTCACCACCTTCTCTCTTTCTCGCTCTGAACGATGTCTTTCTTGGTCTCCTTTGACTTTGACCGTCCGCCTGTCTTCCTCTCTCACTCTCTCTCGCTCACTTTCACAAACTCACGAAAGTTGCTCTCTCTGTTTCTCGCTTTATATTCCATCTGCGTTTCTTGTCTCTTTCTCTGTGTGTTCTCCCTCATCGACTCGGTGCAGACACGTCCGTTCTCGGCGTCTCTGCGAGACTCGAACCGACGAGATCCTTCCGCGACTGACAAACGAACAAATTGGCTCTGGTTGACGAAACAAAGCGCCCCGTCGACTACCGCGACGAGGGACATGGAAATGATTGTTTTAAACCCTCCCGCCACGGGGCCGGACCGCTATCATTCTCATTCATCTGTGTCGGTATGTTTTAACGACGTCGTTAGAATGCTGGCGTCTAAGCATTATGAAGAGTACAGCGGGCTGCGAGATGCGCGTATAAACGAAAATTGATGTACGCAACAGGACTCTGTCAAACCTTCGGTGGAAGATGAGTTTTTAAAATTAACTTGATGGAAACTCGATCGCTGTGGTAAACCTTTCGGCTCACAGTTCGATTAATCCTCGCTATAATGTTGTGGGAAATTTGTCATACGAGATACGGTTCAAATTTAAGGCCACGTATTACGAGCCGAAGTTAACGAACATTAATCAAACTTGCGGTTTACTTGTAAATTCAGAATGTAGTTAACTGATTGTTCGAGAAATTGAGACGGTGAACAACGTAGATTTGAAAAGCCCAGTTTCCCAATAGAAATAAGAAACGTCTGTTCTGCGTCTCGGTTAATTTCGTTGCTTGTGTAGTCTTTCAGTTTATGGACGTTTTATAATAATTTACTGCAACGTTTATAATTCCTTTTTCACGGTATTTCACATGGAATTTACATCCTTTCTTACATACCAAAAACATCGTTTCTTTACCTTTCCCACAGTTACGTCACTTATCGTTTCCACTTCTCCATTGCCTTTTCACGCATAATCATAAATTAGATCGTAAGACGAAAAGTTCGTTTAACGATCGTTCGTTTACCTTTAGGAAAGAATTTTTATTTTGTCTCTTATATGTTCTAACGGGCATCGAAACGTCTAAAAACACATTGCGGTCGAAGATCGTACAAGTTTGATCTAAGCCTAGAGAATCCGATACATGTACGCGTGCCAGGGAAACGTTATAAAATTAGTCAGACGTAGACAGTCACAGGTAGAACATTTTCAGCTACGTAAGGGTTTGATAGATCGAGTTGCGGTTCCTCAGATTCTTGTAATAACTACTACACGGTCTATTCAAATTCTATGCAGGATAGTTACATCGTCGGCAATACAATCGCATAGCTTAACATAGACAGATTCGCGGAACAGCAGATTGTTCTGCCTCGTGGGATCTAGTCAGACGTCAAGAAACTCGGTTCGATCTTGTCAAACTCGATAATATTCATCCAGATTCTAGCACCAGGATGAAATTTCTTAGTTCTGGGTGTATCTAACGACGTTTTGTGGTGCGCAATTGAATTTTCCATTGAATCTCATATTTCGATTAGCAAGTTGCATGTTTATTGGATGGTAATGCGGATTAACAGAATCTAATTGTGTCTGTTAATCTATTTGAACATGATTAGTTGTGGTTGCGTTTACTGGGAATTACATACACCCTGTTAGCTTTACTGGGATAACAGTTTAGGCAAATTAATCATTTGGTTGGTCTATATTCAATTAAAATTATTGCCATGTACATAATTCCGCGCAACGAGTAATTGTGAAATGGATTAGTTTGATCTGAAATATTTCCTCTCTTACCGTGCTTGTCGTGGATTATTCTCAATAAGCTCTTCTCGTTACATCTAATAAAAAGTCATGTCTGTGACGCTATTATCAATTTCACGTTATACTACAGTTATATAAGCTCCAGCAAACGTTAATTTCTTTCTTTCAACAAACTCGATCAAACGTACTTGCCAAAAAGCTCGCCAAAATATTATAAGAATATAGAATAACGAAGTTCGGAAAACTGATCTCACGATATCGCGAATAATTTTTCCATCGAATTCGCATCGAGTTACACAAGAAACAACACGATCCAAACAATCGTATCAAAAATACCCCGTACCGAAAGCGATAGTACAAATGGTTCAATAAAATCTCTATTTATGCCGCTTCTATTTCAGAGCGCACTTCCACCATGGTCACGTTAAACGCGCGTAAAATTTCATTCCGTTTCGTAAACGAGAGAAAAACGAATGGACGCGTTAAAAATCGTCTTGCGCGCCGTCTCCGCAATTTACGGGTCGTTTTTCGAGCCCGTCGACATAAAACGAGTCGGTGTCGAGCGAAAAAGTCGCAGCACGACGTGTACACACGCAGGTGCAATAGCGAATCTGGTGGATCGCGTGGCGATGCGTATGCAAAACCGATATTCCGGCCCCGTGGAGCCGCGTTATACGCGAATTTAACGGTTCAATTCGTACGGTGCCCCGTGGCCAGCCCGTAACGGCTTTTGATTAACGAGAATGTGAAAGTCGCTGCCGTACGACGGCAACAGCTGGATTAAGGGCTAATAACTACCTCCGACCGACGGAGTCGTTTGAATGATTTTATTTTACGGCCCCGCGGTTTATGGACCCCGGGATTCGATCAGACGGCCCGTACTTTACGCCAGATGATATGCCATCGAGGAAGTTTCTTCCCAGGAAATAAACGGTCCTTCCGACCCGTCAACTAATTCGATGTTCGATTTCTTGCGATCGTGGAACTTCGTCGGCGAGGTAAGTGCTGTTTGATCGTGTTGGACGATGGCTCTTTAACTTCTTGCGAAATTAGGGGAGATTGTTAATTCATCGTTAAAGCCAGTTGCCCGGAAGTTTGGTTAAAGTCGATTAGTCGCTTGAGATTGCGTTACAAATGGCGACTTGGGCACTTTGATTATTTTTTAACGCAGACGGAATTTATGGACTCTACACCGGCATAATATATATATTAACTTTTCGATACGACGCGATACATTCGCGTAAGGTATTGGTTTAATCCGTAAAAAAGTTGCGACGTTATTATTTGCGGCTACTGTATACAATAATATTTTTCCACCTTTTGACTGATAATTACAAATGTAATTCTACTTGTTTAGTTGTATTAAGTTCTTAATCTGGAAAAGACGCGTCACGGTGAACTTTGACTCCCTTAAGGGTTAATCTGTAAAAAGAGAATGCTCGGAATGACAAACGAACTAACGTAGACACCAAAATCGATGTCCACATATGCTGATACTTATGTAATTAACAAGCATCGTATGAAAATTATGCGGAAGGAAATTTTAGGGGGACATAAAGCGAAATAGGACATTTGACAAAGGATACCGTAATTTCGGACGGCTGTCATATTTTTATCGACTATCCGGCAGGCAGCGTGGGGAAACGTAAACGTTATTTTCCACGTGTCTAAGCAGTAACTTTATAAACGATACGCGAACGCACGGCCGGTTGCGCGATGTGGGAGATTGACGTTTCCTCGATAGTCGCGAAATCAATCGCGCGCGCGTATTATTCTCCACGTTTGCGTTCTGCCGCGAACAGCCGATAAACACACGCGCATACACATAGAAAGAAGAAGAGAGTGACAGAGAGAGAGAGAGAGAGAGAGAGAGAGAGAGAGAGAGAGAGACAAGCAGAATAGACGATGAAAAGAGAGATGTCGGTGAAACGAAAACGAGAAGCAGCCTCGACCGTATGCTCAACGTATACGATACCGTGGAAACACGAACGAGGACGAACCGTAATTAACCGGCTTTCACTGGGTTTTCCCGATATCTTACCGTCAATTTCCGGCGTGCAATCCGGAAACCACAACGGCAGTTCGCCGATCGTGCCGCTGGATTGTCTCGTTCGTGAAACGAACCGACAAATTACAGCGATAAAGGGCCGCGCAAGCAAACCTTGGTAATTAAGCGGTTCAATGGTAATCGGGCAACTTTACGAAATTGAATCGCGCAAAGTCGGATTAAAAGTAGCGACGCGAAGCGAGTGCAGCGGGATTTTCGATCGTTCGAAAAGATTTGCGGAAGCAGGAGAGGAACGAAGATGGAAACGAAGGATTACCAGGGATGATTGTATCGCGAGTGTCAGCCAGGCGCGAGATAACGAACGTAACGCGTCCACAACGTAACGCTCGACGATGAAATGGGCTAACAATAAAACTCGTCGCTCTGATCTTTGCGCGAGCGAAAATTTCACGAATGCCTCGAGTAGTACGTCGTCGGTGTCGAGTGGCCCGCCATTAAAAGTTTCACAACGCTGCATTTTATCGCGTCTCACCGACGAGATTTCGCTCGGTCAATTACCGCGACTCGACCGCCACCAGCTCGTGCCTCGTCCCTCCGCCAGGGACACGTCGCCCGTAATAAAGATATTTAAAAAATTATACATTTTAAAGCACTTTACGGCCGCTGCAACGTGCCTCCTACGAACGATACATGTATCGAGGTAGCTTTCGTCCTTTTCTTCGCCCTTTCGCCGAACGATCTCCTCCTCTTTCCTTTCTTGCGACTCCGCCGTTTCCACGCGTCCGTCCTCTTGTAGCTTTTTCTCCAGGCGACGCGGCGTGTGTAGCGAAAGCTGCGGCCCGGTCAGCATCCCCTCGTTTTATAACCCGACGAGTTTAATGCTCGCATCAAACTTTTAATTACCCAACTCATCTTACAAATTACTAACAGATGGGTCGACGTTTATGCGTGGCGGCCGGTTTTCTCTGGAAAAAATTCGCCGGCCTGCGAAAGCTACGGTCGAGCCGCGCGTTTCGATAGCTTACGATCGATCGACGTTATCGGAGTGACATCCGGTGGCGAAGATTTTATCGTACAAAGTCAAACCTCGTAACGATAGAAGAATCTTTAAACTGAAGAAAGGCATGCAATTTTGGTAAAGACGCGCCGTTGAAAGTACGTTACAGTTACTGGTGATATGTACTCACGCAGAGAGCACGTATATCGTAATTTAACGCTTTGTTTATCTTTTCCCACAACTATTTATCGAAAATAAGATAAATAAAGTATTGCGGGTAATTCGAAAGTAGAGAAAATAGACAGAACTGGAAAACACAGTTCATTGGATTAGGTGGCAAATACATATTTAATGCTCGATATTTTTGAAACATTTAATTTAGGAACGTTCATAACGAAATCTATCTCTTTCGGGATTGTTCTTAGTTTCTATGTCGTTGAAGTATCTAGTAATGGCATGGATTCGAATTTCCATAAATTTAGAAAGGAAGGATCGATGCTAAGAAGATTGGAAGTGGTATACGTCAGATACATTAAATTCGAACGACGTCGTTTCCATTAAGGGATCAAGCATTAAAAATGTATTTCGAATGGAGATGTTCGAGCGAGCGTGTAAAAACAGAAAAGATTGCCGCCGTGGCGGCGGCATGGTACTACCGTTCGTGGAAGTTTCATTTTCAGCCATGGACATTAAGCCGAATACAGCGCATACAAGAGTATATTGCGGAATGCAACTTTTATACACGGCCGGGCCGATTCTCCCGCGAACGTTCCTGAAAATGTAACAGGTTGGACCGGCCGAGAGAGATGCCTTTTTCCCCGCGAATAAAACTGCGATTGGCACGAAAACGGCGGTATGTATAAAGAAAAAATACGACTAAACTCGTAACGCACGCGTCAATAGGTGGCCGTAGGAAATTTCCGTGAAAAATATTTCTCGATCGTCACGTTCGAACTAGCGTGCTTCTATCACCTGCTATTCGCTTTGCTTCGAGTCGTATATACCTAAAATAGTCTAACTAAGGTAAAACATTCTTCTAATCCCCCAAGAACATAGTTCGATGCGAAAGAAATCTCTCAGAATTATTCTTTTTTTTTTTTAGTAAAGTTTCCAAAAGCGATAACAAGTATATGCACTCAGCTACATTGGACTTAATGAGTAACATAATTAAATTCGTTAAGAAGTGGCAATTTAAGTACACAGAGCTGTTGAATCAATTTTGTTCGTCGTAATACGATCTGAATTTAATGTACAATTCTGTACAGTCAGAAGACATTTTTTAAACAATGTACATAAGTATCCACTTAACTTGGATGAGCTCTTACGCATCTCAAAATATAGCCGTTTCGCTGGAAGGTCTGAAAACCTCGTTCCAAGCATGTTATATTTTATTAACGTGCTTAAAGACGCGAATAGTATCTTTGTTTTCGAAAGACAGACTTTTATGTTCGATAAATAATCCATTCGATAAATTTAGCTTATTTTCGCCATCCAGACTACGTTATATAAATAACAGGATAATTAATTATGTAATATCTCAGCAGTAAAATATCCAGGCTACTGACAAATAACCCACCTACGTCAAGATTTAATAACAAGTATAAACAGTATAAACTTTTAATAAGCTACTAACGAAGCTAATTTGAAGATTTTATAACTCGTAGCAGGCCCAGGATCGTTTCCCACAGACAGCATCGAGTCGTCATTCGACCGTCTATCCCGGAAGGCCTCGAACGCAGACAGAGCTCTCCGGGAGATCCCCCACGGACGTTGCGGACTTGTCATAAATTAGAAACGCCGCGGGGAATTCCGATGCAGATAGAGCGTTCGGCCAATGAGGCTGAAACAAGGACGAGGCCGCGATCGCGTCTCAAGATTTATGTCCAGTTGACATTTATACGATTCTGCTACGAATCTGCCATCGACTTACGCGTTTGCAAGGGTAATTAATGCGTGTCGTCGTCGTTAATTCGAAGATGGCCGACGGATATGATTAAAGTCCGATTCAACTTCGTTGCGATCTCTTTCATAAATAATGCTACGTGATCTGACAAATTTATTTTTATCAATATAATTACGTATGCTATAGGAAATATAAAATCGTCGAACGTTCGTCCGTACCGGACCTGAATAAAATTTCCTTTTTATTCCAGCTGAAAAGTCGAGTGAATTTTAAGTAGCGATTTCAATAAATGGTGAATTTTTTAAATTTTGCTATTTCACATTCCAAAATTCACAATCTTCCGCTATGCAACGACTCGCGACTCCTTTACAAATTTGTCTCCTTTTCAATCTGGTGACGCGATATTTAAGAAACATAAATCTGTCGAATCCTATAGCATCATCGGTCGTTCGAAATCTGCAACGACATTACACGGCTTCACGGAACATTCGTCTCCTTCATTTATATCGGATTTATGTTTCTAACGATGCAGAGACGAACGTGTATTAACATTGCGTCGTTAGAGATACAAGACCTACCACATTTCGCAATGTATAATCGCAAGGAAATCGAGATCAATCGCATGATTCGTTGACGTCAAACCTAATAAATGCGATATTAAGACAACAAATGACTTAAACGGGCTAATTTTCCATTTTCAGCCACGAGTCTCGTCGTGTGTGTGCGCGCGATACGCGATGAAAAGGCTTTAATTACACGGCCGTATTTAACGAGGCGAAACAGTGGGTGGGATTTCGGTGAACGTCGCGAGCCGGAAGAGAAACGCACACCCTCTTAACAGTCGGCTTCGTAACGCGTCCAGAGGAAAATTTGTTTTACACCGGCGCGGATTTTATGCGCTTCGACAGGCAGAAAATGACCGTGAACCGCGGCAACTGTGAGTTATTAGACAGTCCGCGCGATTAACGCTTAATGCCGACTTGCTGTTCCGAGGGCCGCTGAAAAATAAATTTTACAACCGTGGAAAGGTGTATCGAGCTTAGCGTAATCAAGTCTAACGAAACGTTTAAATCTTGCGAGGAAATTTCGCGCCTGTTTTGTGAAGTCGTAACGACAGTTTATGGGTTGCGCGTTAATTATCGTAGATAATTTGTTTGACTAAATTAAATTATCGTTATTTACTGTGGTTATTACGTACTGGTTTAATAGCCATGGTTATTATACTTCGAATAGAAAAATGGAAAACCCATCTGCAATCGAAGTGCTCAGTGAAAAGATAATGCAATTGTATTTTTCCGAAATAGATACAGGAAACGAAACGTAGGATCTACACTTATCCAGAGAAAAGTTGCTGCAAATGGTTTTTCGTGATGGCGACGCTTTAATACGTTCCCTATCACCGTTTACGTAAACTTCTTATCTTCTTAATAATTTTACACGCTATGGTATGCTGTATCGTAACACCAAATCAAGTGTAATCTGTCATTACTCGTTTCTTCGTCATCTTCGTTATTTACTCGTTTAGTTATTCTACTGAAAATTGGTATGTTACATAGATTCTTCGATGCAAAAATTTCGTTACACTCGTATTACCTCACTAGCGAGCTATTCGAGTTATCCTGACTCATTGCGCATAAATATTTCGCTATCGATATTCTATACGCGATAAAGGAATTTCATTGGACAACTTACTTGTGAGACTGTTAAACCAATGGATTCTCCTTCTATTCTTAGCATCGCCTTAGACTTCAGACGATCGACAAAAGCATCGTCTAGCTGTCTGACGCATGTGCATCTAATGCCGGTGCATTAGTTCGTTTCCACGGCACGTGCTGCGAACTCCAGTTTCGCGACGACTATCCCCGATGTCCCAGAGATATCTTTCCCCGGAATGGTTACCGATGACTCGTACGTGATGACACGCGATAACTTGCCGCACAATGGCTCGCAATTCAGGCGTTCCTGTCGTGCCGCACCGTACATCCTTTATCTTTGTCAGGTATAAAATGGAATTATCTCGATACGAATCGCTACCTTGTAGTCGTAGTGCCCAATTGTTCGCGAAATCAACATAATCGATAATTATTTGATAATATTTATATAGTTTACTCGACGAGTTGAATCAATGCAGATTTTCCATGTAGAACGCGCGACAAATGCAGCGCGTTGCTCCAGACTACGTATGTTAATCAACTATCGATGTTCAGCGATGAATTTATTGCGATAGAAAAATATTATTTGCCTAAAACGTGTTTCGTGATATCATTGCTATATATATACAGGGTGGTTGGTAACTGGTGGTACAAGCGGAAAGGGGTGATTCTACGCTAAAAAAGAAGTCGAAAATATAGAATAAAAAATAAGAATAAAAAAAATAGAATAAAGAAAAATATAGAATAAAAGAGTCGGATAGTAAGTTAATACGTAGGAAAACACTTCGGTCACATTGGAAGTGATTATCATCATAACGTCGATCGAAACAATGATATACAGATAGATCCGTTATAACGAGACGCGGTAAAGTGCACGCGTACCGAGCGAAAATTCAAAGTCGATTTTCTCGAAAACAAAGCCTCGAACGAAAAATTTTTATTCTACATTTTCGACTTTCTTTTTCGCGTAGAATCACCCCCTTTCTGCTTGTACCACCAGTTACCAACCACCCTGTATATATATTATAATACTTGCCCTATCCCAATTAAATGATCGCATGCATTTGTTCGTACCTACTAACTCCACTGATCGTACAGATTGCGGATGAATAACACGCGATACGTATCACTGGCAAAAAAGATCGTGAAATCAAGAAGCTAGTCAATTTTCTGACCAGCGTTCCATCTCCGCCCAACGCGACCCAAAAACTTCCAATCTCGTAACCTGTTGCTTAAGCACCGTCGGCGTGCACCGTGATATCGTTGGTACTCGGTCACGGACGCATCGATTACGCGGTGTTTCGCGCCGCCCAGAAATAATCTGTCCTTATCCGGTGGCTTCCATCAAGCCCTGAGTTCGCGGAAAATCCGCGCGAAACTTTCTCCGCAGGTTACGGTTACGAAGGAGGCGTGCGTGGCGAGTCTAAGACCTTCGCCTATCCTCCTCCCTTATTTAGAGCACGTTGGCCGCCGACGGAGGCCCGCGAGGCAAATTGCATCCTCAATTTTTAATAAAGCCCCGAAGGGGCCAAGAGGCTTTGTTGAACGTCGGTATAAAGTGAACTTCGACGTCGGGCAAGTCAAGCAGCGCCGTGGTGTACGCCAACGAGAAGGAAGTGAGGGGGCGGTGGAACGGAAGGTTGGGGCCAGAAAGAACGAAGAGGATAACACTGGAAAAGGACGGGATGAATCCTTTCTTCGTTTCATTGTAAATGCCAGGCTCAGGACTTCGCCACTGTGCCTTTCGCCACTGTGCCCTTCGACCCTGCCCATGTCGGTCCACCTTTTCCTGAAATATTGATTGCAGACGGCGTGGCGTAACGATAGGCTCGTCTAGAATATTCCTGCGGGCCCATCCCCGCCCCCTTCACCCTTTTGCCACCCTCTCATTTATTCCACATTCCGCCCGTGTCTTTGTGTACGCTACTTTCCCATTGCGGTTCACCTCTCTATCTCGCTCGTATCTTTCTCTTGTTCCTCTCGTTTGTACTCGCCTCGGTCTCTCGGCCGACCGGACGAAAGGAAATTCTCCGCTCGCGAAAATTTAATCGCGAGAGAAGGGTAGACGGTTTCTTCGCGGTGCGTGTAGTCTGGCTGAAATATCGTTTTTCTTTTTTTTTTTTTTCCTATGGTAAAACGTAGAAACGTCTGGGCGACGCTATCAATTATGTTTCATTCTATTTGACTCGCATCAATTCGCACGTGTGCGTATTATTTGTGACGAACAATTCTTTCTACTGTGTGTTTTCGATATAAGAATTTGTAAAATTAGTTACCCATCTTTGCATAAAAATCCGTACGAATCTTGTTAACCGTGTCACGAAGACAAATCACCGATCGACCATTGAAAAATGTGATTCCCAGCAAAGATGCTCTTCCCATCATTGTCACAAGGGTTGAAGATCGAGTTTGCCAGGATAATTCATCACGAAAGTTCCAACGGAATAATCAACGCTTTCGAATACTAATTTATTCGCGGTGGCCAAGTGGCGTGACGTAAAAGTTCTAAGCAATTAAACGGTGTGTCGGTGTGCCCCGTTCCCACCACGAGCCACCGTTATTTCACGTTATAATTGCCGCGCCGTGAACGCTCGACAATGATTCTCGATGCCTCGAAGAACTCGCGAGCTCATTAACAATTATCTCCGATTGATACTCTTCTAACGAGCTCTCTTACGATCACGTTGCTCGTTAACACCGCGTATTGCTGACACATTGAAACGCACACGACGCGGACTCGACCATATCGGGTATCATTTTGCCCTATCATTCATTACATATTCCGGTGTATTAATATCCGTCCCCCTCCCGCCGTGGAAGATGATATCTACGCTGCAAAGAGACAAAACGACCCGTCCAGCTCCTGGTCCACGATCGATCGATCTTGTTGACGAATGAGCAGGATACAGAGTCTGGAAACGGTGTCGTATGAATAAAACCGAACGTAAGAAACTATTGCACGATGCTCTAGCCCAGGCACTATTGCTTGTTTCTTGGAAAAATATTTTCCTCCGGTTATACTCATATTTTACCGTGTCCGATTTTGCGAATAACAATTACAGAGAAAGAATCTTGACGATGATTTCTTTGCCTGTTAGAATACAATGGTATAATATTGAGGAAGGACGTTAACCTCAACCGTGATGCGACTCCAGATCGTTAATAAATATAGAGCAAGCAAAGAATTAATCAGTAATGAGCTCGACTGAGATGTGAACTTGCATTTTTTTGATAAAAATATATATATCATATCTGACAGCGATTAGAATTGCATGAAATTAGTTGAGGATTAGAATAGATCCCATAGAAAGTGTCAGTGTTTCGTCAAGAATCATAGAAATTACGCAAAAAGACACGGACCGAGTACATACGTATGTATATTCGTTCAGCAACGAGAATCACATCACCTGTTTTAGTTTTGTCTTTCATTCTCGTATAAAGCTTTATTCATTCGTAACATCTTTAAGGAAACTAACTGTACACCATATATATTTTGTGCTGTATTCGCTATTGCGATATCGTGTCGTCAATAAATAATAAAATCCCCGAGAAACCTTACGTATAATTAATCTGACTCGCCTTTTCCATTTCCATTTCCAATTCCAATTCTTCCAGCTACCGATCTTTCGCAGCAAAAACGCGGTTAATTTATCGACGTAGTGACACGGCGAACTTCGACCTCCGGGCAACGTCGAAAGAAGTAAGAAGAAACCGCGATCGTTTCGTCGATCGAAAGTTGAGAGTAAGAAACCAGGCAGGAAACGGTTCGTCGCGTCGTTTCGACCGCGAAACTCCACGGAGAAAGTCCGCGGGACGAATGATAATTAGGTAGGAATATAAAACGGCGGAACCACGTAAAGCTTCGCCGTGGAGTTCCAGTCGTATGGGTACGCGCGTAGGGGTTGATTCTTGTTTACGGGTCGCGCATCATTGCGCGCGCGTACTCCTGCGAATAAATCTCCAATAAAACTGCCATTACGGCGAATGGTTATTCGCGAAGTTCGCCAGCCCGTGGCATTCGAAAGTACACGCAGAGACTCGCCCTTATTGTTTCGTCGCCGGCAGTAAAATATCTTCGAGTCGTACGTCGAAAACGTCCCGTGCTATCGGCTCGTTCCTTCTCCTCTCGTTTCTCTTCCGTTCGGGCCGCTTCACGAGAGAAACGTAGCTCGTTTACTCCGGCAGCAACCGTCTAGCTTGTTGCTTATATATAAGGCCGAGTCGCCGGGAAAAGTTGCGTTCCAGACGTTCGAAGAATTCGGATGAGGTGTCCTCCAACGGAGAACGAGCGGATCGAGGGTGGTTGGATGTCGTGAAATTTATCTTGAATTCACAGGATCTTTTGTTGCCTGCTTGTAAAGCGGCCGTTTGTCTGCGTACTGTTCGTGCACGGCTGTTTACTTTCGAGTGAAATGATCTTGTGTACTGTGCTCACGGTGTAACGTCGAAAGGATACGGGCTATTGTAGAAAGAATAATAGCGAAGGAGGAAAGTAGCTTGTGCATCGTTGAAGTAAAAGAAAATTTCTGCAGCTTCGGAATGGAATTAATAATCCAGCTGGTTGGATCGTAGACGATTCGCAACCGTTTGAGTCGAGTTACTTAACTTTCGAATATGCTTCGTTCTATATTTTATACAAAGAAGGCGAATAATCGTTACTATCGTGAGCGATTTACTCATCGCTTGCAAACGAATAATTTACATAAAGTACCGCGTCTTTTGCGTTACTATGTCTTAAAATTAAAATCGAATATTCCATATTTAACAAGCTAATCCAGATATATCTATAGCTATGATAGAAACGAAGCACAATAATTGCGCTTTAATATTCCACCGATCATCAAGCAAAAATTTCAAATCTACGTCTTCTGAAGTTACGCTCGTAATGCTCTTGAATGATCAAACACGACAGAAATCCACGGAAGCGTGAAGCACAAGTTACAACCTCCTTTTATTCCACCGTGAACAATCGCGTCGAGAGAAGAGATCGCTAGCTCGTGACTTGTCTGTCGTTTGATTTTCGCAAACCACGTGGGTGTTTCGAACCGGCGCGTAATCCGCGTGACTCGACCACGCTTCGATATTTCCAGACGAGGTTATTTTCTTTCCTTAAGCAGCAGTCTCTCGTCCTAGTGCGTGGAACGGACCGGTTACGTAAATATTATTCCTAGAAGCGGAGAAGTACGCCTTCGAGACAGGGAGCTTTTCGGAAAATGTTTATTCCATTAACGTTCATTCCAACTGCATTTTCAACCCATTAGCGAGTTACTTTTATTCTCGAGCGTTGCGCAGACTTAACGCAATCGCTGTTATTCTAACCAACTGCTGAACAGCTTCCTAACACGATACAGTGTGGCAGCGTTTCACGGGAGAGCGAAGCGAGTCGTTGGATACACTGACCCATATGTCGCGTTACTCGAATGTGTACGTCCGATTAGAAGTTCCACGATTGAGTTTGTAAAGTCATCGTACGATAAATATTGACTTTCGTAACGAGATTTGAACGTAAACGAATGACTAATTCAAGCGATGATCGAAGAGCGAAAGAAGTTACTGAACTTATATTACTGTGTTGGAATGAATCTATGCTTCGTAAAAGATAAACAAAAAAGCTGAGAGGGAAATTGGAACGCCTGTTTGATTTTTTTTTTTTTTTTTTTTTTTTAATTCCATGATATCGTTGAATCGTAGATCAACTACAATTGATAACTTTAGAACACCTAATTGCAATTCGCGTTCTGAATTTTACACGATGAATGTTATCAACGATATCGTAAATAAGTTGTATGTCAAACCTAACTCATACTGTTACGGTGACCAACCATGCCGATTCTCATAGCTAAATTAACTGGCATCAAATTTATCGTACTGAAATTTTAACGTCCTAATGATATTACATATTTATTCGTAACCTATCTGTTTAACCTGACGGTCAATCGCGTTTAATACGCCTCGCGTATGAACGAGCGCAAATAAACTATTACGCGGCTTAATATTAAGCTAACATTGAAACGAAAATATACCTTGCCGCTTCCATGTATACACACGTATAATCACAGAAGTCTGACTAAGCTCCATTCACAGACGATATACAAGTTGCAGGATCAAAGGTTAATTCGAGCAATTTTCTACGTTTAAATAAATCCTGCATATTACGCGCATAATTCTCCTACTACAACGTTGTAAAGAAGGAAACGGTTTGAAAGGACACAGTTTAGAAAGGATACGTAAAACGTAGTATATCGTGGTTAATTAGGCGGTCAGACAGCGGACATCTGGCGGCGATAAAACCAGAGGGGGGAAAAGAATTCAGCTCGCGTGTTCGATAAGACGTTGGAAAGAAGAAAAAGAATCCGCCAGGGGAATGTGCGTTAGGCACTCGTCGATCTGAGAAATACCCAACTCCATCGCAGCTCTGACTCGAAGTAAGTCGCGTGATACCAGCGCTGCGTTCTCCTTTACAAAGAAGAAAACGAAGTAGAAGAAGGAAGGAGAAGAAGGGAGGGGAAAGAAAGAGAAAATAAAAGAGGGGAGAAAGGTAGAAAGAAAGGAAAGTTCTCGTTCTCGAGCAGTTCGGGTCTTTGATTTTGCTTATCCGACACCAAGAGGAAGGTAATGGCGCACTTCGTTAAATTAATTGGCTCCTTACAGCACGACGGCACCGGGTTAGTGCCACTAAACTTCAGCTTCGATTACACGGCGAAAACTCTTCCAGCGATCTCCTCCGTACGGTACATTACAACCGTGTTGCCATCTCGATGCCTGTAAATTATACACGCGAAACAATGTCGATCACCGATCTTCGTAATACGATTTCACGCCACCACTTTCCAAACGCCAATTATTTTCTTATTCTCCTCTCCTCTTTTTATTCCCACCTCTCGTCGAGAAACCATTACGTCGCGTATATTACCAATCGGACACGACGGTTCCGTGTAGTGAGACGTAGAAACCGTTCGCGAGCCCTATTTCACAGCGATAAATGCCGCGACGGATTATGGAAATTTATAATGAAAGAGCGACTCGTAATAATAAGCCTCGTTAAGCGTATACCGCTTCCACGGACCGCTAATGTCCCATAATTCGACGACCGCGTCTCGGCAAGAAGTGGTTCGGAAACGGAAAGTTTAAAGGGCCGGCTGGAGGGAGACGCGGAACGTATATTTTACTTAATCGGAGGCTCACGAATCCGAAGGGGGCTGTTTTTGTGCGTGGAACGAGGCGGAATGGGTACCGAAGGCGAGGCCATAGGGCTCGTTAAGAATTTCATTCTTAAAAATCGGCGGCCACTTAGCGGCAGGTGGGCTGCCGGCATCAAATCGGACGTGTTACGTTAACTGAATTTAAATTGTCGGTAAGGGGCCCATAGCACCCGTTGACCGTTTGCGCGCGCGCGAGCGCGCATACTCACCCTGGATTATCATAATTTATGCGCCCTTGCGACTCCGAATGAGCTCGCACCGCTATTCCCAGAGCTCTTTATTATAAATCCAAATCGGCCGCATAATTCCCCGAGATATAAACATCTCGCGGGAGCCAGCCAACGGGAAATTAGATTACGCGCGATGAAAGATACCGGCTTGCTTCAGAATTCGTTCTGCATCATAAAAGAATTTATAATGGTAGACCTATGAAAATATCACGCGCCACCGTACAGTGGACCAGTTTTTCTAGACCATCGCCGGAAGCTAGTTAAGTGTGTTTGGGAAAGAAGATGGAGAAGTTATAGGAATTGGTCTGGTACTATTGTAGAACGGACTTCGAGTATTGTGCGCAGCATTCCGTTTAATGATCCATTTGGATAAAGAAACGTTATTACGGCGTACCTTGAAGCTGGAGATATTTTGAGACGAAACGAACGATGGCGAAGATGAATAATTGAGAAATATATTTATCGCTACGATTGATGTGAGAAGATCTCACGTGGAAAGATGTATTTACGAGTCGCTAGATACTCGGTAGATCTAGGAAAATGATGAATCAATTTTATACCTGAAAAATGAAGCTGATAACCGCGTATTAAATTACACGGTCCCAAAATCTTATGAAAAGCCAATTTTCATTCGACGAATATTTCGTTTAGAACGAGCAAATGTCTAGCGAATTATAAACGAGAGTGCAAGCGCATAATTTTGATATCTGAGCCCGTTTGGGCGAAATTTTACAAGTAACAAATGGCAAGTTTTCTGTGTTAATAAATTCTTTTGATCAACGGTAACAAGTCGGGTAACAGAATAGACAAAGTTCTACAGGTAAATTTCATAAAATACATTGGCGTAAAACTGTAAAATTGTAAAAGCTATTTGTCTATTTACTGATATTATTAATTAGTAGATTATCGTGTTTAAGAGCTTCGACGTAGAAACTGCTAGAGCCAGAGTGACCCAATATCTTCTGAAACATGCTGATGCTACTGTTAGCAAAAAATTTTCGACCCTATATTTAACGGTCTCTTAAATCGATGAAATACGTGCGGATTATACTAAAAGCAACCCAGGATCCTATTTTCTCCACCCTGTTCAAACTCGGAAACTGGCCTCTTGATTTACAACCGTCGATTAACGGATCGCGCGTTCTAGCGTCCCATTACAGACGATTAAGACAATTCGATGCTCGCATTAGCGAATTCTCTAAACTGTGTTTTCGTGTCGAGCAAGCCAGCGCGCTCCGCTTCGCGACTAAAGGGACCTTTCTAAGCGCGAAGGTACGTTAATATGCTTACGAAGCCGCAACGACGCTCGACTCGCCGGTGAAACAGTAATTTATCGGGTAAACAGCAGCGCAAAACAAGATGGGCGAATACGGTGTTACCGTAAATACGAGTTCGCTGGAACTTTGTTCAATAGCGGCGAATACCTAAATCCGCTGTCCCTTTTCCATTCGAACATCCTTCAAAATCGACGATCGTGCAAGGAAAACGATTACCTCAATTGACAACGTTAATCGCGCGCGGGCGAAAATTTAATTGCATCGAGTTAACAAGTTCGTTTGATTTAATCGAATTTAATTGGGACTAAACCTGGTGTGCTTGTTTAAGTAAAATTCTTTCCTAAAATTTACTTTCTTCCCCTCTTAAATTAAATCCGAGGAGAATAAATTCGCATCTTATACTAGCGAGAAATATTCCTAATGTGTCATATTTCAATTTTATACACTTCTATATTTGCCTTTAATGTTACAAAAAAGAAATGCTCCCAAAAAAGTAGGATATAATGAATACCCAGGCTGCGCGCAGCTAATGGGATCATGCAGTATTCGTTCTCGAAGAGGCAACCAGGGCTACGAGCGTCGAGAATGGATCGCTCCATTCGTGACGGGTAATTTTTTGAATAAACAGCCCCGCCGAAACGAGTCGCATTAATTTGTGACCATCGTGTTTACCTGTGTGCACGCATAACGAATGAGCTCGAGTGACGCGTGATTTTCTGGCAACCAGAGTGCGCGGTCGCGATAAAACTTTGCTTTTTCCTCCCTTTCCCCCCTCTCTCTCTCTCTCTCTCTCTTTCTCTCTCTCTCACCTGCGTACTTTGGTCCCATCGAAATGTACCTTGTCATCGATTAAACTCGGCCAACAATGAAATACGGTTCCAGAAGAACCAATTACGGCCGCTTCGGTAGGAACGAGTGGTCTTTTATCAACGCGCGGTAGCCAGGGTTTCATCGTTCAACTTTTCAATTCACCGTCGTTCAAGGCGTTCCACAAACAAGCCCGTCATCGTCCCTTTAACGATTTATATTATCGTCGCGGAGGAGTGACCCCCGCCTACTTACACTTCGTTAAGCTCCTTTCGTATCCCACCGTTGCACCGTCATCGTGATACAGGCCGCTTCGCATCTTGTACTCTGCCCTGCTAGTACGACACTCTTTTCTGAGTTTCTGCGACTACCAGCTGTCGCTGGGAAAGTTCGATCGTATAGAGACCCTCCGAGACGATAAAGGGTCGGTTACTTAAAGTGTCACGAGTCCTCGTCCCGAGCTAGCGCGTTCGATAGAGAAAAATGATTGGAGGCGAGCCCGTAGAATAGGGCGACGTCTGCTCAATGTGCAACGATGAAAGTACACTTTCTCGAGACTTTCGAATTCCTGCAGCATTCATATTTACCCTGCACGATGCTCTTCCTCGTTCTTTCACGTCAATCCTCTTTTCAGAGGTTGTTTTCGTAGGATTAACGCTCCTCCAGTGAAAGTATCCTCTTTTCAAGGATCGGTCACGAGTTTAGGAAAATCTATTCTGTCTGAAATGTTTGTCTTATTCCAACCGACCTAAGGACCATCGCTCGATCCGATAGTCGTTGTTACGTGAGAATTTACCAGTCCAGAAGTCGCTGAAAATCTACCACAACGTACATAATTTTTGGTTCTCGTTGGCCATATGGCGCATCATGGGTGTCGACCGACTAACGAGGGTTAAAGCATCGCGACTACGTTTTCGCCATGAATCTCAGCCTCCGAGCGGATCTTCGCACCTACATGGTCCCGTGGTTCCTTTGTGCTCCTTTTCCTTTGGCGCGCCACGGGCAGCCCGCTCGTGACGTTCCACTTAAAATTGATTACCTTAATTTATGGAACGGTTAATCTAGGCGCGGCGGCCGCTGCGGGCGCTCGGTGATTTATCGTCGCCCTGCGTCCCGCTCCAATCGCCACTCTTTGATTGTTAATTTGTCCGACGCCCCGTTAACGTCCCACGAACGAGGTTAAATCGACTTTTGGGATCACCTTTCGATCCGAACCAGTCGAGCTTCGTTGCTGAACCAGCCGTTTTACACGTGTTCCCATCAAATTCGCCACGCGTACGCTTTCGTACCAGTTTTTTTTTTTTTTTTTTTGTGGATGTTTGATCGTGTATGAGTGCGTGTACCTACGTCGGTTCGAAACGCGGTTCCACCTAGCGCAGAACACCGCTGGGATTCATAAGCTGGGAAAGAAGAGCCAGAGGGGTTGAATTTGGCGCGGCCGCCGCGCCGGTTTAGGCGACTATGTCGGATATTCGTGTCGCTGCGCGCCGCTCCGACAACGATCTGCCGCTTGCTATCGTCTAATCTCTTCGTGCTTCGTTTTCTAGTCTCGTCTTTGCCGATTATGCCAACCAGAATGTTCTGTCGAAAATTTTGCCTCTAACGGTTCTGCTCTTGCTGACTACACGCTGTAACGATGCCGATGGGACCTCTACAAAGGCTCCGCTTCGGCTTCTGTATATTCTACAAACATTTACCTGATAACGAAAGATTATCTTCGCTGAGAAGAATTTTTAGAAATGCTACCCAAAACGGCTTATCGCTTCTGGTTGAAATATATCGAACAACGTTGATGCATCTTCGAGGGATAGTTGTAGTCGCACCAACGGAAGAAATAAACGTTTCTTGATTCGTAGACACAATGGTGTGACAGGATAGGGGACAGTCTGTCGCTACGTATCGATCGAGCAATTATTTTCGTTACATTCGCCTCTGTATGAAGTCGCCGTAATCACTTTTACCGTCGCAAAACAGAATTGTTGCTGTACAAGCAATACAAAGTCCGGCAATTTTGAATTCCTGCACTTTCATTTTCTCCGCGTCGTCGCATAAATCCGAGTCGCTCTTCTCCACGACCCCTTGTCATCCGTGAAACGAATCCTTGCAGCGAGAGAGGGGCCAAGCACGTGTATAAATCGCGACAAAGACCAACGTCCACGGCCCCCGTTAATTACTCTAATTACCCGCGAACAAAGGCCTGGCGTACACGAAACGCCGGTGGAAGGCGTGCACCGAGTCACGGAAGGGCCCCACCGTCAGTGTCGGTGAAATTCGACGGTGGTCGAGGGCGGAGACGACGAGCTTGGAACGGTTGTACGAGGCCGGACAACAAACTCCCTCTCGTCGTTATCACGTTTTCTCATTCTGTCTAGGAGCCACCTTCCCCCGGGGCCATTTCTATTTGTCCTCCTGAGAGCCAAACCGTGTCGCAGCTTCCGACGGCACGCGTTCACCGACGTCGCTGAACACCGGTCACCGAAGGGTGAGCACATTCCCATTGGCAAAAAGAAAATGCTAGGAAGAGAGGATTTTCTTGGTGACAACCGACCCTGACTCGTGCCAACCGACTGTTTTATGGTCATGGATACACTCGGAGTCAACGTAGGACAGATAGATAGAGTTCGTTGTGCATCTCTGACCGAACAAGCGAAGATTTGAACGCCTGTTTTCGAGGTATCGGTTAATGGAACTTGCATGATAATGAGATCGCGATCCCGGCGAGACACGGAGCATCTGAACCGATGGCGAGGGAGCTGCTCGAGATAATGGGATATCCATAAGTGATTTTCTTGCGGTAACAGGATTATCGTGGTTGATTTCAGGATATTTTATTTCGAAAAGGAAAACTGGAAGATTCGACTGTGAGCAGAAATAACGGATAATACTGTTGTGAATTTGTGCGTAACAGATAGATAGGTTCGGTTGGCAATTTCATTACGAAATTTAAAGGTTTGGATTCTTGTAAATGTTAGGAAGACGCGTGAGCGGATCGATCTTCCATCGATTTACAGTAGAAGAAAATATCGAAATCTTGGGTCGTTTCGCTGTGGACAAGGTGGAACCGTTCCCAGCGTCGTTAAGTCGCACGACGTTTTCTGCCTCGTGTCAGTTGGCAATTTTACGGCTGGCAGAAGCTATCGGCTGTTTACGACATTACGTGATAGCGTTTCGAAGGCGTTATGCAGCTTGGTGCGGTTCAACGACTTCGTAAAATCACTGTTAACTCTGAAACGCGGTGCTAATGAGATACCTCGTGAACTTCTCTTTCCAACAGATATATTCATCCTTACTTTAAAATCCTCCATCCTTTCTATCTTCTGTCGTTTAAAATTGCACGTAAAAATACGTAACTAAATAACTTGGTGCTCGTAGTAATTTAAATTAAAATCCCGAATAATAATAAAAAAAAAAAAGAAAAGAAAAGAGAAGGATGCAGAGATGCGAAATATGCGTGTTTATATCTTCGAACAGCTTGGCAGTTGTAAAGTTATGACGTTCTCTAATTAACCAAGGTCAACGAGAAATCAGTAATCGTTAAACGACGATCATTAGGCGCACGTGGAAAATACAAATGAACAGCGAAGCCAGAGGGATCGAAGCGCGGCTAAACTTACCTCTTCATGCACGGTGTACGTAGAATCGCGTAGCCGTGCGACGATTCGCAATCGCGACACGGTCGCGATTACTACGTTGAATAATTCATCGTTGCCGGTCTTGTCAAAGAATATATCGACGGGGCCACCTTCCCTTTTACACTTCCTCCATCGGTATTCGACTCCTCTCGCTCCTTTTTTCTCTTGTTATTCTTGTTTTTCGATGACCGCGACGCTCCTCCGATCCTTCCAGGAAAAATGGGAAAATTGGTACGTTTCCACGGCTAAAAGCTTCGAAGTCGAGAAAAGAAGAAGAAGAGGAGGAGGAGAGGACGGAGTTAAAGAGAAAGTAGTCGACAGGGACGATCGGATCTGAACGAAAAGAACAAAGGTCGACGAGAAATCGGTGCGTTGTCGAAAGACATTTTTTTCGTCGGCTTTTGTTTCCCGAGAAGCCACACGGCAGGTAGTCCCTTTTTTCCCCTTCTCAGCACGAGTCACGAGAAACGCCAGAGCTTCATAGGTACTTCATTCCACTTGTTCCCCTTCCATCGGTCGACCGGATGATCATCGGACTTCGCCTACCGGAATCCACGGCGTGCTCGTCTTCTTTTTAGCCTTTGAGGCGCCGCGACAGAGGTTCCAGCATATTAATCATCCGGCGACCGCCGTTTCTACGCTCGCGCCATTACACGGGCAATTCTATTGTCAAGGTCAAGTTGGTCGAGATTTTTTCACGATATACCGGCAGCTCGTTAATTACTCGCGTTAAAGCGCAGGGACGGAGTTCCAACGAAGAGGCTGCTCTCTTTATAAAACGTTTTTAACCATCGCACGTTGAATTAACTTAAACGAAGTTCGTTACACGGACGCGGAAAATTACACGATCGGAGATCGCTTTTACCTCGAGACTCGAATATTTCAAATATTGAAAACGTTGCAAATTAGCACGATTAATAATTACCAGAGCAAATAGCCAATTACTGGAAACGACTTTGCTAATTAAGTCGCAAGTATCCAGCATTGTTAACCGAATTTCTTCAGCCAGCGTTCGTTGGCTTCGAACGTTTACTTTTTACGGAATCTGCTAATCCGCGCCGATGGCCGCGTAATCAGCGAATCGGCCCCTAGCCAGTCGCAATGCCATCTGAGACTCTCACGATGAGTCATCGAGCACACTGGGAGTATTACTACGCGCAACCTGGTGTACTCTCTGCGGAGTTCCAGAGAGCCAGCCCAGCAATAAATAGTCGCTGGTTTAACCGAGTCGCCGTTATCCGGACTAAACTCTGCGAGACATCGCCGTCGCACAAGGTCCTTCGCAGCCTCGGGCTCGCAACTTCTCGAAAACGAAAACTCTAATGCAGTTCCGGGGAAAGTTGAATGCGGTGAAGTTTTGCGTGGAAAAAGGTCGCGCGTCTAGCAGCCCGCGGAACTGGAAGTTTCGCGGAGAAAGGCGAAACCGAACGCCTCCGAGGCAGTTGCATCGGACGTACGACTATACGCGGCAATTAAGAAGCGACTGTCTCGGTTTCTCGCGGTTTTCGGTCGCGTCTTCGTCTATTGGATTTTATTGCTCGTTGATCTGCAACGCGATATCAAAATAGGAGACTTACAGTGCAGTAGCAAGCCACTGCAGATGAAACAAACTTTGAGTGAAAATGTAGGAACGAACGTTTAAAGCAAAGAAGAATGATATCGATGGTTTGAAGAAACGATAGAGTAAGAAGAACTAGATATTTTAGGAAATCAGTTTTTGAAGTTGAAAATCATTAATAGCTCGAACGTTTGTCGATTAAAAAAATGTATCTCCTTCGCAATGCAGGTATCAATCTTTGGATTTCAATCTTCAATAAAACGCGATATTTTCTCCTCGTTAAGTGGCGTCCTGGAAAACCGCTCTCTCTCTCTTCGAATCAATTTCCTCAAATATCTGAAGCGATGATTTTTAAAACACGACACTCTGAAATATGTATCGTATTTCCACTGCATCGAGAGAAAAGGTAAAAAGCACAAGCAAAATTTAATAACGCTTCGGTGAGTTATTTCCCGACTCTCTGATATCCTTTTTCAATGATATACCGGTGCGTTCTACGAGGATAATGTTCGATACGTCGAATGGAAGGCAGATCGCCGCGATACTCGTCGAAATTAACACCTTGGCCGATGAGAAGCCTTCAACGGCGCAGTCGATCATCGACGCTTATGAAACGCGATCGGAAGACGAGCGTTGCCACTTGATGGCTCGTAAACCTAAAACCGATGAGATCCATTTACCATATGATTATGGTACACGAGGCCATGAATATTGACGCGTTCTTTCATTATCAGCGAACCAGCGTGAGCCGCTGAAACCGGTAAGGAGAACACGAGTCTCTAAACCAACCACAAGCGTCTCGCTTTATTCGCTGAGCACCGATTAAACATACGGAACCTGGGCTCTTGGTTGGCTGAATGGGGGCGCGAAAATAAACAAAATTAGAGATAATAATGGAGACACCGGATAATGGTTATTAAAGTACAGCATCTTTGAAATAAATGAAAAATATGGCATCTTGAAAGGAGGACGATGTTGAGCGACGGCAGTGCTTATTTTCATCACACAATACCGATGCTTGGGCGTTTCATCGGTAGAAGATTTATGGTAACATATCGTCCAGATAGCCCTCTTCGTGTTTTCTAAAGAGTTACTATTGCGACGAATTGCGAGGTCGTATATTACGCGCTGAATTGATTAATGAGTCAATTGCCCCTTTCATTGAGAAGCTTTTTTCCTTCTTCTGCAATATCGTAATCTCGTTCCTATTAGTTTCTGAACATGATGGATACGTTCCTTTTTCCTCGTATTATCTACAATCAGCTAATAATTGTACACTCGACAGAAGTTGGCAAAAAATGCTGCGCTTTAAATTCTGTATAAATTCTTCGTAAGGTTTAAAGATCGCGTGCTTGAAATATGCTTCTTTTAGAAAATATAAAACACGCTTTACGATCTTGTTCCCTCTTAGGTACGTTCGAGACTAACGTCTCAAGATAATTTTCTATAAGCTATAAATTTCTTGACACCATTCAGTGAAATCCATTCCATTATAAATAGAACTAACTATCTCGCTCTAGAAATTATACTTCGTCCATTTCTCTCTTTTTCAAATTCTAGTATATTATAATTTGTATCGTCACATCGTTACATTTGTTCTCGAAAGAAAAATCCTCGCAAAGGAAACAAATTCGAAAGAATTAAACAACGATTTCAATCCGCGACAACGCGTCGCGTCATTGGACCACTTTCCACCCTGTTCGTCGCCAAATAGAAGAGGAGTGGATTCACAGTAGAACGCGAGGCGAGAGGCAACAACGAGGGCGAGAAAAAAAAAGCGTAAACGGGGCAAAGAGGAGCGCATTTGCGGTATTATCGTAACACGCTCGTCCATGAATATTTATGAGTCCCCTTCCGTTCTATCATCGCGAAAATCAGCCGTGTCCGACGAAGCGTGCTGGCGTCGCGCGCCGCGCCGTCCTGCTAACCGCGCCGCCTATCGCTGCCTGTTTCTCGCCCTATCGGACCGCGATGATTAAACTCGAGTTGGCATTCCACGCCGTGGAAACGGTTATTAACGACACGTTGCACCTTCGACGCTCTCTGGCCCGCCGCGCGTCCGAGATCCGATCGATGGCCTCTTCCTCCATTCTCCGCTCTCCTTTTCTCTGTCTTTCTCTCGGCGCGATCGCCGCGAGACCTTCTCCCGGCTATCTATCCCGACCGGATCCATTAGCCGAGATATACGGTATGCAGGTACGGTAACACGAGTAATTCTGTTGCGCGTAGTTGCGGCTGACGCGCGTCGATTTTTCGCCAAGGCGAGAGCCGCGCGCAGTCCGTCGTCCGTTATCGGCGGCCGTTTATACGGACGGGCTGATGTATATTGCGCTTGATAGAGGCAAAATCCAGGATAAAGAAGCCACGATATATTTTATCTTAAATAGATCCCTATACAATTTATCGCGGGACGAGCTCGATAATTAATTCCAGCTGATAGATCCGTATGAATATTAATCGATAACGTTTGCCGACCCTAGGAAGAAGGACGGGAAGGCTGCGTGGTCGTGCGAGAATACCGTGTAATATCTTCGTACGAACCTCTTGAACGTCCTCCGGTAACCGTGCCATCAACGTGTTTCGATAATCTACGTTTTAAGATACGATATCGTAAATGTAATGTAATTCGATATAAGCTGAGTGGTCAGGTGTGTTATATAGAATGCGACGTTCTTGGGACATTCGTAAACAGGTAGAAAGTCGCCGTTGCGACGCGTTATAGGACCGTGGTCTTTCAGAAACGACCACGAATCCACGCGGAGATACAATCGAGATTAGATGGTTGGAGACAGCGCGATTCGCCAATTGAAGCTCTGCTCTCCTCGCGTCGATAATCACGATACCCGGTGAAACACGGTACGTAGCATGGCACGTAACACGGTTACTATCGTTGCACTCGACGCGACGTCTATCCGTATGGTAGCGGGGTCGGCCCGGTGGAACTCGCGTTAAGTTTGAGAGCCGGTGTGTGGCCGATAATCGAACACGGTGGAGGGAAGGTGGGCGTCGTTCGATCGCTTCCCTTTCAATTCGCACCCTCGTCGCGCGGACCGAAAGGGGTCGATCCCGGTGCTTTGCGGAATTTGTAAGGAATTTCGTTCGAGGATCTAAACAATATCCCGCGGAGCGTCGCGGCTGGAGACGTTATTGGGATTAGGGTGTAGGCGTAGCACGACCATGACGAAAGAGAGAAGGCAGAGAGGAAGCAGCCCGAGTGGCATCTGTTGCGCCTCCGTGAGCAACATTTACATAATCGCCAGGCTCTACGCCCGAGACGGAACAGTGGCTGTTGCATACCGTTTCCCGCCACGCGGCATCTCTTTCCGCCGTGCTCCACGACCAGGCAAATCCATCGGCTGCCACTCACTTTGCCATTGTGAGCTAGACGGCCGAGTTGATGCGCAATTACTTAAAAATACACCCACTCGCGGCAGCCGGCTGAGCCTTGTTCCTTCCTCCGTCCCGACCAGAGAATCGGCCGCTTTGAATGACAAACGTCTGCCGGCTGGGAGACGCATTTCGTGGGACAGGGAATTACCATTACCAGGGATGTGCGTGTGTTTCTTATGCTGCCGTGGTGTTCCTCTTGGAAACACCGCGATCGTGTGAAAACAGCCTCTCGTAACTTTAGATGAAATATCGTCTTTACGTTGACGAAATCGACACATTGATCGATACAGGAAGATATTGTTTTTGGTTATGAAATTTATTAGATTAGTTATGCGGGACATCGATTAAATATTTCTGAGGGACGTCCGTGCCGATTATAGAAGATATAGAGGCTATATCGTCACGCGATAAATGCTCGTGGCATCAAAATTTCACTGATGTTGCAAACGTAACGATTGTCTTGTACATATTTGATTATCGGTTTATTTTAATATCGGTGTACTTCGGTATTGCCTTCTTAAAATATCCAGAAACAGTATCATGTTATCGATATTAGAAATACTCTGTCTGCTCTAATATTGTCTCTCAATTGAGAAAATATGTCTTTGCACACAGTCGTTCCTTAGATCTCAGAATAGGAAATTTCAAATGGCTTCAATTGGTTGCGGCGTGGTACCCCATACGAAAATTCGGACTCTTAATATGATTCCTCGTCAAATCTTACACTCAGGAGATATTGATCGCTTCGTTGTAACAAAAATTCCGTAACGAATGAGAGAAATCATTAAGTAACGCTATGAAAAGGAACCCTCCTCAACGGCGATCTTATGCACAAATAAAGTCTTCTTCGAGTTGGACGTTGCATTACAATTGGCCATAAGGCGGTTCATTTTAAGTTCACGGTGGATACCTAAGGGGGAATCGGTTATTGTCATAAATATAAGGGAGGCCGCTGTCGACGTGCCATTACTTAAAAGTCTCCTCCTGAGCGACGCAGGAGAATTGTCGTCTGAGCATTGATATCGATGCAGACGGGTATCAGACGAGGAAATCTCCGTCTTAACGTCGACGAAGAAAAATTGTGAAGCATCTCTTCATCGAGTGCCTCGGATGGCAAGCGACGCATCGAATGCCTTGGGAGAAATGTTTTCGAAAGGACCGACGACGTCCCGACGTCCCGACGTCCATTAATACGGGTCATTATACTTGCCGGTTACAACTGTCTTATTCCTTGGCTTTTCCAGAATAGAACCAGCCAAGTCGAAGAAGACCTTCGCCATGCTGCGATGCGTCCCGCATTTTTGTTTTATTATCAGTCGGGAATTTACGAGCATACGTCTGCATCCTGAAAGATAGACTTCAGAATTTGACCATGGAGCGAGCTTCTTGCTGCAAGGTTTTGTTCCGATAGAACTTCCTACCAGGAAACGTTCTTCCGTGTGTTCAGGCCACATAGGTATATTTATCGGATTATCGATAAAACGGCGATGGGCGATGAAATGGTATATATAGGAAGATGATATCGTTCGAACGTAGAAAATTAAAATATCCATATCCAAGAATTTACAGCCTTTTAAAATCCTCGTTCGAGTGGACAGTTTCTTGTATTGTTCTTTATATTGTAGATGACTGCGAGTAATATAAAAGAACAGTAACACCCGATATATTTTTGTAGCCAAGTGTCTTTCGGTCTTATTGTTAACCTCGATAACCGCTTAAAAAAAGAAAAAAAAAACAGTGGATGTTCGATGGCCAACCATATCTTCCCGCGTGTTAAAATATAAAAACATACCGAAATAATATAACAAAGATATATTCGAACGATACAGTCAAACTGTATCTTGCGGTATCAAACAATATTTCACTAGACAACGGTACAGCAGCTTAGGTCGTTTGTTACGTTTATTGCCTAAACCACATCGATAGAAGTATAGTTGTATAGAAACGAGTATACGACAGCAAGACCGATCCATAAGTTTCGTCGTTGCGTATCAGGCGCAGAAATATCAGGGTTAGAGACAGGTTTGTTTAAAAATAAACGCGAGAATGACTCCAGTGTATCGAATACCGAAGGAAACGGAACGCGTTAATAGCATTGCTAATCGTAAATCCGATCAACCCTATAATAGTAACATATTTATGTAAGCGTGTCGTTACAGTATCACGCCCACTGCGGGCACAGAGGCGCACGGTGGATAGCGATATGATTTGCATGGCGTAGAATGTCTACCCCCGACGCTTGCCAACTTGCTGGCGTCTCTTCTGTCGTATAGGAGCTACACGCTACACGCATTACCGAGACACGTGTGCCTAGAATCTTTAGGTTCCACCTACAGACCCCGATGGAGGTGTGCAACGTGCTACACTGCATACGTAACGAAAGCATTTCGCATTAATCGCATCCACTACACCTCCATCCCTTTCGTCCTCCATCCTGTCATTATCCTGCTTCGATATAAAACCTGACGAACTGTATATATACCAGCGAACCTCTTTAAAATCGCAACAACGTACCGTAATTAAGAATGAGACATAAGAAAGACAAGAATTAGATTGATTGGAGCGATTGTTAATTCGGGATTTGAAGGAAGCTCAGGTTTCGTAGATTTAATCCTTTGCGGAGATATTGGTAGCTTTAAATAACTTCCTGCGAAAAGATGTTCCACGTAATGGGTACGGTGGTAGAACGAAGCCTCTCGAATTTTCTAAGAAGCTTTCGGCGATGTCGTGTAGAAGTAGAGCTAACCGAGTACAAAGAATTTAATATTCAGAACTTTCATTCTTCGATATAGAAGCTATTCGGTTGGCACGCTGTAACGGCACTCGTTCTAAACTTGAGCTTACACGAAGGACATCGGTAACTTAACATATTACACGTCGTAGGTTCTAAATTTCTTCTTCGAAATTTTCATAATTTTGACAATCGCATAGGATAATCGGCTAACTTGCGCAAAATTTACTCGTAGAACGTCGTTCGTCTTATTATCACGAACGTTGTCAGAGAGAATTTATTAACGTCGACAACGTATAATTTGTCACTTGTGAAATCAGTTAAGAAATATTGTTTAATCACTTGCGCTTTAATATTTTACATCGATTAGACGATCAGACCTTACGTACCACGCGCGCATTCGCCATAACAAACGACACGATCGCGTTACGGACACCGAGTACGTCTGGCAACACGAGCCGTTGAAGCATTAAAAATCTCCAAGTCCTCGGAGAGTTCACTTCGAAGAAGTTTGCCCGCAGTATCGCGTTCCCATCTGAGCATACAGGTTCCCGGTTGCTCGCGTTCGCAGATTAGGAGTTCCCTTATTAGGGTCGCTGGCGCTTTTGCGCGACGAAGTTTCAATGAGTCAGAGATTATGCTTGGCGTGCCGCGTCGACGAGATATTAACCACGCTCGAGCAAGATACGTCCGCAATAGCTGGCATGCGCGCCCGGAGCACAATGCCTCGATTTAAGCGTAGACAACGAGCTGCCAGTTTTCCGTTGAATCGGCGTGCACGTCGTGGAAACGGTAACGAGCAGTCGAAGACACCGAAATTCCGCTTAACGGCTGCATTGTGTTTTCTGACGTGCTCAGCTTCGAATCGCTGCAACGGAAATTACTTCGAAACACGGCGACCCACATTCCAAAACCTCCTACAAACGCGTGTAAATATTATTGTGGCGGAAAGAGAGAGCGTATATTGTACATGTATATTGTAGGAATGAAGTGATCTAATGGGAATGTAGCTAGGAACCGAGTCTTGAGTGTTAGAAACGAAAGGGAGGATCAAGTACCTGCTTTAAACTCGGATGAAAGGCTAGCGCATGACTGTTTAAGATTTTGGGTGGTCGTGATTGAAAATATTACATGACTGTCTGTTTAGTTTATACAGATTGAAAGAAAGTTGGAAAATAAAGAACGGGAGAATGTGTGGGTTTACGTGTTATTTGGAAAATGTTGAATGGAATCGAGAGTGAGTGTCTGTTTGTTCTGCCGTCTGGTTTTCTGTTGTCAAGTGGTACAACCATATTATTTTAATATATTTATATTTATTTTTATCTGCGTGTAAATTTCCATCGTGTCGGAAGTAGTTACACGGCAAAGAAAGGATAATGTATCACGTTCGAACAACAACACCAACTACGCAATAACGACGATTACTTAGTTTATCGACAACTTCGTCTCTCGCTGCCAATACACTCTATCGTTCTATCCACAAAATATCCATCAGAATCATTCTCCGCAGTACAGCGGCACGAATTGGTAAGACCGATCGATCTGATATCGCTTACGACGATCAGGCAAAACCCGCATCGCGCGATACCCAAAAAGGAATTTCACTTTTCTTACCTGCGGCGATGGTACGCGTTATTCAGACGCAGGTCGCATAATCGCGATGGAAACTCGCGCACGACCGACCGTAAGCATCGTCTGCGACCCGACGACCAGTTTAGGCGCTTCCGCGCATATTTACCTACGCGCTGGTACATCGGTAACGTGGCGATAGAGCCAACGTTGCTCCCACTGATTCGATATCTCGGTCGTTCTCCGTCGGACAGACTGGCGTGGAAAATGGCGTAGCCAAGCAAGCAGACTCGTGGGATACGCCTTCGACCGCGTAAGAAAGTTATTTACGCGGTAATGATCTTATTTGCCGAGTAGCTTCCGCACAATGGCGACGCATCCGCGGAACGAAGTCCTCGGAATCGAGGGAGGCTGCGAGGGTAACAGAGCCGCGATACAATGCACCGGGAATAACGGCGACAGCGGGAGTAGCGGGAACAACAACAACAACAACAATGAGAAACGAGCTAGGCAGAGGTACACGGTGCTGGTTCTCGTGTGTAGCGGAGAGGAAATGCGATAAGAGGCGAGGATAGGGCCAGGGCCACGATACGCGGCTACGACCACCCGCGATCATTAGGCAAATGGAAATGCTATTAAACCGGGTGTTCGTCCGCTCGCGTCAAAGCCGCCGTTTCTAGGACGTCGTTAGGACACTTTATACACACTGCGAAACCCGAGCGGTCTAATTAAGATAAGAAAAAGGAAGTTACCAGCGGGCGTAGCAAGTTCGACGAGGTACGACCTTTAACCACCCTTCGACCGGGATTACTTCTGTGAACCGTAATTGATCGACCACGTGACCTTCGTCCGACCACCGATTTATTCTGGTTGAATTGCATCGGTTAATCCGAGGTTAATCGTCATGGATCAGGCTTAATTCGATTGAGATTAAGTCGCCGCTGTTCGCCGACGACGTCGACAGCCTGATTGATTGACAGGCCCGACGCTTCAGGCGTGATTTAATTTGCTTTTATTACACGTGCTGGTTGGGTCGGTGTCCATTGAAAAATTCGCGTTGCCGGATGGGTTTCGAATTGAAATGTCGATTAGTAAAAAAGAAACAGGCTAATCTTGATGGATATAGAACGTTGAAGAGGGTGGACCGGCTAAGTATTTTGTAAATTGTCCGTCAAATTTTGATGAACATCGACGTTCTACATCGTGCTCGTTTACGAAGTTTACGAAAATGTTTCGATTATTCTCATCGAATATGTTTTAATTGTAATTAACCTAGGTTATAACTTCCGAGTTATATAGTTCTAGGCATTTAGAATGAGAGATTTAATCGCTTCCTGAATCAGGCCCTTTCAACCGCTACAGTAATGAACGTATATCCGGCGATAAAAAATTTTATTTACCTACACCTATTTATAAAAATATTGTATCACGACAATTACATGCGTGAAGCGAAGGATCCATTGCACTACGCTAATCGTAAGTTTGACACGGTTTTGAGAACGAAATCCGTCAACGCCGTGATTATCCAACAGACTAAATACAAAGAAACGATTTACTGGCTGGATCATGTTCGCACAAAATCTGACAGAAGAGACGTCTGAAAGAGAAGATGGAACAACGAACGAGTTAACGCTATCGAAAGTGCACCGCCACAAGCTACAACATGTCGGCTTTTCACGCGTTAATGGCCGTTAGTTCGTCAGCGTGCCTAGCAATTCTACCGCAACAGATTCCCAAGCAACGAAGGATATTTAACTCCCGTTCGCCGACACCGGAACGGAATGAGTTTAGCTAACTACCTGTAAGCCGCTTACAAACTATTACATCGCGCAAAAGCGGTTAAAGGTATCCCATTTCCCTTTTTGCCTGCCTTCCAGCTGACAAGAACGGTCGGCGAAAATTTAAAAACCATTATCAAATGAATCGCTGCCGCGAATGGCTGAATTCAACTGGAAAGCTTGTACACAGCCGACAGTTTACCGTGAATCGTAAAAACGAATCGAACGTCATAAAGAACTGAAAGCAGTCAGCGTGTACAAACGATGTTTCGCGAGTGGAATATTCTATCGAGGATTTCGTGATTGGAATATTCGGCGTTTTTCTCGTTAAGTCTCGATCGAATGAAAAACAAGTTGAACGTATTTGCCGGAATGAGCAAACTCAGGGGAGCAAACGCGATAATGGATACGACAACTAATTCGACTCGCACTTCGTTTTGCAGAACGGCGTACATTCCAAAATTTTTAATTCGTTCCAAACTATCCTCTGTTCACCCTCGCTCGCCATCTACTTGCCATTCATACAGGCGAACGACGCGTGTATAAACATTCGTGTTTAAAAGTGACGTATCAGACCAATTTGCAAGACTGAAACTAATTTATCGATTCATATTCTCTTGCCATCTCATCCACTGTCGCTTACCATTTATTTGCCATTCACGAAGGCATACAGCGCATACGTAGGAGAAGCATGGTGTTTAAAAGTGATGATGTTACGAACGTTATTTCCTGACATTTCCCTCGGAATTTCTATACTATGTTTACGCGATGATCCTCTTACGACAAATGAATTTATACAAGTAAGTTACTTCGAGCAAGTTGTTTCTTCAGCGTTGAATATCAATCATGCGCATGGATAACGAAATTCATACAGTTGGAAGAAGCGAAGTCGATTCGCTGAGAGGCACGATTCCAGTCTAAATAGTTCCTATCTCTCTGCGTGTCCGTAGTAAAAGGATTAATATTATCAAAGTCACGCTACCACGCATCCTACGAAACAAGTTATCCATCCTTGTATCATCGATCAACTTCTAATTACTTTATTATATCATATACGTATATTCTCTAACTTCTCGTTACATTAAGCGTACAAAGTGCTAATCTTCGACGGATAAGCCCGTAATACTCGTAGCCCCTGTACAGAACCGTAGCTCCCATCATCCAATCTCGTAACCGCGTTATAATCGTATCACGATTGTAACCCTCTCTAAACAAGTCTCTCGGTTACGGATAATCGCCATGGGTCGCTTAATAAGAATGCGCCTGTGCACACCAACACGTCGTCCGCGTATTAAATTACGGGCAACGTCGACGTCGGCCAGCGATCGTCGACGTCGCACCGACGACGCATCGCGGAATCGCTAATGGAATACTCTGGTCCGGCGTATTGTCGAATTTCGCCGTTCCGCCGGATAAAAGCTCGTTAATTCGCAACCCCCTTAACGGGCCACGCTAATGATTCCGTTTTGGCTTGGTGGTCCGAGCTGTCACCGAGCCGTCACGCGCAGATGCAGCATGTCCAGCTTATTCCTCCCTTTCTCTTTCTCCGCCCGATTACCTCTCCGCCACGCGTATACTCTCTCTGTGTTACAACGCGACAACGGGCACACGACGCGGTGGCCGCTATCGATTCGCAGCCGAAAATGATTGCGAGTGCGTGCAGCGTATTATCGTGCCGCGTTTAAACGCTATTAGAAACGACCGTTTCAGGGGTAACAAGCGTATTCGAGCTGGTTCCTTTCCGCGATCATTAGGGTTAGTTTTGATGGTAGATTGGTGTATTGTGATTTGCTAATGGTATCGAAACGGCAAGCACGGGCAAATGGTTTCTTAACCATTCGATGGTGTAATTAACTAACGAAGAATTCAGCACGAACGACTCGCAGAATAATTATTTCTTTCGCCACGAGTTTCTTGCATTTTTCGATACGAGACGATACGTTTTGTCAACTTTTTCTAGGCAACGAATGTTAACGATTGCTTTGTTTGACGTTTCAGATGTACGCAGAGTAAATTAAGGTATTTGTAAATACGAAAGGAGTATGATTTTCTACGAATTTGTAAATATCAACATATGGAAAGTTGGTACGATCTAATATAATTGATAATAGTTTAAGCTACCTTTAAAGAATTGACTTTTTCCATGCTAAGTATAGTATAGCAAGTATAGTTGTATCGGTAGTCGTTTAGATTTCATTATACGGAAGGTACTTCGTTCCTTTCCACTAATTAACCCCGTGGCCAATTAATTTTTACTGTTTCGAGTAGATCGAAGGTTGAAAGAGTTTGGTCACGAAACGCTGTCTAACGATCGCCATACATTTCTCCAAGTGCGTGGTAATCTCGCATTACGTGCATAGCTACGTATGTCGGTCAGTCTCTTATTCCCGCTCGCGAAATCTACTTCCACTTTCCACGAAAGTAACAACAATAACATTCCGGTGTGAAACGAACAGCAAACCAAGCGATCTTGCGCACGTTCCTAAAATTTCGCTTTCCTGCAAACGATCCCTCTGAAACACCCCAAGTTCCTTCACACCGTGTGCAATCAGCATTACCGCGGACAGGGTCAGTCTCCTCTGTGCTAAGCGGCGAGGCAAATTCTCCGGGGAAAATACAGCGGAATACCAAAACGCATTTACCGTCGTGACCATCTAAAACTCGAATATCGTGGCGCGTGCGTTCGAATTCGACCGCCGGAAACGCCTTGGAGCGGCCACGTTCGTTCCAATTGTTCGCTAGAGAAACGCACCGGTAGCGAACGGTGCAACAATGCGAATAAATATTTGACCAATGTTACGAGACGCTACGATACTACGCGGCTACCAGGTTTATCTACACGCGTATATACAGGCCGTTACATTTTATTTCGCAAATTACCTGCCGTAGAAAAAACATGTTCAGACAGAAATTAACTTTCCTGCGGATGGACGTAGATTCCCTGTAGATAGGATCGTAGGATCTGTAAATGGAATCGTAACATAATTTTTAACGCGCTACAAAATCCGTTTTGACACTCTCTAGGAAAGAATTATCGATCTGGAAAAATCGATAGTTATCGGTCGGCCAAACGTTTTATCCTTTATCTTGTAAAATCTGTCGTACGCAAAGCAAGGAAAACGAATGGAAAAGTACATAGTGCCTTGCGTTTTTCCCCTGTTTGTTAAAGCATATACGATACATGCATGTATATACATACATACATACATTTATATGTATCTAGATACGTATGCATCCCTGTTATCCGACTATTTCGAAGCGTCTTGGCGACAGGCCAAACGCCGATATTGCGGACCTCGACTAACGTCCTTCCGCACCCCGACTTCGCTTGACCATTGTCTAGCACAGAACTATAATGCAACGAGTAGGTTGGTCAGAGTCATTGGAAATTCTGGAAATAACAGTAGCAGGGGATGCAGGACTGTTGTCATCGTATTGGTTTCTCGGGGAATTAACGATAGGCCGTGGTTTATGACGCGAGTGCCAGAGACGGTCCCGCGGTGAATATCGATCCCTTTTCAACGGCAACTTCCACCAGCTAATTCGCTACTTCGACCGGTCAAAGGGCGAGGAACAAAGGAACTTGGTTCCGATAATCTGCGTTGCTCGGCTAGTGTTATTGCTATGGTATTGCGCAGGCCTGTTTCTCGATGGTTTAAGGGCGTGACTTTTGCTGGAAATTGCGTGAGTTTATTCTATAGCTGGGTAGATCGTATTGTTCCCAGACCGCTATTATCGTTATCTTGGGCTGATTCGTGGAGAAATGGATTTCGTTTTCGAACGTATCGAGTTAAAACTTGAACATTTGAGAATAGTAAATATCCTACTCGATGTATTTTCCTTGGCACATGCAATTCTTATAACGCAATCATTGTACTAACAGTTTAGAAGAATAAAGACGAAAGAACTTCGACGAAAGTTGCTCGTTTCGACAGATTAATTCATTACATCATCGTTACAAACATAATTTTCTGAGAATGGGATAAACACCTCGGTCCAGAATGATTTTAATTCTTATCGCAATGAGAAGGAAACGATTATTCGTAGAAAAAATTAAAGCATCGATCTCCGTCGATCGAAACTTTATAAAGATATACGCTCGACGGTTACGACAAACCATCACTGATACTTTATAGAAATAGCACAAACAATACGAAAGTCCGCGTTGAGAACAATTGGGACACTGTATCTCGGTTGACCTATTTCGTTCGTTTATTAAGATATAGCTTGTACTATTGTTTGCACCCTTTAGATCCGGTTATCGGATACCAGTTAACTATCGCGAATAAGCTAATCGGTATGTACGGTATGTAGTTGCGAGCAGTTCGGTACCTTTATTGACACGCCTATCGCGGTTCTGTCCAAGAGAAAAATTGCACGATTCTGCTGTAGACAGAAATACAGTAGCGATATTGATGCGGAACTGTCAACGGGCAGCATTCGCGCGGCTAAACGAACTCTGATGCCCGTATCAAAATCCAATATCGATTGTTCTTAAATTTTTTAAAAGCCATCGATACCCGTTTGCCGTGCTTCCGCCGGCACGTTATCGCTGTGTTCGCCACGCGGCAATAACTTCGTCACTCGTGAGGTTTGGAACTTAACGATTCCTCGAGTTCTCCCGACCAAGTTCCTTCGTCTTTTCCCCGTCCTAGAAATTCTCGGGAGTCAACGAGCGGTCGAGTAAATAGGAATTCACGGACAATTAATCATCGCGGATGGGACAAGGCGAATTTCAGCGTGTCGAGCCTCGCAGAAGAAGAGAGCGAAGGAGAGAGAGAGAGGGAGAGAGAGAGAGTAGCGAAACTGGTCGTTTAAACTCGTCCAAATTTCTATTACAGCCCCAGATGCCAGCGGGAGCACTTTGCTTATTACGTTGCTCGCAATATTTGAACAGCCGATCGGTCTTCCCTCGGTTTCTCGGAAGAAAACTCATTATCTTAGGCAATAATACAACGACGTTTCCCGATGCCACTCTACCCCGACCGAAAGCTAGCCCCGGAGGAACAATAATGCCTAGGGAAAACGTCTTCTTTCGGGGGTCGAAACGTTCGGTATCCGCGAACCGTATCGGCTGTCTTTCGCATTAAAAATATCAATCCATCAGAGAACGGTGGCGATGGAGGACTTCGTGACAAAACACGAAGAAATACGGTTCCACGGGCTGTCGGCGACTCGAGAGGGTTGGTAGGGAAAAGCGGCTTCCGACGAGGCAACACCGACTACCATATCGGTCTCCTTCTGCTTTCGCCGAAGCAACTTCGCCTCGAGAATAATCCAATTTGCGTTCTACCTTGGCGAGGAACAAACGAAGAACCATGCTCGTCGCTATCGGTCGACGTGCTGCGACTTTGCGATTAATCGATCACGCTGATTTCTTTCTCTCTCGGTAGACGCGAAAACGTCGATACTGTCGGACGAATGCGATGCAATGAGTTTTAAGAGAGGAGTGAACATTTTTGAAATTTTTCACTCTGGAAATTTTCAAAGATCGGAGAACCTTCGCTTAACATTTTATTCGATATTATGTGTTATTTATGAAGCAAATAGTACGTTGAAGTTGGATGGATTGGAAGGATGAAAATGCTGCAGGTTAAGTTTCTTAAGGTTTTCCGAATAGAACGAAATAGGATAGAATAGGATATGCGAGTGCAAATTTACGCAAGCACTAGCGCTTTGCAAGCGTAAATTGAATTACAGCGGATTAGAGCGGAGTAGCCGTGACGCGTATTGAAAATTTAACCGAGCGACGAATGCATGTAGCGATGTGTAAATCGATTCTGGAAAGCGAGCGAGAGGAAAATTGGTAGATCCTTACGGTCAATGGAGTCCGCTTCCGGGAACGAGAATGCCATACCTATCCTTCGAAATACGAGAACATATCGAGTGTGCAAATGTCCGCCCCGGCTGTCTGACCGTCGTTCAACGATCGGACTTTTCGTCTGCGAAAGTTCCAGCAAACTTTATTAAAGATTCATGCTCATCTAGCCGTGACAATTTATATTACGCTGGCAAGTTTCGACGTGCCGTCGACACAGCGCTAATCTCATTAGCTTTAATTAAATAAACGATGCCATTCCGTATTTTATTAAATATCCCGTATACGCGAACTATCTTTCGAATATAACACGCTAGAGTTCACAAACGATTTATTTCCCTGTAACGAACAAAGTTCGTACGCGTAGCTGGCAGATTATTTTTATTTTCGCGCGTCGCCACACACGTTACCTTCCCCAGTCCTGCGATTTCGTGTCCTGTATCATAGATGAAACATCGATATTGGCTTTATCGGCTATAAACAAACGAAAGACGAATCAAGCCGACGGGCGAAACAATTTCTCATTTTGTCCAGACGATGAAATCCTCCGTCGAATTCGTCAGCTTAGCCAATAATCGGCACGAGACGCGTGAACGCGAGTCGAAGTCGTAATAAAAGGATAGAATCGCGGGGAATTGCGTGCAGCAGGAGAAAGAGGAAAACGAGCAAACGGCAGAGAAACAGCAAAAGACAGGGGAAAGAATAGAGGAAGAAAAAGAAGGTGGAGCAGGAGGAGAAGGTCGGAGGTAAAGGGAACATAAAGAGGGATGGTGGAACCCTAGTGTCCGCTTCGAACAGAACCCAGTAGCCATTGCGCAGTCCATAAAGTTCTCTCTTGCCATAGAATGGCGCTCTTTTCTCCCTCGAGCGTTAAGGTACACCCCATAGCGAGCATCAATAGGAATGCCATTTGGGACTACTCTAAGAAACTGCTAATAGAGCGTCGAGCTTCGACGAATGAGAAAAAGACGGCCAAGAAGAGCGAAGAAGGACCGACGAACCAAATTCAGGAAATTCGTTCCGAACGAATTACAAAGCTGATGTCGAGGGCCGATACAACCGATAGATTACATTTCGCGCGTTTTGACTTTCATGAGATACTCGATTCGGAACATTGACATAATCGTTCGCGTTTATTTAAGTGCCAATTTCGCATCGTGAATTGCGAATGTGGGCCGAGTAAATTCACGATAGATTTCCTTTGGCAACAGATCGATGTGGTAATTGTTATAACGGATGGAATTATGAATAGGTGACCTTCGAAGACTACGCGAATAAAATTATATTACTGCTCTTAAAAAAGATTTAAAAAAGATATACTTTTATATATATATTCGGACGACTTCGATAGTCGATACACGTTGCTTAAGCAATTTAGATTTAAGACACGTACTCTTTCTAATCAAAACGTTATTCATTGTGCCAATGAAGGATCGTACGTGTTGATAATGGCGAGGAACCGTTACGTACTCGTAATAAAAGCGACGTATAGCATAAAAGGTATATCGTTTCAATAATTACAAGTTAGATCAGCGGTCATGCGAAACGTCGTGAAAGATATTTAATTTGTAATCCAGACAGGTTTACGAGTATAATGTAAAAGACTATTCATATATACCTTTACGCGAGAATGATATTCTTCTTCACGGAGTTGCAGAATATAACGAATCCGTAGGGAAGGGAAGAAAAATTGCAAGCATAGGGGAAAAACACGCTGGAATAGCTTTCTTTGCTCGCGAATCCAGACGAAATCTTACTTTCATGCCCCTTTTTTCCCGTCACACCTATACAAAGCCCATTGCGTTCAGTCGCCACTAGCCGTTCTGTAGATCCTTTCAGTGTTCAACCATTAATGGGACTCGATCGACCCTCCGGTGGCATCGCTTTATTTCTTTGCTTGGACAAGACGCCCAAGAGTTATTTCGAGAGGGCAACGCAGAAAGAAAGTGCTGCCTTATTCAATGGCCCCTTGCTGTCATCAAAAGGACCTCGGTTTTGTGCCTTTTGTGCCATATTTTTCTGCCACTATGAAATTTTCATATTTACGATAAAGACGTTTATTTATCCTTTATCCTCGATCTTCCCTATGCCAAGTTCATACGGAGTTTTTCAGGCCACGATATAATTTTTATCGTATATCTCGCTCGAACGTATAAATTTATTCCTAGCGTTTCCGAGTATCGTGATTAGTATTCCGATACCCTGCAAACAGTAATAAGGCGAAGCTTTCCTTTAAATCAACGCCGAAAATAATTTTTTATAGATTAACGTCGTTTATGAATATACTTTTTTCTATATAAATTGCGTTTGTACATATCTGTAACATAATATCTGAACGAAATGCACGGATAAGTATGCACCCTACATTTTAGGGGTTGAAATTCGCAAACGGTAGTAACAGCATCCTGGCGCCATCTCTGCGAAAAAACCGCAACTCGTTCAACCCTCGCGGAAAGTGAAACGGGGTTGTTTAAAATATATCATTCGCCTGAAATTTACCCTATTTCATCCTTGGAGTTTTCAACAGCTGCTGCCATCTAGCATTACTTATTCACTTACCAGACGCATTCGCAAATTATCGAGCGCGAATTTGAAATATTCGCGTCGTAACGAACATAATACACGCAACGAATGGACAATCCCACGCGAATATCCAGTCAATCCGTCGATTAGAACACTTTTCCCTCGATCGATATCCGATGATCTTTTTCGAAACTCGGTCGGCGTTCACGCGATCAGAGCGGACCTCGAACGCGGGCTGGTTAAACGACGCTATTTGCATATTTGCTGCAACAGGCTTTTCGACTTCCTTTCGCTCGTTCCAGCGAAACGGAAGGGATCGAAGAAGTAGCGCGGTGCGTCGCTTTGTGAATAATAAAACCGCTTCCATCGTCGAACCACTCCGTATATCGCCGCGTACATGTACATATATTTCAAAGATGCATGCACGTACATGCCTATATAGACGCGTTACTTTGCATGTAGCTTAACTACGCGACTCATACGGAACAAAGAAAGTAAGTCTCGGAGCGTCGAGCGAGGCTGGGGGCCTTTTGAAGTGGTCGTCCTCTCGCAGAATCGATCCGAACTTTCCGCGTTCCTTCTCGACGCGCGTCCCCTTCAATCTCGTGTTATATCCGAATTCCATCTATTCCACCTAACATACCGCCTACCAACCTACCTACCGACGGTCCCGTCCCCTGTCACCGTGTCGCAGGGTGTGTCTTTTTAAGGCACATCGGCGCGTGTATAATTTAATTCGCCGCCGAACCACGAACCGGATGATAAACACGTCGCCGAGCTGAAAGTTGCAGGAACACCAAAGGCCTCGGAGAATTCCTTTCCCGTGCGCGCGTTTAAATCTGCATGCTCGTAACTGTACATCTGCTTTCAAGAATATCATGCCTGAATTTAGGCAAATCTATAGATATAGCTTCATGGGGCAAAGGGAACTGACGCGTCTAAATCGAACGCGATGCGAATTACACGCAATACGATTGTTCGAAAGTTTTCACAGGGGGGGGGGGGG